>OY757023.1:11871241-12137376 GCA_963580285.1 Lucinisca nassula
ACTACTACTACTACTACTACTACTATTACTACTACTACTACATGCATCTCAGTCGGATCTGGCTGGTGATCAGATGGTCGCGAAATTCGAAGTTGTCGTGTCAGCAGCATTCTTCCATGAAGACTGATCATGAAATATATTTTCTTGGGTAATCGCTCCCTTCCGCCGATTCAAAAAGGGCAGAAGTAGAGGTGTAGTATTTTTGTTAATAGTTAAATCTTGTTTTTTTTTTATTTTGTTGTAGAGCTAGTTGTCTGAAACGTAGAAATAATATGGCCTGCTCCACATCATAGTCTAAATACAGTCGAACTTCAATGGCTCGTACACCTTTGGGACCTCGAAAATGTGTTCGGGACAGCGGTAGTTCGAGCCACTGAGGGTTACTGTCAGGAGGCATAACGAGATACTTTTAGACATCTTTTCTGTGTTCTATAATGAAAATGTATGCTGTGTGTACTCATTAGAATCGCTCATCGAGGCGATTCTAATGAGTACACACAGCATACATTTGCAAGATAAAAAACTAAAATCTCCTTCATTACCCCCCACTATTTCTTATGTAGAGGATTTCGCTAGGGGCTCAAGAATGGGTTCGACACATCCCTGGTAAACGAGCCATCGGTGTTCGAGCCACCGAAGTTCTACTGTATCAAGTTTCATCTGGTTTCAGCTTGAATAAATGAAAACTGTTGGTACACCAGGTTAACAAATCAGCGAAATGAAGACCCCCACTACCCCAATTTATATTGAGAAATGTGGGGTTTACATGGGTATTCATTATTTTCCTTATATTTGCTCAGAAACATAGATTGTTGGTACTCGTTAGAACCGCCTCATCGAGGCGGAACTTACGAGCACTCGTAATGTATATTTGGGCCAGAAATAAGAAAATGTCAAATATTTTCATCTGAAAAATGTTACTTCTAGAGATAAAAGAGACGCCATTTTAGCGCACGGATGTGTTATCTTAAAGGTGCATTATTGAGCTACCGGGCCTCATTTTTTCTGGTTTTTATCTTCAATGTATACTCCTTTGTCATGTGTACACTTTTGGAGCCAAATACAGCTTCAGATCTTTGTGAAAATGGTCGTTTTCATTCGTGTTTACCCTTCGCTCTGAACATGTGTTCGGAATTTCTGTTCTAAAAATAAATCTGTCACTTTACACATACATGGCGACAGTATCGTCTCTGAGTGTCGTTACTTATGGCATGGTATTCAGCGTCATATTTTTTTTTTCGATTCAGGCATGGCCTTAGCAAACAAGGCCAAAAATGAACGTCGCATAACGTCATATATGGGGATTCTATTTTTGTCACGAACTAAAAATAGATCTAACTAGTGTTCGAAACCTAGTTAGGGAATCCCTGTCAAACTCGTTTACCTGTCATCATAATTGTTCGCATTTTTGCATAAAATGCATTCATTTGTATTAATTTAAAGAAAAATACCGGCTATATGCATTTTATTTTTGGAAGCATTTTTTTCCAGATAGCTCAATAATACACCTTTAATGCATGTTCTGCTCCACCTCATAGCGTTACCATATCCATGTACAGTTTCAGCTTCGTAGATGAAAGCTATACGAGCAAGTATCCGGAACTACGTCATGTTAACAAAATCCTAAGGCGGCCGTGACCTCGATTTGATAAGTATGCGCTAGTAGTTTCAGTTTGATTGGACGAAAACTGTAGGAGCAGTTATCCGGAAACGGAAGTTAACAGATGTACAAACAGGCAGACAAGCGGAGGAGGACGGAAAAAACCTCGTAGCTTTATACGCCCGAACATACAAAAAGATAAGCCTTTTTTTGGGTTGCAGATATTGATAAACTTTATGGATGCTTATAACCCGATCCTATTCCCCAAAGGTTAAGCTTATCATCGTCATACTTATCTGTTTAGGTGAGACCGTGGTCTATAATAACTGGGAAGTGACGTCAGAGCCTCGGCCTGGTGATTGTGGAAGATTAAACGTCATGGAGGCCGGAAGATGGGAAAAAGTAGACTGTGCAACATCGGACTGGTTCACGGTTTACATATGTGAACACGGTAGGTATCTGTTTGTTTTGAGAAGTGGACAACGTTTCCCATATCAAATAGGGCCTACTTTTATGCAGTTTCTTTGAGGTTGCCCGTTTTCATAAAGTTATGGATAACACCTACCTTTGCAAACATTATAGATCCAGATCAGGTGGCTTCTTCACGGCTTTTGAAGAAGCCATGTGATTATTAAACTGATTTCTCATGCAGTTTGTGAATTAATTGATACAAAATAACAAGTAACTTGATTGGATGATAGTCAGCAATGGGTTAGGCTAAATTCAGCAATGGGTTAGGCTAAATTCAGCAATGGGTTTGGCTAAATTCAGCAATGGGTTTGGCTAAATTAAGCAATGGGTTTGGTTAAATTCAGCAACGGGTTTGGCTAAATTAAGCAATGGGTTTGGTTAAATTCAGCAATGGGTTTGGCTAAATTAATTTATTTTGTAGGATAAGGCCCAAACAAAGTGAGCTATGACGTAAAACAAACATTTTGAAATAAAAAAGAAATATCAAAAGGAAATCAGCACCTAATTAACATGCATTACGAAAACATGCCTATTTGAATATCTTGAAAAGTTTACCATAAAAATTCCGATATATTTCGCTGGCCTCGGTAGCTCAGTCGGATGCGTGGCAGGCTGGTGTTCAGGAGGACGCTGGTTCGATACTTGCCGGGGTCAGCAACATTCTTTCGTGGGGATTGATCATGAACTATTTTCTACGGCCATTCTCTCCCTTCAGCTGATTCAAGAAGGGCAGTTGTCAATTTCAGGCGAAAGAATATGCAGTGTACTGGTTAACCGCTTACATATAAGCCTGCCAAGGAACAGTGTGGATAGGTAAACTGACCGGCTCAAAATGGCCTAAAATTGCATTGACTGGGCCGTTAAACTCCAATACAAACAAACAAACAAACAATATTTCAGATATCTGTCAAAACATGGATTGTGAGTACTGGTTATGACCGCCTCGGCGAGACGGTTCTAACGAGTACCCACAATCTATGTTTGTGAGCAGAAATAAAAAAATGTATACCCCTGCAAACCCCAGTTTTAATATATAATAGTGATTTACAAGGCGGTTCTAACGAGTACCCACAATCTTTGTTTTTGAGCACAAATAAAAACAAATAATGTATTACCCTGCAAACCCCAATTTTACTATACAAAAGTAGAGTTCAAGGGGTTCAAACTTATATAGGCGTGTTTTCGTGATGCCAGAACAGGCCTAAAAATAGCTTTTTCCACTAATACACCGAAAGCGGGTATGGGTCGGTAGGTCGCATTTTTTTATTTTTTAGTTTGCCAAAATTATATTCTACAAGATTAAAGCGGCTAAATTTTACCTATGTTACTTGAAACCATTCAAATATCAAGGTTAGGCCCCCGTCCATCGGGGCCGTTGAAGTAATAGATGGACTGCATGATGCTTCCACGCAGAGCTACAACCGACCGCACACGAGTACTGGTAAACCGCTTAGAGGATTTAACCCGGCCCAGACAAAGCGGTGCGAGTCAGACCGTCCATGCTTATAAACACTATTGGTTTCATTGGGCGGCAGGGCTTGAAATGTCATTTCATCTCAACGTCGGGTAAAAGTCCCACAAAATTGGAATCAACGTCTTCAAAATGATCTTTACAGTGTTGACGGGGGCGTTAAACCTCAAATCAAACAAATGAAATAACGATTTAAAAGCATAAAGGAAGCAAAACAAAAAAAAACAAAAAACACACACACAAAAAAAACAGGACTTTAAGTATTAGTTTAGCTATTTAGGCAGTTTTATGAATTTTTATCAAAAGTTCTAGAAAACATTAAGGTCGGTAGTTAAGAAAATCTTTGTTCATGACAAAAACACTCCTATATAATTTTGACCCCCCCCCCCCCTCAAACCCCACTTTTATATAGCAAAACGGTGGTTTACATGGGTATACATTAATTTTCTTATTTCTGCTCAGAAACATAGATTGTAGGTATTCGTTAGAACCGCCTCATCGAGGCGGTTCTAACGAATACCCACAATCTATATCTTGAGCACAAATAAGAAAACTATCACAATTTTTTATCTTAAAATTTGTGTTATTTTCGGCGGTAAAGTTTACAATGTATTGTAATAGGCGTGTTGTCGTAATGCTTGTTTTTTTTTTTTTTTTTTTTTTTGCGTCGGCAACAACAATTGCAAGGTCGGCCCGAAAAATCAAGGTCGGTAACACTGCTATTTTTAGGCCTCAGTGACAATTTTTACATCAGTCATAATGATGACGATAATCAACAACAACAATAATAACGACAGCAACAACCATAACAGCAATAATAATAATAATGCAAACTACCTGAAATGCCATTAGTGAAACAGTTAAAGCCAGCATTGAACCATAAGGTCATCGCAGTTGTGGCGGCTCCTTTTACACATCAGGTTTCTCAACCCTGTGGGTTCGAGCATCGCTCATTTATCACGAGAATCCAACTGCTGCCACAGAAAGTCGTGTGTTTTTTTCTCTGGGGACTACGGTTTTCTCCCGACTTTGATAACGATTGGCTCAATATAAATGAAACAAAGAGCAACAATACTACAAGTAAACAAGTCGCAGTTTTGACCATTCCGTATCCCATTGCATGCGGGAAACCCCTAAAGGGTTACCTTGGTAAATAGTGCAGGCCCTGATCAGACGCCGCAGAATGCGGCGTCTGATCAGGGCCTGCATTGTTTTCTAACAGGATTTTCCATCAAAAATAGAATGAAAACGACAAACATAGGTCTGACACCCCTTATATGTACAATGGACTTATAAACCCTATTGGTTTCATTGGACGACAGGGCTTGAGATGTCATTTCATCTCAATGTCGGGTAAAAGTCCCACGAAATTCGAAGCAACGTCTCAAAATTACCTATACAGTGTTGACGGGGACGTAAAACCTCAAATTAAACACACAAATAAATCACGAGACACCAACTGCTGCCACAGAAAGTCGTGTGTTTTTTTCTCTGGGGACTACGGTTTTCTCCCGACATTGATAACGATTGGCTCAATATAAATGAAATAAAGGGCAGTAATACTATAAGGAAACAAGTCGCAGTTTTGACCATTCCTTATCCCATTGCATGCGGGAAACCCCTAAAGGGGTACCATGGGAAACAGTGCAGGCCCAGATCAGACGCCGCAGAATGCGGCGTCTGATCAGGACCTGCACTGTTTGCTGACAGGATTTTCCATCAAAAATTAAATAAAAACGAAAAAAAAGGTCTGACAACCCTTATATGTAAAATGGACTTCTCAAACATATAGCAATGGAAGGGTGCACTAGCATAAAATGGGTTGGTATCAGAATCAGAATTGTTACCAGGCCATTTCTCACATTTTTTTCAGACGAACTATCGAAGGAAAATGGCGCACAAAATTCAGACGACAAGAATTCAGCAGACATCTGCATTAGCTCAGGTAAGTTTAGAGTTCCGGACAGGACAGCAGGATGAAGCATCGCAACGTGTGTGTGTGTGTGTGTGTGTATGTGTGTGTGAATTCGGGTTTAACGTCGCTTTCAAAAAATTTTCAGTCATATCACGACGGTGTCTGGTTGTGACAGGGAGCTCAATGCTCCCTTTTATAGTGCTGCCTCACTGAAGTAGCAATTCCCAGACACATTACATGATACCACACCCAGTCACATTATCCTGACACTGGGTCGTAAATCTGAGTGCCAAGCGAGGAGCAGCTAGTACCATTTTTAACGACTTTGGTATGTCGCGGCCCGGGATCGAACCCGTGACCTCCCGTTCCCCGGAGCGGACACTCTACCAACTGAGCTATCGGGGCCGGTACAATGTACATCGCAACGTAAATAAATCAATCTAATGCACTTGCGTATGTAACGCGACGTCTGATTGGATAACGTCAAAAATTTGCGACAGTATATTCTGCGATATACTGTCGGAAATCCGACGTCATCATGTAACGTCGCTTTTCATTGGTTGCCATTTGGTTTTACGCAGCTCACCGAGTTTGCCGCCTTGTGCAAAATAGCACAATTTTTAACTTAACAACCAAATAAGTGCATTAGAATGGGGATAACTGTATTGAAAATTGTCATTTGGGGAGGTAAATCGTCGGTTTTACGGTCGGAAATTCGTTTTACGGCTCCGCTAACGCGTCGCCGTAAAACGAAATTTCCGACCGTAAAACCTCCGATTTACCTCCCAAAATGACAATTTTAAGTACAGTTATCCCCTAAATGGTAATGAAACCCTTGTAAACCCCTCTATTATGTACTAAAACATGCGTTTACATGGGCATATTTACATTTCCAGTGTAAAGTCTAATGTAAAACTCTAGAAAACAATGTACAGTCCAACCTGTGTTAAGCAAGCACCTTAGGGATAATGAAAATGTGCTTGCTTAAGACAGGTGCTTGCTTAATACAGGCGAATTTTAATGCATTTGCCTTTTTCGGGAACTAGATGCCCGTTTGCTTAAGACAGGTTGCTTGCTTAATAGAGGTGGCCACTAAGACAGGTTCGACTGTAGTTCATACTTCCATGAACGCATCGAGTCACATGATTTTAAGTGAAGCCAACTGACGTTAGTCTAAACCATGGTTCTCTACGGGCGTTGGTGACGTCAACGCTGTTCCGCTCTTCGTGTAAATGTTTTTCAGCTTTAAAAGTTTGCCCTATAAGCATTTTTTCGCCCAGTGATGAGGGGCAAAGAATGTAAATATAAAAAATAAACTTATTTTTTTTCTGCTTTTTAGGAAAGTATGAACAACAGCGGGTTGCTAGCAAAGTTTACATGAACCCATTCCTGGTTCATTTACTTCGCACTCGACCCACTGCGTCCATACTTTCATGAAAAGTAGAAAATGAAAATTCATTTCTTAAATACATTAATAAATTTGTACATTCTGTACAGTATACAGATTTTGGGTGTTCGTTAGAACCTTCTTAAACAGACAGTTCTAACGAGTACCCACATTCTATGCTTTTGATCAAATATAAGTTCAAAATTGTATACCATATTAGGCCTATATGATTTTTGGGTCGATCGACCCAAATTTACTAAATGGCCAAACGGAATTCATGCAGTTGTCCACGTGACCATCATTAATTTGGGAAAACCAAAACAATGTTTTATTAATAGAACTTGAAACATTGCGTTATTTTTATCGATGCAACAAGAACTATCTATAGAGTCTTGACAGGTGTGCTGGATAAAACCCGGAATGTGGCGTCTGATCAGCAGGTTGCACAGGAACTCCACTGTTTGCTTAAATGATTACCATTTAGAAAACACGCCTATACAAATACATTGCAAATTTTACCGTTGAAAAAAAAGAAGAAAATTTTAAGGTGAACAAAATATGATATTTTTCTTATTTCTGCTCAAAATATAAATTGAGGGTTAAACGAAATAGTATAAGAATGCCAGGTTGCTCAAGTAATGAAAGAAAAACAATATCTTAATCCAGGCCACGGTGTCACGTGACGTCTTTCGGATCATTCTATTTATAAAACTGTTACACAAATGTATGCCAAGTCGAGTACAAATTGAATTTTCGCACTCCTGCTAAGAACTTAATTTTAGAACCCTGAAATGTTTAAGAGCAAACATGAGTAGCCCAGACTTTATAGGTCGCACCGTTATTAGACATACAGCGTAGACCAAGATCGGATATAGAGTACATTGCTTCTGGTCAGGTCGGCACTGTTCGCCATATGTATGCAACAACAGTTTTGAACATAATTCAGGGCCGTACGCAGACTCTGAAAAGGGGCGGGTTGAGGATGCGAATTCCAGGTATTTTGCAGAGGGTGAAAAACTGTATGAATCTGAAATAATTTCCAAAAGATGGTACGGGGGTGCGTTTGCACCCTCCCACTTTGTTGAACAAAATCCAAGTACTACCCTAAGACGTCAGAGCGCAGCGTAAGAAGAAAATTCTGGACTGTGCTCGTTTGTTTGATTTAATGTTTAACGTCCCCGTCAACACTGTATAGGTCATTTGGAGACTTTGCTTCCAATGTTACGGGACTTTCAGCTCTGCGTGGCAGCATCATGCAGCCCATTTATTTATTCAAGCCCCGATGGGCGGGGGCGGGTGGACTGTGCTCGTACACTTGGGCATTGGCAAACAGAATCTACATAATCAGACGCCACATAATGCGACGTCTGATCAGCTCAACTGTGCTTGCTTAAAGATAAACGAACAGTTCGATTCTCAGCTCAGGACTATTTTCCCAACCTACACTCAGAGACGATCGACCCACCAGTACTCTCAGTGCTTTGATTATTTCTGTTTCAAACATAGGTTGTACTGGTCCGGCGTAAGAAGTATCTCATCATGGCTATTTTCTTCATATCCACACTCTGCGTTGTAGAGCATTAATTAAAAAATAGATCAGCTCTAGCTGTGATTTGTTGAGTAATAAATCACAGTTTGGAGGTCAGTTGTAAAGTAGACAAATCACGAGCGCGTAGCGCGCGTGATTTGTCTACTTACAACTGACCGACAAACTGTGATTTATTACCTAACAAATCACCAGCTAGAGCTGATCTGTTTCGATTCTAACATGCTGAAACTCGGCAATAATGCTCTTGTTTCCTTCAAATTCTCACAACCTTTCGCCATTGTTAGAAGAAATCCCGCTAAAACTATCGTTTTCGATGCGAGAAAATGACGTTACACCGTCTAACGTCAAGGAAATCGACCAGTGACGTAATAAATTTGCAGTTTTAATGACGTCACTCGTCACGCTCTTCCGAGCTGTGATTTGTTGCAGAATAAAACACAGTTATTTTCCATTACATATATAGGCGGGCTGTGTTAGAATGTAAAATCAAAGCACTGACAGCACTGGGTGGTCGATTGTCCCTGAGTCTAGGCTGGTGAACTGAGACTCAAACTGTTTCGTTTAACCCTTAAAGGTGCATTATTGAGCAAACCGGAAAAATTGTTTCCAAAAAGTAAAATACATATAGCCGGTATTTTTCTTTAACACAATACGAATGAATGCATTTTTTGCAAAAATGCGAACAATTATGATGACAGGTACACGAATTTGAGAGGGATTCCATAACTAGGTTTCGAACACTAGTTAGATCTATTTTTAGTTCGTGACAAAAATAGAATCCCCATATATGACGTTACGCGACGTTCATTTTTGGCCTTGTTTGCTTAGGCCATGCCTGAATCGGAAAAGAACATGACGCTGAATACCATGCCATAAATAACGACACTCGGAGACGATACTGTCGCCATGTATGTGTAAAGTGACAGATTTATTTTTAGAACAGAAATTCCGAACACATGTTCAGAGCGAAGGGTAAACACGAATGAAAATGACCATTTTCACAAAGTTCTGAAGCTGTATTTGGCTCCAAAAGTGTACACATGACAAAGGAGTATGCATTGAAGATAAAACCAGAGAAAAAAATTGAGACCCGGTAGCTCAATAATGCACCTTTAAATTCCAGGGGCCAGTTGTTCAAAACTAACGATGTCGTTAGTTAACGTATCGTATAAACTTTGATCATTAAATATGGCAAATATGCTGAAATTTTTGCTGAAAAAATGTGAGCAGCTTCTGCGGATGCTAGAAGAGTTAACAATATGACCACTAACGAGCTCGTAAAGCTAACGATGCTTTGAACAACTGGCACCAGTATTTTAAGCAAACAGTGCGTTTTGCGGCGTTTAATCTTGGTCAACACTGTTTATAAATGCCGCAGTACACATGCCAAGTCCTGATTTTACTTTTTACACCGCGCTCGGACGTCACACGGAAAAGACAAGCGATGCTATTAATAACGGGTACCGGGATCATATACATGGTCAGCGATAGAAGGCAGGAACTTCTTTAGTTAGCAACTTTTTGGTCGATTGACAAACAATCGACCTAAACACTATACGTGCCAATGTTATAATGTATACATGTACTGACCGAGGACCTGTAACTTGACCAGTACGAAATTACGGCCGAGGCCAGTTCAGCTGACCGGGGACCTGTAATCTGGCCAATACGAAATTACAGAATTAGTGACAATTTTATGAATTGACACAATTAAAAAAAAAACATGATAATTGATTTTTGATCACCAGCCTAAATGACCTGGTGTTAATACAGATGACCTCCGATCAATACAGGATAGTCAGTTAATAATATAATGTTATTGATCAAGTAATTTCGTATTGGCCCAGGTACAGAGGTCCGAGGTCTGCTGCATTGGCCCGAGGCCGAAGGCCGAGGGCTAATGCAGCTGACCTCGGACCTGTAACTGGGTCAATGCGAAATTACTTGATCAATGACAATTTTATTAATTGACACAATTAAAAAATCATATTTATTGATTTTTTTACCTCACTTGACCTCAGTTAATATTGGTTGACCTGGTGTTAATACGGATGACCTCCGATCGATACAGGATAGTCAATTAATAAAATCATATAAAATTGAATGGATACATTGTAATTTATTACACGGGCTTTTTAATGTAGAGAAAGGATTTTTTCTTCGACTTCAAGGGAAAGCAATAGGACATATTTCAGCTGGGCAGTCGAACCTGCAGAGCAGGAACTTCTGTAAATTACCAATCGTGTCCATCGTCCTGCAGTGTTCTCGGACATAAGTTTTCTGAAACATTTATGGAAATGGTATAAAAAGTATAACTTGTTAGTGTTGATAATTAAACCTAACTTATTGTCTGTTTTTTCCATTTATTTTACTTTTGTTTCAGGTTACTCTTTCCTAATTGCCAGTGTTGTTTCCCTGCTGACAGTTTTGTTTGCCGAGTCTTGGTAGGGACTAAATACAACTGTTCTAGGAACCAGGGCATAGCAAACTTTTTCAAACAGTGAGATTCTGATCAACATGCTCAATAATACAATTTATCATATGACGTCGTTGATAAGCAGTGGATAACGTCATGTAATAAATATCGTATGACCACACGTGTAATAACACTTTTGCGGGATTAAGTAACGTCATGACGACGTCCATGTCAACAATGCATTTTTCGTAGAAAACTTGTCATATTGAATGCGATTAAATCCAATTTAAAGTAGTCATATGATAAAGAGAATCTTACACTCGTGGTCATTTCATATGAAATTTATGAAACTCGCCGAAGGCTCGTTTCATAAATTTCAAATGAAATGACCACTCGTGTAAGATCCTCTATTTATCAGTTACCCCCAATATTAATTGCATTGTAACACCATGACCTGATAAAGATATGTTATCTCAGGACAAGTGAGCTTTATCAGGTCAACGTGACATTGCACTTCTATGAACTGGAATGCTGAAAAAAAATGTGAAAAAATGTAAGAGTTTACAATGGGATTAACTGATAAATAGAATACCAGATTCGTGTCATTTGATATCAAGTTTATCAGGCTCGGCAAGCCTCGCGATTCTACAAGCGTTCTCGAAGCCTTGCCTGATAAACTTGATATCAACAGACACGAACCTGGTATTCTCTATATCCGAGTTTATAGAACTCATTCATGCTCAACTCAATTGAGCATAATATATTTTGTTCTTCTCACAATTACTTAAGTATCATGATTTTATCATTGTCAAATCAGCAGACACTAGATTTGGGTCTTGCTGATAAATATAAAAAAGCCAACAATTACCCCAAAAATGCCAATCACAACAATTGTCGTCGGCTTTGTCGCCTGCTGGTTACTTTAAAAGTAATTTTTACAAACAATGTGCACCCAGATCAGTCTGGTCCTCAAGACGACAATTCTCAGATGCAGTTTTCTTGGCATCTTAAGGGTTAATATTTATGGGCAGGACAAATTTATTGTTAAAACTAAACTGAGTATAAAATGTTTTAGAAACTGGAGTGAGTGAGTGAGTGTTTTAGTTTTACGTCCCACCAACAGCTTAGGTCATACGGAGACGGGACCTCGGTTTAAAGACTCATCCGAAAGTCTGGAGAAGCCCGGGGTCGATGCTGCGACCCCTGGTTTACAAGGCGAGTAGCGTAACCACTACACCACGGAGGCTTCTTTTAGAAACTGGAGACCAGTATCATCAGATACAGTCAAACTTCAATGGCTCGAACACCTTTGGAGCCCTGGATATTTTTTGAAGTAGGGGTAGTTTGAGCCACCGAGGGTCAGTGACAGTGCCATACATGATAGAATTTTTAGCTCGTATAAAATAAAGATTTGATGTGTATACTTGTTAGAATCGCCAAGTCCGTTTTATGAACACCCCTCCAAATCCCATTTTATATAGAGCAAATGGGGGTTTAGATGAATATACATTATTATTCTTATTTATGCCCCCAGACATGGGTTGTGGGTACTTGTTAGAACCGCCTCGTTGAGGCGATTCTAACAAGGTCCCACAACCCATGTTTGGAATACCAATAAGAATAATATCACAAATTTTCATCAGAAAAATAACCATTTGGAAGATATGAAAGAATTCATTATGTCACACGGAAGTGTTATTGTAATGTATAAGATAAAGGCGTGATGTATGTACCCATTAGAATCGCCTCATTGAGGCGATTCTAATGAGTACAAACAACACACCTTTTCAAGATTAAATAAGAAGAGCGTCCAAAAATTTAACCACAGTCCGCCCCCTTCATACCAACATTCATTAGAACGACACATCTCGTGGGACTTGAGGTAATGGATGGGCTGCATGATGCTTCCGCGCAGAGCTGAAACGGACCGCACACGAGTACTGGTAAACCGCTTAGTGGATCTAAACTTGCCCAGGCACAGCGGTGCGAGTCGGACGTCAGCGCTTATAAACCCCCACTGGTTTCATTGGGTGACAGGGCTTGAGATGCCATTTCATCTCAATGTCGGGTAAAAGTCCCACAATATTGGAAGCAACGTCTTCAAAGTGACCTTTACAGTGTTGACGGGGATGTTAAACCTCAAATCAAACAAACAAACAAACAAACAAATATTAACCCATAAAATGCAAGTCTCAACGATTTTCGTCTGCTGTGTCGTCTGCTGGTAATTTTGCAAACAGTGTTGATCCAGATCAGACTTCTCATCGCCTGTATGCAATTATACTATTAAACCGCTTAGAGGCTCTAAGCCTGCCCAGGCAAAGCGGTGCGAGTCGGACCGTCCATGTTTTTAAACCCTATTGGTTTCATTGGGCGGCAGGCCTTGAGAAATCATTTCATCTCCGTGTCGGGTAAAAGTCCCACAAAATTGGAAGCAACGTCTCCAAAGTGACCAATACAGTGTTGGCGGGGACGTTAAACCTCAAATCAAACACAAAAACGAATTTGAGGCCGAAAAGTTTTGAAAATGTTATATCAGCCTAGCGAGTTGTACTTAACCCTTATCTTGCTGAATATTCATTTAAGCCACACCCATTTCTGCCTATCAACCAATCAAATTACTTGATGTAATTTATTGCTACAAATTCATAAACTGAATGCCAAACAGTGTACATCCTGATCAGATGGCTTCTTTAGAAGCCATCTGATCTGGATCTACACTGTTTGCAAAGATAGGGGTTGTCGTGAACAGCAAGATAAGGGTTAAACACAAAGGATCTCTAAAATGGACGACCTTCTTTTCTGTGTGCCATGTTGTGTTTTAGATTAATAAGGTTGCAGGCATTGCGTTCCATTTTACGTCATCTCCCAAAGAAAATGGGGTTAGGAAGCAGAATGCAGAGGCATTACATGTACATGTACAACAGATGGATATGAAAAGAAGACGGAGAGAGAGAAAAAGAGAAAACATTAATAAATAGAACCATGTGTCATAGTGCATTATATTACATGCATTACAGAGAAATACCATGATTTCTACCAGACATAAACTTGGTATTTTCCTTTTTGCTAAGAAGAAATATTTCCTCTAAGCCGGGGAAATAAATCCCTTCAGCTGGAACTACTTTATGTACAAGATACGAGATACCGCTTTGCAGTGAAATTGTTCTATTCAAACGCGGGAAAGTTTCAATCACGGCGACTTTATTCATGACGTCATTGTAATGGCGTCTAAGAAATATCAACAGACGTTCAGAATGCGTGACGTTTGAGTCGGATGCAACGCTGAAACAAAAGAAAACATGGATATGACCATCGATTAGGATGTAAGTTTTGCTTTATTTAATCTAACGTTTTACTTGTTTTATCACTGAAACACTTTGTTTCTTCTATTTTTGTTCAAAACTGTAGAAAGCGCTTTCAAAATAGCGCCCATCCAGTTGTTCTTCCACCCAGATTCTGTAACACTTCGCTGATTGAACCGTTTACATGAGCTGTAAACAGTAAACTGAACGGGCATTCAGATCCAAAATTCAAGATCCAAACTCTCCTAAAAGTCTATCGAAGTGCATGTAATATACAGATTATACATTTCTCCTATTTGAAATATGGGATTTATAAACCTCGGGAGGTAAAACAATCCGTTAAAGAAACTCGTGCTTCGCACTCGTTTCTTTATCGGATTGTTTTACCTCCCTCGGTTTATAAATCCCATATTTCAACTAGGAGAATGAATAATCTATTTATTTTATACTTAGCAGTGAAACCAATGCATATCTGAAACAAATAAAAATGATATCAATCACAAGTGAAATGATATCGTATCATTTCACATGTGATTGATACCATTAATATCATTTCACTGTAGCGTGCCGGAACTACATTATTGTTTACGTTCTGGTCGAAAAAAGGTCATTTTTCCTTTTATATACTAAGAATAATAATTCCTAATGCCTTTAGACCATATTTTGAAGGGTCAGGACTCACGGGTGTCATTAAAATTGAATGAACAGGTGCAGAACCTGACAACAGCAGCGCAGACATATTTTCTGATAAAAAATGATATATTTTCTCTTTTTTCTGTATCAAACATAGATTGTGGGTGCTCGAATGAGGCGGTTCTAACTAGCAACAACAATCTGTGTCTTTGAGCAAAAATAAGGAAAATAACATAATACAGTAAAATTCCTATATTAAGACCACCTTTTGAACAGTCCCAAAGGTGGTCCATACCAAAGGACACTGCGGGCACAAAAAGAAAGATTACATGTAAGTGCACCCTTCAAATTAAGCTTTTTAAAGCAGACTTAGTCTTAATTTTAGGTGGTCTTAATAGCGGAGTTTCACTGTACCTCTGTTTGGGCGACAGGGCTTGAGATGTCAGTTCATCTCAGTGTCGGGTAAAAGTCCCACAAAATTGGAAGCAACGTCTCCAAAATGACCTTTACAGTGTTGACGGGGACGTTAAACCTCAATTCTAATGCACTTACGTATGTAACGCGACGTCTGATTGGATAACGTCAAAAATTTGCGACAGTATATTCCACGATATACTGTCGGAAATCCGACGTCACCACGTAACGTCGTTTTTCATTGGCTTACATTTGGTTTTACGCAGCTCACAACGCCTGCCGCTTTGTGCAAAATAGTACAATTGTTAACAAAACAACCGAATAAGTGCATTAGAATGGGGATAACTGTATTGAAAATTGTCATTTGGGGAGGTAAATCGGTGGTTTTACGGTCGCAAATTACGTTTTACGGCTCCGCTGACGCGTCGCCGTAAAACGAAATTTCCGACCGTAAAACCACCGATTTACCTCCCCAAATGACAATTTTGAATACAGTTATCCCCTAATTCAAACAAACAAACACTGTACCTCTGTAAACCCCACTTTACCCCCTACATAAAGTAGGGTTTACAGGGTTATCCATTTCATGAACTTGTTTACATGATGAAAATTGAGACACAGAAGAAATATATATTTAGTCGAATTTCAATGGCTCAAACATCTTAAGGGGAATAAGAACACCTGGCAGATGTTTCCGCCATTTTTCAAAGGGAGACAAATTTCAGAACTCCCTGTTCGCTTTTCTATAAATTCTATTCCACGGAAACTGGGGTCTACTCTTAAAGGAAAGCATTTGCTCCTCTGGAGCAAATTCTTTTCTTTAAGAGTTGACCCTGTTGTTATGGGAAACAAAAAATATATTTGCAGGAGTTGCCTCCCCTGAAGGTGTTTCCATTCCCCTTAAGGACCTTGAAAGTTTGTTCGAGTCAGGGTTTGCTCGAACTACTGAGGGTTTGTCATAGGATTCACCAGGAGGAGTGAAGGGGATTTCTTTAATAAAGGAATGTATTGTATACTCATTAGAATCGCTTCAGTGAGTGAGTGAGTGAGTTTTAGTTTGACGTGCCACCAACAGCTAAGGTCATACGGAGACGGGACCTCAGTTTAAAGACTCATCCGAAAGTCTGGAGAAGCCCGGGATCGATCCTGCGATCCCTGGTTTACAAGGCGAGAAGCGTAACCACTGCACCACGGAAGCTTCTAAGAATCGCTTCATCGAGCTGAAATAAGAAAATAATGTATACCCCAGTAAACCCTAGTTTTCTCTCTATATATACATGTATAAAGTGGGGTTTAGGGGGTGTTCATTACGCCGACTTAACGTGATGACTGTTTTATTTTCCCTAAAAAAAGGGGGTCTACTCTTAAAGGATAGAATTTGCTCTTAATTTAGGTAGCTCCCCATTAACATATATGACCAGTGGCCCTTTTCTGGGACATTGGCAAACAGTGCAGACCCAGATCAGACGCCGCAAAACGCGGCGTCTGATCTGGGTCTACACTGTTTGTTTAAAGAACATTCATTTTTTGTAATAATTGCTTTAAACAAAAACAAACCTGACAACCCTAAAGTCGGAAATGGACCACTCCAAAAGATTCCGTTGTCATATATGGGTATATATGGCAAAAATATTTATGGAGGAGTTGTCTACTTCGACTGTAAATCCATTCCACTGAAGGGGACAGTGTTCACATTTTGAGGATATAACTGTTATATAAAGATCCCGCACCCATATCAGATAATGCTCTCTTTCATGACTTAGACTGTTTGTATTGGTTCTACGGCCCTTTCAAGATTATTTCTTACTTCGAGCTAGTCGTTATTCGTGGTATGTCGTAGTGGCTAACAGCAGACTACATTCGCACGAGATCCTATGGCATTACTACCAGATTTATACGACACGCTACGAATTAATTACGAGATCAGTACGAGTTTAATCAAAGCACTGAGAGTGCTGATGGAGCGTAGCTTTGATAATTTGATTAAGCGTCTGATTGGTATTTTAATTCAGGCACATGTTGATCCAATGAACATAGCTGTTTGAAGCTATTCTGGGCCAGAAGACGTGTTAAAGCAACATGACCTATATTGAAATTAACTCACGCTAAGGTGTAGAACCCGCAACAACCATCACGAAAACACGCCTGTACAAATACATTGTCGATTTTTCGGCAAAAAAAACCCCCAAAAAACAATGGAAATTTTAAGACACAAAATTGTGATATTTTCTTGTCTCTACTCTAAACATTGATTGCGGGGACTTGATTGAACCGCCTTGACGAGGCAGTTTTATCAAGTACCCACAATCAATGTTTTTGAGCAATACAGCAACCATGCATTTCTACAGTTTACTTGAAGATTTCTGCTGAGCTATGGTTCGTGCAATAACTGCGGCTTGCGCAATTGTTTGTCGGCTATAAAGTTATTTTATGTAATCAGTTTTTGAAAACTTACCTTGGGGAGGTTATTTATCTTGCAATAGACAGTCTCATTGGTTACGTCTTGATGTTTATCTTAATGTGAAAAATTATCATAATTTTCCCAGCAGTTTTTGAGTTATACATCCGTAATCAGTCTTTAAAAATTGCCTCGGTCAGGCTGTTTATAAAGCTATCTGGCATTAGACAATATCATTAGCTTGATCTTGTCAATTTACATCTGCATGCAAAGCATTATAATTATTATTCAGGAACCAGTGCTTCAGCTGAAGTGCACGACCCGCCGGATGCTTTTAGCTTTATGAGTGTTACCATATATGGGTTTGGCGGCCATTTTGGTCATGTGACCTGGACCTAAAACGGTTCCCCCAATAAATGCGCCTTATCGTGAGGAGCAAAAATATATCTTATACATTAGTACTGTATTCTGAATCGTTTGCAGGATAAAATGCATTCTCACTTTTCCAATACAAAAGCATATGTGTCAAAGTTTGACCTAGGCACAAAGAAGGTCAAGGTCAACCCAGGGTCACCATTTTAGCAATTTATGATGGGCCTACGTCCCAGATGCTATTTATCAAGTTTCGTGGAAATCTGCCCAGTGGTTCTGGAGAAGACTATTTTGAAGGGTTTTTACCATATATGGCTTGGCGGCCATTTTGGTCATGTGACCTGGACCCCATGAGCAAATTTTGGTTTCCCCCATCCCATAGAGGCTCCATATGAAATTTGACTTCAATCGGCCCAACGGTTTCCGAGAAGAAGCAGTTCGAAAATTTTCACATTTTTCGCCTCGGCGAGGCTATACTAAATGGAATGTAATATAGTTCATTGTAAGATCTCATTGATATCTATCAATATGCCAAAAATTGTTTAAATATTCCAAGTGGTTAAGTCACTATCACCAATTTTCACAAACGGGTTACGGACGGACCCAAAGAAGATCAAGGTCAACCCAGGGTCACCATTTTAGCAATTTATGATGGGCCTACGTCCCAGATGCTATTTATCAAGTTTCGTGGAAATCTGCCAAGTGGTTCTGGAGAAAACTACTTTTGAAGGGTTTTTACCATATATGGCTTGGCGGCCATTTTGGTCATGTGACCTGGACCCCATGAGCAAATTTTGGTTTCCCTATCCCATAGAGGCTCCATATGAAATTTGACTTCAATCGGCCCAACGGTTTCCGAGGAGAAGCAGTTCGAAAAGTTTCACATTTTTCGCCTCGGCGAGGCTATACTAAATGGAATGTTATATTTCGCAAGTTCATTGGTTAGATCTCATTAATATCTATCAGTATGCCAAAAATTGTTTAAATATTCCAAGCGGCTAAGTCACTATCACCAATTTTCACAAACGGGTTACGGACGGACAGACAGACCATATATGGCTTGGCGGCCATTTTGGTCATGTAACCTGGACCCCATGAGCAAATTTTGGTTTCCTCCATCCCATAGAGGCTCCATATGAAATGTGACTTCAATCGGCCCAACGGTTTCCGAGGAGAAGCAGTTCGAAAATTTTCTCATTTTTCGCCTCGGCGAGGCTATACTAAATGGAATGTAATATTTCGCAAGTTCATTGGTTATATCTCATTGATATCTATCAGTATGCCAAAATTGTTTAAATATTCCAAGCGGTTAAGTAACTATCACCAATTTTCACAAACGGGTTACGGACGGACAGACTGACAGAATGACCGAATGACCGAATGACAGAATGACACGGTGATTTTAGGGCACTCTTAGAAATCAACCGATTTCAGTCGGTTGCTTTTTCTGCGGATCGTGCAATCTCGTTTGTTAGATCTGTACATTATCTATCTGTATGCTTACAGTTGTCAACATTATTCCAAGTAGATTAGAAGTTACACTTCGAAATAATTTTTAAGTTTGCCTAGGCGAGGCCGTTTGTAAAGTAATTTAGCATAAGGCAATTTTGCGGGTTATGTATTGTCAATATCAACCTGTATGCGGAAAATGATCAAAGCCGGGTTTAGATGTTATACTCCGTATTCATTTTTATATTATTCTGCCTCGGCGAGGTCATTCATAAAGTAATCTTGCATAAAACAGCCTCATGGGTTAGGTATTGTCAATATCAATCCGAATGCCAAAAATGATCGGAATATTCAGAGAGGTTTGAACATTATACTCTGTTAACATTTTTCTTAATATATATTAAAGCGGTGAGGCCATTTATGAAGTGATCTTGCATACGACAGTTTCTTGGGTTAGTTATTGTCAATATCAATCCTTGGAATATTTGAAGAGGTTTAGACATTATACTCCGTTATTAATATATAAAAATAAATTGCCTCGACGAGACCATTTATGAAATGATCTGGCATTAAGGCAATTTCTTTGGTTAGATATTGTCAATACAGCACAGTGTACAGTCTTTTACCGGAAACCAACAAGTGCCCTTCTTGAATCAGCGAAAGGGATAGAATCACCGTGGAACAGATTTCACAATCAATCTCCTGGAAAGAATGTTGCCGAACCCGGCAGGTATCGAACTTACGTCTGAGCTGATAATTTGCTTTATTTATGGTCACATGCCTATGACGCAGACAGGTCGCTTTTAAAAAGTAACATTCCCCCCCCAACACACACACACACATTAACCCATACTCTGAGTATATGTCTAGCAGCATTTTTAGGGACAAACATAGCAGACCCAGATCAGACGCAACAACAAGTGGCGTCTCATCTGTGTCTAAACTGCAAAATTTACTGCTTACAATAAGTCTTGACGTGCACCTGTCCAAACTCATTCCACCTCTCTTATTTTGGTTATACATTATCGATCCACACTGCGTACTTTTTACCCATTTTAAACGAATGGAATCCTCCACACCTTATATCAGTATAGAATGAGTTCATTTTAAAATCAGGGATGTCAGGTTGTGGCTTCCACGAGATATTTGGCCAAAATGGCTTAACCTTTTTTGTAAGTATGCAGTGAAGGTCATAATGAGACTTCGCGTTCGGTGGTATCGGATCTGGGTTTGTCCTGTTTGCAAGTTGCCAGGTTTGGGATTTTATGGTAGAAATGGGCTGTAAACTGGGTTATATGAACTGAACTATAAAAAGATTAGACTGCTACACAGTTCATCTATTAAAAATATTCATCTATTCCGTTTGAAATTGGTGGTCTGTGAAGCAGTCTATAAGAAGATACCGCATGGCGTAATAATCTACTTTGTTAACACGGGGTACTATGTTCTTACTGGTGATTGGGTCATACGCAGTAACACCGAAAGTAGTGCCTAAATTACTTCTCATTTCACTGGAGCTACGCTGCAACAGCTACGCTCCAAAAAGCTTCGCCGACTTTGGGTACGAGTTGTTCCGAGAATTTGACTATTCCGATAAGCTACGAGTTTTGGCGAGTGGAGGCGAGATGCGTACGACAACCGCCGGCATGTGACGACAATACTACGACATGCTACGAGTTGTTAACTCGGGAGAACTCGTAGCCAAACTCCGTGACTGAATGTGTGACAGAGGTATAACGTATGGTATGTTGCATTGAATTCCGGCTATTACAGTTTCACAATTAAATTAGAGGATGGTATGCAAAAATCTAACATCGGTTTCCGATGCTGACAAAGAAATCCAACCCGAGGTTTTTGTTTGATTTGAGGTTTATCGTCCCCGGCAACGCTATATAAGGTAATTTTGGAGGCGTTGCTTCCAATTTTGTGGGGCTTTTACTCGACATTGAGATGTAATGACATCTCAAAGCCCTGTCGCCCAATAAAACCAAATGGTTTATATGCACCACTTTGCCTTGGCAGGCTTAGACATTCTAAGCGGTGTACCAGTACTCATGTGCGGTCTGTTTCTTCTCTGAGTTGAAGGCCAATGTAGCCGAATGTATTTCTCCAAACCACGAGGTCAACTGGTATATCCGACAAGCGTACACAAAGAGAAATATAAACTTTATGACGTTGCAAAAATGTTTGGCCATTCTCTTAATATTGTATGTCAATTTTTCAGGATCACATGCATCGTTTTCATTTTGACACATTCTTAAAATAATCCGTTTTGGTATTCTTTTCATACATTGATTAACACGACAAATGAACAGACTGACTCAGAAGACTATACGTTTCTTTCATGGGTATGAGGGGTTTATAGCAAAATCCGTCCCGAGAGTCACTGTACGGCATCACGAGGCTTGCCGAGTGATGCCGGACAGTGATCCCGAGGGACGGATTATTCTATCTACGCCTCGTGTCATTCCATCTCAATGTCGGGTAAAAGTCCCACAAAATTGAAAGCAACGTCTCCAAAATGACCTATACAGTGTTGACGGGGGCGTTAAACCTAAATCAACCGACCAACCAAACCTCGCATCCAGGTCAGATTATTTTTCTGGCATACCTTTCATAATTGTCGCCGTCCGCCATGTTTTGATTACAATAATGCAACGTTTTTGACGTCACTTTACAGCTCGTAGACGGGGTCCTCCTTCAAGGGAGCTTCGTGCAAGAAGTCGGACATTTAGCCGTCATAGTGCCCTGCGCAGGCTCGGTCGAACCTTGTCTGCTCGATTAAGCAATAATGCCTCATCCTCATGACCATCCTAAAATAGCGTATACCTTTGCAATTGTAATTTTCTAGCATAAAGTGGGGTTTACTTCATGCGGACTGAACAAATTATTTGTCTAAATCGCGACGGAAGTAAGGGCGAGGATTGTTGCCACGTAAAATCGATTTAAGCCCCCCAGTGGAAATCTTCCACTGACCGTTTAAAGGCGGCTCTTCTGTGGCGATTTATTTATGTTGTTGTTTGTTACTTACTGTGTGTATCACTTGTGTCTTTTAATTTTGGATGGCCATATGGCCATTTTGTGGGAAAGTAACTGTCCTTATGGCCTTCCTTTGTTTAGGTTTTCATTATGGTCTGGTCGCTTAATGTTTGTATTTCATTCCCTTTGATGTCTTTTATGGATGGAGTAAGTTAATTGTATCAATTCCTGATCTTTGTTTTACTTCTACTTTTTACATCAATGTTCTTTACTAGGATTTTTTTAACTTGATGCGAATATCAAGTGAACAAGTCCGTAAAATGAACACCCCACTAAACCCCACTTTAAATAGAGAAACCTGAGGTTAATGTTAATGGGGTATTTTTTCTTATTTCGGCTCCAAGGCATAGGTTGTGGGTACTCGTTAGAACCTCCTAAATGATACTGTTCTAACGAGCACACAAAACCCATGTTTGGAGTTTGAATAGGAAAATATCACAAATTTTCATCAGAGAAATGACCTTTTCTAGAAATGACACAATGCACTTTGTCAAACTGCATATAACGTGCATTAACTTTGCGATATTTAACCTATACTTACTAGCCAACTTTGCCGGCCTCAGTAGCTCAGATTGTCGATCAGGAGTACGCGGGTTCGATACCTGCCGGTGTCAGCAACATACTTTCGTGGAGATTGATCATCAAATCTTTTCTACGGTCATTCTCTCCGTTCCGCTGATTCAAGAAGGGCAGTTGTCAGTTTCTGGCGAGATAATGTGCACCGTATATGTTAACCGCTTACGTATATGCCGCCTAGGCAGGGGCCCAGAGGATATTTTTTCGAAAATGGTTACCTAGATAGTAGGACAGTTTTTGATGATTTACCTTTGAAGTTGAACCTATGCTGCATATGAAACCACTGTATGGACAACTTCTCTGGATTGCATAACGTCGTCATAGATAATAAAGTATGGTAGCCCCTAAATGCAATTTTAGTGTATGAGTCTCAAAAATCCGATATCATCTCAATTATGCGTTAACACATTGAAACAAAAACAGCGTTCAGGGTTTGAAATGTGTCCGTTCTATTGGTTAATCATATTCCTTTATCATTTTGATGACAAATGTTTGAGCCTGATGCAATCAAAATTGTGTACTCAACGTAACAAGAAAAAAATAAAGTTTTCTTTAGTCTCATTTGTATATTAGACGACTAAACAAGATCATTTCTCCACACACAGTTGATAACTGTTCTAGGATCATATTATCGCCAAAAGCGTTGAGATATTTTTTTCCAATATGGCTGCCATTTGGATAGGTCATGTTAACCTATTTTTGTGAACGATTCCGTTAACTTTTAAACGGCCGCCCTATAATTGCGTACGTATACAGTGGCACATCCGTCCGTCAACGTCATAAAGAAGTTTATTAAGTCCCCTGCAAATAGAACATTTAAGCGGCACTGAATTTGACACGACTGGCTAAAGAATGAAATCGCTTGAAAGAGCCGAACTCCGATTTGTATTAGAACCACTGACATAGAAAAAGTTTATGCAGTGTAAGTTTTTACCAAATGACCAATTTAAATGTAAATTCAGTAAACAACAAAACGAGAGAAAGAGGTATTATAAAATGCGGAGTCCCACAGGGATCTATTTTAGCAAAATTGCTATTTATTTTATATATATAAATGATTTAATACTGCCATTTTTCTCATTCTTAAGTTTCATTTGTTTATAACCATATTTTGTTTGTTGAGAGTTGTTGATCTTGTATGATTAATGGGGACTCACTCACTCAATCACTCACTTAATTCGTTTTTCATTAAAACTTCATGACAACTAGTTTCAGGTATCTATTCATATAAAACAGTACTATGGTTATGTAAAATTTCTGTAATCGGGTTTCCACGTTGCTAAATAGAAGTGGAGGCAATGATCAGGAATCGACACAATCAACCCACAGTTCCAATCCGAGACACCAAAGGGAAAGAAACAAAAACATGAAACAACAGATCCTAATGGAAACATCAGTAGCGGAAAGCCAAAAGGACAGTTATTTTCCCACAAACCAGCCAATATCTTATCCAAAATAAAACAACATAAGCGACACAACCACCCAAAGACAAACCATAACGAAAATAAACCGCGACAGAAGATAGATATTGGATAAGACGTCTTTCTTTCAAAATACCGATGCAACCAATATCCCTTTCGAAATAAAGTTCTAACACAAACATTTTTATATAACTCATTTAATAGTTTAACTTACTCACAGTCAATGTTTTACGGACCAGGATTGCAAATAGATCTAAAATTTATTGGTATCTCTTATAGAGATTTTTGTGTATAGTAAAGATGACGAAAAGCCTATATTATTCCAACAAACTTATAGCTTTGCATCGTTTGAGCTACAAAGAGCAATTCCTCCAAAAGTATTCTTGTTTCCCATGTCAATAGGAGTTCGTGTATAAGGAGCAATGACTATTAAAGGCAAAATATAAAGAAATACTTCTTTCATATCTGAGCTGAGGTTCTTGTAAATATAGTTGTATAATTATATTTTTGGAATTATTGAGCTACTAAGATAACTAATTCATGTGTATATAAAAAGGCAAAGAATTTAAAAAGCAGTCTATAAAAAGATATTTTATTTCTATTTTGATTTGAGATGTTCTGTAAATATAATTATGGATCTATTATTTTTTTTCCAGTACTGAGCAACTAAGATAAAGCTACATTCAAAGCAGGTGTATATCAGGGAATTTAAAATAAACATCAAACTATAAAGAAACATTTGTAATCATTATAACGATGTTGTGTAAATGTATTTATTGATACATTGGTATGAAACACAGCTTAAAATATGCCAGAATTGCACGACCCGCAGAAAAAGCAACCGACTGAAGTCGGTTTTTTCTAAGAGTGCCCTAAAATCACCGTGTCATTCTGTCATTCTGTCAGTCTGTCAATCTGTCGTTCTGTCTGTCCGTCCGTAACCCGTTTGTGAAAATTGGTGATAGTGACTTAACCGCTTGGAATATTTAAACAATTTTTGGCATACTGATAGATATCAATGAGATCTAACCAATGAACTTACGAAATATTACATTCCATTTAGTATAGCCTCGCCGAGGCGAAAAATGTGAAAATTTTCGAACATTTTTGAACTGCTTCTCCTCGGAAACCGTTGGGCCGATTGAAGTCAAATTTCATATGGAGCCTCTATGGGATGGGGGGAACCAAAATTTGCTCATTGGGTCAAGGTCACATGACCAAAATGGCCGCCAAGCCATATATGGTTTGTCTGTCTGTCCGTCCGTAACCCGTAAGTGAAAATTGGTGATAGTGACTTAACCGCTTGGAATATTAAAACAATTTTTGGCATACTGATAGATATCAACGAGATCTAACCAATGAACTTGCGAAATATTACATTCCATTTAGTATAGCCTCGCCGAGGCGAAAAATGTGAAAATTTTCGAACTGCTTTTCCTCGGAAACCGTTGGGCCAATTGAAATGGGCCGATTGAAGTCAAATTTCATATGGAGCCTCTATGGGATAGGGAAACCAAAATTTGCTCATGGGGTCCAGGTCACATGACCAAAATGGCCGCCAAGCCATATATGGTAAAAACCCTTCAAAAATAGTCATCTCCAGAACCACTGGGCAGATTTCCACGAAACTTGATAAATAGCATCTGGGATGTAGGCCTATCATAAATTGCTAAAATGGTGACCCTGGGTTGACCTTGACCTTCTTTGGGTCCGTCTGTAACCCGTTTGTGAAAATTGGTGATAGTGACTTAACCGCTTGGAATATTTAAACAATTTTTGGCATACTGATAGATATCAATGAGATCTAACCAATGAACTTACGAAATATTACATTCCATTTAGTATAGCCTCGCCGAGGCGAAAAATGTGAAAATTTTCGAACTGCTTCTCCTCGGAAACCGTTGGGCCGATTGAAGTCAAATTTCATATGGAACCTCTATGGGATGGGTGAAACCAAAATTTGCTCATGGGGTCAAGGTCACATGACCAAAATGGCCGCCAAGCCATATATGGTTTGTCTGTCTGTCCGTCCGTAACCCGTTTGTGAAAATGGTGAAAGTGACTTAACCGCTTGGAATATTTAAACAATTTTTGGCATACTGATAGATATCAATGAGATCTAACCAATGAACTTGCGAAATATTACATTCCATTTAGTATAGCTTCGCCGAGGCGAAAAATGTGAAAATTTTCGAACTGCTTCTCCTCGGAAACCGTTGGGCCGATTGAAATCAAATTTCATATGGAGCCTCTATGGGATGGGGGAAACCAAATATTGCTCATGGGGTCCAGGACACATGACCAAAATGGCCGCCAAGCCATATATGGTCTGTCTATATGTCCGTCCGTAATCCGTTTGTGAAAATTGGTGATAGTGACTTAACCGCTTGGAATATTTAAACAATTTTTGGCATACTGATAAATATC
Source organism: Lucinisca nassula (assembly GCA_963580285.1). Taxonomy (NCBI): domain Eukaryota; kingdom Metazoa; phylum Mollusca; class Bivalvia; order Lucinida; family Lucinidae; genus Lucinisca; species Lucinisca nassula. The sequence continues at coordinate 11,898,085 of OY757023.1, forward strand.
AATGAGATCTTATCAATGAACTTGCGAAATATTACATTCCATTTAGTACAGCCTCGCCGAGGCGAAAAATGTGAAAATTTTCGAACTGCTTCTCCTCGGAAATCGTTGGGCCGATTGAAGTCAAATTTCATATGGAGCCTCTACGGGATGGGGGAAACCAAAATTTCCTCATGGGGTCCAGGTCACATGACCAAAATGGCCGCCAAGCAATATTTGGTAAAAACCCTTCAAAAATAGTCTTCTCCAGAACCACTGTGCAGATTTCCACGAAACTTGATAAATAGCATCTGGAACGTAGGCCCATTTTAAATTGCTAAAATGGTGACCCTGGGTTGACATTGACCTTCTTTGTGCCTAGGTCAAACTTTGACACATATGCTTTTGTGTTGGATTTTATCCTGCAAACGATTCAGAATACAGTACTAAAGTATAAGATATATTTTTGCCTCTTACGATAAGGCGCATTAATTGGGGGAACCGTTTTATGTCCAGGTCACATGACCAAAATGGCCGCCATACCCATATATGGTAACACTCATAAAGCTAAAAGCATCCGGCGGGTCGTGCACTTCAGCTGAAGCACTGGTTTAGTACATGAATTGTAATAGTGTTTGGTATTTTGTCAGCGTATTCACATATGTAGCGGTATTTTATGTTTTGCCTCATTAACCATCAAATATATCTTTATACTTAAGATTTATTATACTGCTGCTGTGTATTGGTGCAATTTAAATTATGTAGAAAAGCGAAGTGATATATTTTATGTGGTGCTCCTTACACCATCACAATTATTTTTTCAAATTTTCTTTGATAAAACTCATATTTTTTATGAATTGGTTGATTCCTTATTACTTTTGCCTGTTTAATTTGAGTTTATTGTTGGGTATATTTTGTAACGCCATTTATGTAAAAAATACATGTTTCATTTTACTTACAGTAAAATTGCTGACGCTTTTACAAACTTTACAAACATTTCGTAAGGAAAATGCTTATGGAGGGCAAAATATAAAATAAAAAGTAACAACCAAAAACAAATACACAATTTAAAAATGAAAGCTGAACAAAAAGAATTAAATGAAAAAAAAAAAAAAAATAAATAAAATAAAACTAGTAGTTCATAGGACACTGATGCCCCCGCCTGAAAATATATTAATGTTAGTATTAATCGTTAGAAAGTTTTTTGATATTTGACCTCTAAGTTTGACCTTCACCTTTGAGGTATGACCATGCGTTTGCGCATGATACATCAACTAATCATAACAAACATTTCTGCAAAGTAATTCAAAACCCATACATAGATAAGAAAGTTATTGACTGTGTTTAAATTTTTGCCCTTTGTTTCTTGACATTTAACCTCTAAGTACGACCTTGACCTTGCAGGTACAGACCTGGGTTTTGGAAGCGACACATCGTCTTACGATGGTGAATATTTCTGCAAAGTAATTTCAAAATCCATCCAGAAATAAAAAAAGTTATTTACCGTGTTTAAGTTTTGGACCCATTTTATGACATTTGACATCTAAATACGACCTTTACCTTCGGGTATGGACATTGGTTTTGTGTGTGACACATTGTCTCATGATGATGAATATGTCTGCCAGGTAAATTCTAAATCTATTCAGAAATAAGAAAGTTACTGACTGCGTTTAAGTTTCGGGCCCAGTTTTTCATCTTTGACCTCTAAGTATGACCTTGACCTTAGAGGTACGGACCTGGGTTTTACGCGTGACTTATCGTCTAATGATGGTTAACATTTCTACAAAACAATTTCAAAAGCCATCCAGAAAAAATAAAGTCATTACCTGCGTTTAAGTTTCGGACGCATGGACGGACGAACTAACGTGCGAACGGACGGATGGACACGGGCAACACTATATGCCATTTCCACCATTCTTCGAATGGCGGGGGCATAAAAATAAAAACTATCGAGGGGATATCTATTGTAGATTGTTTATTTATTACATGTTACAGGAGAATCGCATACTGAAAAATATGAAAAATTATCCCTTAACTTCACTTTTCTATTCAAGAAATCTGCAATCACCACCTGATGATGACTCGAAGAGGAGTCGAAGTAGTTTTTAATGCCAAAAATCGATTAAATAGTTCGTGATTTTTGTCTTATATTGAATAAGTGACTCATTCAAATGACATTGACATAATACTTTGCAAGGCTAGTTTAAAACACACAAAACGGTAGAAGATATAACCAGACATAGATTTAAAGGGTCCGGAGCCTGTTAAACATAGTGTTAATCACCGTGGGGCAAATATTGTAACGGAACACCACCTGGTCTAGCGGTACAGCTGTTGATATGGTCAGGATGTGATGGTGCTGTTACAATAAAATATATGTGGGTTCGACCTGGGTCGTACACTAAACTACTGGGAAGAGAATACACAGCCAGCCATTGGTTCACTTTCTTAAATTTATTTTGTTACCCCTGACAATAGTGTGTGCAGTCTATAGTAACTATCATACAAGGCTAACTTATATTTATGGCATAGGTGAACAGTACAATAAAACAAATTACTGCAGTCGCACATTATAACACCTAATTTAACAGAACGCCTAAAAACATACATTACTAATGGCCTTAAATGCTGACATTAAGCTAGAAATGTTTTCTTCAAGATATGCGTAAAAATAACATTCTCTCATTGCACATTACATTGCGTCAATTCATTGAACGCCCAGAGTCACACCAATTCAAGAGATTGTATTCCACCCAAATAGGTAGATTAAACGATTCACCTAAATGGGCGCAATAACAATTCCCCTAAATGGGCGCACCAACAATTCACCTAAATGGGCGCACCAACAATTCACCTAAATGGGCCCTCCTAAATGGACGCACCAAACAATTCGCCCTTATTATAGTCTAGCCAAATCTAATTCAGTTATAACCCAGGTGTTACTAACAATCACTTCTGTAAAGCCCACAGCACTGTAACGAACTGGGTTGGTATTGTTTTCAATCAGCGCCCGCGAAGAAGGCGTCCCTATCTAGGTGTACCAATCGGCTTCATGTTATTAGAATGGTTACAGAGCAAGTATTGGATCTATATTCCTTTATAAAATATTTATAAAAACATAAGGGATAGTAGGTGATATTATTAGATACGCTTAGCCCATATAGAACAAAGATAGGCTTTACGTATGTGATTGTAAATAGTTGTATAACCCATTCTCCTATGATTGACTAATGAATCTTTCCCTAACCGTTGCCGTTATACAACGCAGTCTCTTATAGAATAATAAATTTGTCATCTAAGAAGAAATTCTTTACAGTTGACCTTGTGTTAACAATTAAAGTCAATAAAGAGGTATTCTACAAGGTGCAAATTTACTCCCACTTCAATTTAATTATAATGGCCAAGCCTAGCTAGGCGGAACCTCTCCAATATAAGTGGAAGACACTAACAGGCTTTACGAGATAATACATGTATTTGTCATCCACGTGTGATCATGCAACTGCTAGACGGTTCACACGTTTCTACTAACAACAATTGACAAGAGATCAACACTGCATCGTCTCCACCTAAACCACACCTAGATAGGCGCAAACCTCACCCAGATGGGTGAAATTGCACGCCTAGATAGGCGCAAATCACGCCTAAATAGGCGAAATCCCCCTTGCTAGGTGATCTACTACTTTGAATAAACTTCCCATTTAACAAGATAATTTACGTTTTAATACAGCCATTATGTTAACAATTTAAGTTACTTAACATGCTTTATAAGGCATACCAAAGAGTAATTTCCTTTAATAGTTAGAACAAAATAGTCAGTAACAATGTGTAATATTAAGTCCTTACTTGATACTGATAGAACGTCCTTTCCCAGCCAGGCGGAATTCATCCCCGATAGGTGCAAGTACAATTCCCTTAAAACATATAGAAATCGGATCTACTAATTTATAACACTCTACAAGTTGCTACAGCATGCTTTGACAAACACCACAAACAGCAACTAGGTAAACCGTTAATGAAGTACCTTCCACCCATCCTGGCATGGACTTATTCAGCCTAGCTACATGTAGGTAAACCATTCTTAATTAGACGAACTAACCATCCAAAGTCGATTTTACATTTTCCGAGCCAGACAGATTCCTCCGAGTTAGGCATAAAGGAATGTTGCTTTAAAATGCACGATAATAAGTTACTAGCTCATAGACAGCCTAGTAATTGCTACACCACACTTTCAGAAGCGAACTATCATGCAACAGCCCAAACAGTCTATGTTTTAAATATTCGCCTACCTCGGCTTCGCCTACCTCGGCGCAGCGTAACAAGGACTATGCCTAGCTCGGCGCAAAGCTATACCTTAGCCAAAATTACCAATAAAGAGAGTATTCAAAGTTATGACTGCTTATGAAAAGCCATTAATTTATAAATATTTTATATAGATGTATTGATAACCTGTGCCAACGTCGCCTAAAAGTAAATAAATAAATAACTAAATGCTCCTCACAGATGGACGCATGTCTCGCCTAGATTGGCAAAACATTCGCCCAGATGGGAGTGCCGGGTCAACAAACAAGCAAACATAATCCAGACTCGGGCCTAGACAGTCTAAGCCACACCATTCTTCCAATCTAGGCGAACCCGGGCGTGTTTCAGCTTTCTGAAGCCGAAACACGACCTAGGCGCTTCAACTTGTTATGGCAAAAGCCACAGCAGGTTGCTCGCAACAATCAGCAACACTGAACTTGAACCGAAACGCTCCTTATATACCCTCCAGGCTCGCGCTGGATGACGTTGTGCCTGGATGACGTCACATTCCTAACCATGCTACCAAGCATACGGAACGTTCGGTCTTTATGGTATGTTCAGTCCGCAGTCGGTTCGAACAGATGAGCAAAAAGTAAGCAAACATTTGATGGAAATACTGTTTGAAATGTGAAAGTGTGAGCATAAAAAGAATATGGATAATAAAATAAACAATAGATATTCATGGTTATATATGCACATGGAGATGGCATGGCTATTTTACACAGGATATACTCGACAAAGTTGGCACACGGTTTGCATCGGCTACGGCTGTTTCGGACCGAAGATCGGTATGTACATTTTGTAAAAACAGATATAAATGAATTTAAACAACAATGAGAACATTTGTACATAGAATAACAGAAAATAGCCAGACGCCGTTACAATATTTCGCTCAACCGCTGTGTGCTTAACGGGTTTGTTGGTGTTGGTATTACAACCGGTGTTATTATATGTATTACTTATTTTTTTTTTTTTATTATTTTCTGCCGAGATGTTTAATACTTTTACATCAAACTGTAGTCTCCTCTTGGTAGAACATACAAAAGTAATTATTAAGCAGAACAAATGCCATTTATAATCCCGTTTGCGTTATTTACAACGCGTTGAAGTCACTTTAGTAATTCTAATAACTAAACGGCTTCCCATACAAAAAAATCATTTTAATTGATAAATTAAACGAGACTTACCTGTAAGTTGATGTTTGATTGGAATTCTACTTCATCACTGTCCGGAACGGAGAAATCACATGAGATAGCACAGGCAAGATAAGCTTCAGTGTTAAAATTCAAATGGACGAAGAGAAAAGAATAAGGGAGGGTGAAACCAATCAAAACACTTACTCAGTGGGTGGGATGTGATTTCTCCGTTCCGGACAGTGATGAAGTAGAATTCCAATCAAACATCAACTTACAGGTAAGTCTCGTTTAATTTATCAATTCTACTTCATCACCTGTCTACGTCACTTCGAAACCACATGAGAATTAAAAGACCTGAGGCCATTTGAAAAATAATAACAATAGAAACGACAGATAAGGCACATGAAACTAGTATTTAAATCACATTGTTGACGCGTAGATATTATTAGATGCAGAAATATGTAAGTTAAACAGAAAAAACACTAAAACTATCGTTTCTTCTGAACGGTTACCAAATACTTGTCACTGTTTGCAAAGCACTGTCTAAGATACAACGATCTAATGACTGATAAATTGGCTTATTATAGAATTTTGCGAAAGTATCTGCCGATGACCAGCCAACTTTAGAAAGAACCTCGTCCACAGATAGTCCTTGGCGGACAGCAGCCGATGTTGAGGCTGATCTAGTACTGTGAGCCTGAAACAGAGTTGTGTCAATACCACATTCACTCATGATAGTTTTAATCCATCTCGAAATGGTGTCAGTCGATACACGCTGAAAAGGCTTCTGATAGCTCACAAGTAAAAATTCAGAAGATCGTATGGATTTTGTTAGTTCTATGTATTTTTTAAGGTGTTCAACTATACATAGATTTTTGTCATGGTACTTCTGAAAAGAAAGAACTGAGAAATGTTTTCCTAGTCTACTTTGTTTCAGTTATGAATCAATATAAAAATCCACTTTATTTTCATAGAATGTGATTTTATCCACCGACAAACAATGGAGCGTCTGCAGACGTTGACCCGACAGCAAAGCTAAACGCATTGTTGTTTTGTAGGTTAGTTGTCGCAATGTAATACCCTCTAACTCAATAGAGCACAGATGTCTAAGCACAATGCCTGCATCCCAGGTTTTTCCGTAACGGGGTAAACTTGGTCGTGAGTTATAAACACCTTTCAAGAACCGTTTTATCAAGAAATGTTGGCCTCACAGGCATACGCATCAGGGCATGGTCTGTAAGATAAAACCGATTAATCTGGTAATTATGTCTTCTTGCAAACAGGTCTATGTCCGGCTGAAATTTTAATCTTGAAACCACTGCTTGAAAAACACATTTGTCAAGCATCCATTCCTTATCATTTTCAAAATGACGACTTTCATGATCAGCATGCACATTCTCTGCTGTAGAAATATAACTTGCTGTCAACCATATGCCTTTTTTATATGCCCAGGCCCAAATTTGGCGAGCAACAGCATTACAAGCTAAAGACTTGGTCCCCCCCTTGTTCTCTAACATACGCTACGGCAGTCATAGAGTCCATTAACAAATGAATGTGAGTATTTCTCCTATCTGAACAAATGGACCTTAAGGCAAAAAATGCTGCTTTCAGTTCAAGTACATTTATGTGCGACATGGCCTCACTGGAAGACCACTCACCGCCTGTTTTGATATCAAGATTCTTGCAAAAACAACCCCAGCCTTTTGTACTAGCATCTGTTTCTAGCATAAGACTAGGTTCACCGTGAGATATAGGTGAACTGGTATTTACACTGTGTCTTTCCCACCATAGAAGGTCTTCAGACGCTAGCTGTGAAATAGAGATAGGGCTGTCAAAGTTCCCTTTTCCCTTCCGCAGTGCAAGACTTTTATCAATTTCCAGTTGGCGATAAAACAATTTGCCATAAGGCACAGCAGGGAACCTGGCAACAAGTGTTCCAATTAATTTACACAAATCCCTAATTGATGGAGATTTTGCTTTCAAAAACTGAGAACATAAAGATTTTATCTTTCCAGCCTTGTCAGATGCCAGAGATATTCGCATATTTACTGAGTCTAAAACAAACCCAAGGAATACCATTTGCTGAGATGGAATGAAAATAGATTTATCTGGATGTAAAATGAAAGTTTCTGGAGCAAAATTACCGTATCTACCACATTATTTTGACAGGATATTAGGTCCTGTCCTGGTAAATAACTATCATCAATATATCCAACTGACTGGTGGCCTTTTTTCCTAAGAACTGAATAGACCGGTTTTAAAAGTTTAGTAAACAAACGTGGTGCTTCTGAATATCCCTTGGGACAGCAAATGAACATATAAAGTTCTGTCCGCCATTGAAACTTAAGATAGCGCCTGTGAACAGGGGCTACCGGAATCGAAAAATAGGCATCTTTAATATCTAAGCTAGCCATATAGCAGTTTTTTGTCATCATGCATATAGCGGAGCGTAAAGAATCCATTTTGAAATGGTTGTATTTAACAAATTCATTGAGCTCCTTCAAATTCAGTATCATCCTATTTGTACCATCTTTCTTGGGCCGTAAGAAAATCGGAGACACAAACTGGTCCTCCTCATGACGGGTTTCTACTATTATACCCTTATTCAATAATTTCTGTACCTCAGCATCGATTGCTGACGCTTCAGCCGCCGAAAAACAATGCTGTTTTTTGGCAGTCGCGTCTGAAAGGGCTTACATTCGAAGTTGAGCTGTAGCCCTGTCACCACATTTAAAATCTCGGAATCAGAAGTAATTTTGCACCAGTGATCAGCAAAAAGAGCTAATCTACCACCTTCAAATGCTTTAACCTTTCTATTTTCCTCTAGCAAACATTTTGACACAAAATCATCAAAGTTTTCATTGAAACATGACACCACTGATATATCTTTTCTTACCTGCTGTCCAGGTATATAAATTTCTTTACTCTGCAGTGAGGATTCTACTTCTTTTTCTGATTTTGTTTCTCCGGATAATTTGTCCGAAAAAAACTGTGGTTTTCCTCGATACGAGCTCCCGCCCCTGGGACGCCAGTTTTTTACCCGTAGTCTCTTCCAAGATTGCTGGCCTGACGCACCTCTTTCAAACTCTTTGGAAGGTCATCTCCAAAAAGCAATGATGTTACGGGCACATTGCTGTCACACAGAGAGCTGTCCCCCTTCAACACAGGCTTTAGAAGATCCCTGCGATGTAGTGAAATAGCTGTGTTTGCATGCCCAAGTAGGCTTAAAACATCAGTACAGGTGCGGATCATAGAATCTTGTTCTTCTTTTTTGTCCGACTTTAACAGGACTTCTGCCATTTTGCAGACAACAAACGAACTTTTAGTGACTGCCTTTTGAATATTCATGAGCCTCAAGTCACGTTTCTTTGTGACACCTACTGACATTCTTCGCCATATTTCTTTGTTCACTTTGGGGACAACCACTTTGTCACAATTCTTTGGCCGTGAGTACGACTCTTGCTTTTTCTTTATAGAATCAATAGGCACTGTTTTGGAAAATGCTTTATTGGCAATGCTCGCCAATTTTAGCGTAATTTCAGGACCTACATCATCGTCATCAAAAGATGCATCTATTTCTGAAAGTAATGGTGAGTCATTGTCGTCACCGGTACCACTGTTGGCTGTGCTCTGTCCGCTCTTTACGGACTTCAACAGGCTGACAACATCATCGTCAGGCTCCATGTCACTGTCCTCATAATCGAGCTCATTGTCGCTCTCCAGGTCAGCAAACTTTCTTTTGTTTGTTGGTTGTCCCTGTTGGGCAGTGCCCTTGGGATCATTTTGGGTGGCTAATGCCGCCCAAGCCTGGCCCATTTTATCCATATTGGACGCCAGAGAAGACAATGTATTTTGGATATCTCCAAAACAGGGTTTAAGTGCCTTGACAAGAGCCAATGACTGCTCATTCTGTCCCTCAGTGAGAGACCCATGGTTAATCCCCAGTAGGGTATCTTCTTCATCACAGCCAGTAGCCATGAGAAAAAATTTTCCCCAACTAAGAATATACACTAGTTAACCAAAAATCCAATGAAAATAATCCAGCATCAGATAAGCACTTCTACACCAAAGCAAAGCAAACCGCGCACTGAAGCTTATCTTGCCTGTGCTATCCCATGTGGTTTCGAAGTGACGTAGACAGGTGATGAAGTAGAATGCCAAATCGCAATCCGCAACGGATGTCCATACAGTGGTTTTGAATTACCTATAGTTTAAGCATTTTGTATGCAAAAAATCAGCTGTCCTTCTTTCCAGGTATGAATCGACGGCTTTTTATCGAGATAGGAAAAATGGGGCCACAGCCTAGCCTGCCCAGGAAAGTGTGGATAGGTAAACTGAGCGGCTCAAAAATGACATAAATAATGGGCCGTTAAACTCCAATTTAAACAAACAAAAACAAAAGCATTTGTCTTGTTGTAGACCTATTTGTTGTTCAAGGGTTGTTTGACTGATTTTTTTTTTTTGTTTGTTTCAAAAACATCTTTAACCTTAAGCACTTGATGTAGACACTGATCATGTGCCAATTTCTGTGGCGTCTGATCTATGTCTGAGCGGCCTATGAATTTTCTACTTTTAGGCCAGTCGACTCGGCGTCGGAGTCGGCGTCAGCGTTCGAAGACTTTTAGCATTTTGCGTTATTTCTTGGAAGGTCGATTGTTTATTAATAGACCCAAAGCTACTAATAATCCTGAAGCTTGTCGCCAGCTAATGTCCACGTGACTATGGCTGACCATGTACAAAATCCAGGTAGTGATTATTTATAGCCACGTTTTTCTTGTTGCTATGACGTCAGAGTGCAGTACAAAAGTGAATGGGAACACCTGGTAGATTTTGTCGCCATTTGCAAAAGGGGGACAACTTTCGGGACTTCCAGTTCGCTTTCCTATAAGCCGTGTCCCATTAAAAAAGGGGTCTACTCTTAAAGGACAGAATTTGCTCCTGCGGAGCAAATTCTTTCCTTTAAGAGTTGACCTTTATTGACATGGGGGACAAAATACTTTTGCTGGAGTTGCCTCCCCTGAAGGTGTTCACATTCCCCTTAAGGGGGTTATGTGTATAACATTGACTGGGCTCGTTATTATACTAGGACACTGGCAAGCAGTGAAGACCCAGATCAGAAGCCGCCAATCGCGGCGTATGATCAGGGTGTACACTGTTTGCTTAAAATACAGGACGAAACAGTCCGGGCTCAGTTTCTCAGTCTACACTCCAAGACAATCGACCCAAAGTGCTGTCAGTGCTTTGATTTTAAGATATCACATCTTTTTGTACAGCCAAGGGTAGCCGGCCTCGGTAGCTCAGTTGGATGCGCGTCTGACTGGTGATCAGGAGGACGCGGGTTCGATAAATTAAATTATGAGAATGCAAAATTCTGTAAACAAACAACCTATGATCTTTACCTTGGAGGTCAAGTAGGAGTAGAGCCGGTAGATCTATCTTTGACTGTTTGTTTGTTTATTTGTGTGTTTGTTTTGGAGTTTAACGGACCTGTCAACACTATTTAAGGTCAGTTTTGTTTTGAATATTTGGTTAAAACATTAACCGCAATCCGAATCACCTTGAATCTGTATTACAGTATTTTGTACAAAACGGCAAGCGCTGTGAGCTGCGTAAAACCAAATACAAGCCAATACGGGATGACGTCGGGTTTCCGACAGAATATCGCAGATTCTAACACCGGTCGCCTATATAGCCAATGGTTAAATCCGGTGATATATTGAGTAATACGTCACTAGACGAAAAGCGTGACGCGAAAAGCTGCCGATTTAAGACGTTTTGCAACGTCATAATAATAATAACAATAATAATAATAATAATAATAATAATAATAATAATAATAATTATAATAATAATAATAATAATAATAATAATAATAATAATCGACCTTATTTATAGAGGGTAACACATTTAGTACTAGTCCTAATCTTCCATGTGGCCCTCTTGTCATCGATCATTTCCTTGACGTTAGACGGAGTAACGTCTTTTTTCACGCATAAAGTACGTTACAAACACAGGTAACTGCATATGTTAGTCAGGCATTGTTTGTTTGTTTGATTTGAGGTTTAACGTCCCCGTCAACACTGTAAAGGTCATTTTGGAGACGTTGCTTCCAATTTTGTGGGACTTTTACCCGACATTGAGATGAAATGACATCTCAAGCTCTGCCGCCCAATGAAACCAATAGAGTTTATTAGCATGGACGGTCCACCTCGCACCGCGGTTCCTGGACAGGCTTAGATCCTCTAAGCGGTTTACCAGTACTAGTGTGCGGGCCGGATTCAGCTCTGCGTGGAAGCATCATGCAGCCCATATATTTCTTCAAGCCCCTATGGGCGGGGGCGGGTTAGTCAGGCATGTTGGCGGCATTTCTTCTAACAATGGCGGAATGTTGAGATAATATGAAGGAAACAAAAGCATTTAGTCGACATTCAGTGTGTTAGCTCTTCCGGCTCTACTCATACGTTACCTCCAAGGTAAAGATCATAGGCTGTTTGTTTACAGAATTTTGCATTCTCATACGACCAAGATAACAACTCCTCAACGCTTTCTTTCATGTTTGCGTTTTACCTTAAGGGGCATTTTGTGCCGTCTCCCAGAGAAAGAAGAAAATAAATGGAAGTGTCGAAACAGAAGAAATAACATTTTCCCTCTCCCCGTACCTGCTGCAAGGCCGGGAGGCCTGCTCAACTGCAGGCCAATATGGCACCCTAGTGACGCTAGATACACGGCACATTCGCCTCGGCCAACCGCCTACTTCTTTTATGTTTGTATACATGGTGATTTTATTTTCAAACAATGTTGTTTGATTGCTTGGTATGGAGTTTACCGGCCCGGTCAACACTATTTTAGGTCATTTTTAGCCTGTCAGTTTGCCTATCGGGCAGGCGTATACGTGAGCGGTTAACCAGTACAGTGCACATTTCTTTCGCCCAAAACTGACAATTGCCCTTCTTGAAACAGCGGAAGGGAGATAATGACCATAGAAAAGTTTTCATAATCAATATCCACGAAAAAAAGTTGCCGACCCCGGCAGGTATCGAGTCCGCGTCCTCCTGATCATCAGTCAGACGCGCATCCGACTGAGCTACCGAGGCCGGCCAAACATTCTTGTGTTTTCTTTTTTTTTTTTTTTTTGCTCCAAACGTAGATTGTGAGCGTTCATTAGAACCTGGTTCTAAATGAGGCGGTTCTAATGAGTACCAACATGCCACGAATGGTCTGGTGTTTTTCTCCGGTACTCCAATTTCACCCGCCGGCTCGAAATACATATACGTGAAACACTTTACTATAAGCAGTGTGGTCAGGTATCTCTGCACTGGTCGGCTCTGTATAACCTTTGTATTGTTTAACATAACACTCCAAACCAACTTGTCAACCTACCCTGTCTGCATTGCATCTCGCTTTACGTGTCTATTCGATATTTCCGAAATTTGAGAAACGTGTCAGATCATTTTCGTCAAAATATTAGACGCGCCGCGTAATGAGAAAATAAGTTATTTTTTGCCGTTTTCGCCATTAGCGAAGGACAGAGGCGCTAGCTAATCAGCCTGTATACGTTAGTGAAGTATGTATGATCAGCGCCTGTCGGATTGTACAATGCCTCTGAGTTATGTGGGTAAAATTTCAAGCTGTTATAGTGTGTGCAGCAGAGCATTTTGCAAAGGGCAACAACTTTCGGGACTTCCTGTTCGCTTTTCTATAAGCCCTGTCCCACTGAAAAAGGGGTCTACTCTTAAAGGAAAAAATTTGCTCCTCAGGAGCAAATTCTTTTCTTTAAGAGTTGCCCCTATTGGCATGGGAGACAAAATACTTTTGCAGGAGTTGCCTCGCCTGGAGGTGTTCCCATTCCCCTTAACCGAAAGAAAACCCCGAAAATTAGTTTTCTTATGACGAGGGTCATTTTTTTTTACAATTATATCTTTCCACCCTTTGTCAGATTACGTTGAAAGTTTAACTTTATTGCCACGGAAACATGACGGGCTTTGCGATCGCAGTAAGTTTAATTTGAATCAACCACCCAGCAAGGATGACGGGACAACGTCTGGACGACAGCGACACGACGTGTCAAAACTGCTATCGCTGTCGGCCAGACGTTGGCCGGCTTATAACTTAAGCCATTGTAAGACCTATATTGTTCGCCCCGCCCATCGGGGCTTGAAGAAATAGATGGGCTGCATGATGCTTCCACACAGAGCTGAAACCGACCCGCACACGAGGTAAACCGCTTAGAGGATCTAAGCCTACATAGGCAAAGCGGTGCGAGTCCATGATTGGTTTCATTGGACGGCAGGGCTTGAGAAGTCATTTCCTCTCCATGTCGGGTAAAAGTCCCACAAAAAATGAAAGCAACGTCTCCAAAATGACCTTTACAGTGTTGACGGGGACGTTAAACCTCAAATCAAACAAACAAGACCTAAATATTGTTTAGCGGCAATTCGAGTTTGAAAGTTGTCCTGCATAATCTTTTAGCACTCCTTAGAAATGCTTAACTAAGGTCTTTTACGAGCGCCAACAATAAGGCTGCAGAATGAATGAGGAAACTAGTTTAAATTTTCAATTTCTTTTCAATCATATATTTATCAGGTCCAAGAAAGTTGTTTTATTTAAAGACGCGAATAAAACCATGAAAATGGCGCAAAACGAAAAAAATCGCACTTTGCTATTTATAGTTATTTAATCGTAATCGGTGGAATATTTAATCATGTGTAGCTGCAAATTAAACAGTTAGCTTTACTAAATTAAATTCCTTCAACCATAATTGAAGATTTCTCAGAAAAAAAAAAAAAAAAAAAAAAAAAAAAAAAAACAACAAAAAAACAAACAAACAAACAAAACAGGTTTGTAGTAAGTAAAATGAGCTAAGGAATGAATAACGAATGAATGTATAACCTTTTTATCATTTTGTCAACATACTGACCACTCGCTTCGACAGACAGTTTTTCTGACAACTCCATTTGTTGAAAGTTTCAGACTACCAACAACAGTAAAATGTCCGAAAACGAAATTACGTCAGTACGAAATTCATCTTACTTGTATGTTTTGTCAGATATTTTCTCCCTTTCTGCGGTGTTTGACCGCCTTTGTGGTCTAAGGGAAGGAACTGTGTTATTTTATTTCTTAATTATTTTCTATCATTAAAACAATATTTACAGACAATAAAATACATGCAGTTTTCGGCAACACATTTCTTTTAATGAGATGAAGACTGCGGCTGCGTATGAGAATGAGATTTTTTCGTGTTTCATCATTTTTTTATGATTTTCCTTGTGCTAGTCTTTGAATTTACAGACTAAAACGTCTTTAAATTTATAGACAGTCTTTAAATTTATACACTATCTTTGAATAAAACAACTTTCTTAGACCTTTTTATCCGTGTATCACGAAATCAAGTTGATGTAATCCTCGCAAGTGGTCTTAATTGTCTACGCCATGGACATACACACTGTAGACGTACGGTTTAACGCGGAAGTCAGACAATGCAGTGTGACCTTTATAGTTATGCAACAACAAGTATAAGCTTCCACAAAAGATAAAAGGCCCATTACAAGTATAAGCTTTCACACAAAAAGAGGCCCTCTGGCAGAGCTCTGGCACAGAATTGCTATCACATTTGTACAAGCCCATATTTGCTGTCATATTTGTACAGGCTACTACAAAATAGACATCTACAAAATATCGGCCACGGCGGACCACTGCCTATCCTATAAGTTCCCGGGACTGCCGGGAGCTTCGGATCTGGTGAGCTAAAACAACAAATGCCTCGCCGCGTAAGCAACATTTTTTTACTGCGAACCATATCCAAATAGAAGTAGAGGCAATGGTCAGGAATCGATACAATTAACCCACAGCTCCCATCAGAGGCACCAAAGGGAAAGCAACGAAAACATGAAACAACAAAACACTAATGGAAACATCAATAGCGGAAAGCCCAAAGGACAGTTACTTTCCCACAAAATGGCCAATTGGCTATCCAAAACAAAATATTATAAGCGACACAAACAACCAAAGACAAACCATAACAAAAAAAAAAAAAAAAAAAAAAAAAACCGCTACAGAATTATAAACGCCGTGGAGTTTGATAGGCATGTTTAGGTTTTCATTATGGTCTGGTCGCTTAATGTTTGTGTTTCTTTCCCTTTGGTGTCTTTGGTGGGTGGAGTAAGTTAATTGTATCGATTCCTGATCTTTGTTTTACATCTACTATGTAAATTATTTTCTGTACCGTCATGACGTTTGGACTTATACAAGCGCTTAGACAGGACGGTTTCAATCAACTGGTCGCGAAACAGAATTGACGTTTCGGCACTTAACACGTTGCACATGCGCCTTTTTTAAAGATGAAAAAGTATTTTTCGACAAAATAACAACATGTGCCAATTAGGCATTTCAGAAATGCAGAATATTCAAACAATCTACAGGATACTGGGTGCAGACTGGCAATTAGAATTTTGCCAAAACAGTAAATTGTATAAAACAGATTCCTTGGATATAACTCTAGACATTTACAGTCAATATTTGCTAAGCGTAGACCTAGCTTTTTTGTAAAAGCTTTACTTCTTTGAGTTATTCGTAGGGTGTGGAAGTTGAGGTGTTGTCAGTATAGTACGGATCGCGAAACAGAATAGAAGTTTCGGCACTTTACACGTTTCACATGTGCCTTTTTAAATATGAAAAAGTACTATTTGACAGTAAATTGTATAAAACACGTTGCTGGGATATAACTCTAGACATTAACAGTTAATAGTTGCTAAGCGTTGTAAAACTTTACTTCTATGAGTAAGTCGCAGGGCGTGGAAGTTGAGGTGTTGTCAGTATAATAGGGATCGATTTTTGACAGTTTTGAGCTATTTATAGCTGGGCTATTCTTAGCACTCAGGAGCATCATTAATTTCGGAAAAAGAATCTTTTGATTGAAAAAAAAAAAAAAAAAAAAACTGCGCAGGAAGTGGTACAGTGTATAGGATCTAGCGTGTTTGTGTATCGAACCTAGGAGTTTGTGTGTAATGAGGCAAAGTGACAGTTTCTGCAGAATTGTACAAGAATTCAGAGCGTTTTCAATTATAGGACGTGCTGTTTTTGTCTTTTACCTGGAAATTAAAACGACTATAAGAATCTTATATGGGTGTGAGGGGTGGATGGAAAAATCCGTCCCGAGGGACACTGTCCGGCATCACGAGGCTTGCCGAGTGATGCCGGACAGTGATCCCGAGGGACGGATTTTTCTATCCACCCCTCACACCCATATTGGATTCTTTTTCTTGCATACCTTCCATTTATATTGCGAATTTTTAATGCTGCTGTCACTTCGGTTACCGACGTCCGCCATTTTGTTATGATACAACAGGGATGTTTAGTGACGTCACGCATGACGACGCCGCGCATGAGGTTGTAATCAACCAGTGTATTTATCAAACACGCGATTATATTCGATTTGGGGTCGGAACACCAGGGTCAGAACAAAAATTTCTATCCCAGGGTAAAATCACGGATTTCCTTGTTTGGTGTGCAAGAAAATTATTGCCATTTGTGTTCATAATGAGTGCTTAGCTTTTGAAATACAGAGTCTAGATAACTCAAAATCTATTCACTCATCTCAAATGAGCATAAAAAAATTATAGTGATAATTGACCATGGCGGAAATAAGTGAGAGAGATCTGAGGTTAAGGAGAAGACAACAAGTTAGAGATCAAGAAGAAAGAGATATGATAAGAGAGATGGAGCTTGAGCGACACGCACGTCCACAACGACAAAAAAGGACATAGAAAGGCAGTTAGAAGTCTGGAGCAGTGAAACTTCAAATATGATGCAAGACCCTTACAGACCTGAAGGTACCAGGGCACTTGAAGATAGAGATTTCAAACATACGGGAAAAGTTCGGCCATATGAAATCAAGGGAAATCAAGGGAACAAACCTGTACTGGCAGTTTTTCCAGGTAGCTTCCAGAATTACGCTACTTGACACCTATTTTAAAGCAATTCGGCTATAGTCGGCAGTTTTCGGTGACTATCGGTTGTGACCGTTAATCCTTGTCTCAGACAATTGCTTAAGGGTATTACAGTGGCATATTTGTTTGAACTAAATATGATGATTTATTGGTCCATATATAATACGGATTAAATTGCTTTTCAAATAGTATAGTATTTTAAGGCAAAGTGTTTGTTTTATGCCGCATTGATAAAATAACCTAATGCCACTTTTATTTATTTATTTGATTTATTCATTTTAATTATTTTTTTTTTTTTTAGCGAAGTCGTTAGTTAACGAGTCGTTAAATTTTTTATCATTTTGTACAGCAAAAAAAAATGCGAATAGGGTTTGCATCAATTTTGCAAAAAGATCCTCACATTTTCCAGCAGAAACACAGGAGTATAAGGTACCTATTAAATAGTTAACGTTTTGACCAGTGGCGAGTTCATTAACCCATTCAGTATACCAGAAACCCCTAAAGGGGTACCTTGGCAAACAGTGCAGGCCCAGATCAGATGCCACAGAACGCGGCGTCTGATCAGTGCCTGCACTGTTTGCTTAAAGTTCAGTCATTTTCCAAATAGATTTTGATGAAAACACAACCTGACACCCCTAAATTTTGAAATGGAGTCCTGCTGTATACAAGGTTGAAGATTCCATTTGGTACAAAAAGGGTTAACTTACGCTGCTTTGAACAACTTGGCCTTGATGCTCAATGTGTGTTAAGTAGAACGCATTTGACTCAATGTTAAATTTTTGATAGTTTTGAGACGGATTGACAAACGCTACTAAGTACAGAAGCTTTGCACTGCTGATTTCCACGTTCCTGTCACTGGTTTGTTTGAAACTCATCATTGAGACTGCTCTACCGAGTACCCACATTCTATGTCTTGGACCAGAAAGAGCAAAATAATGTATGCCCCTGTTAATACAGAGCGGGAAGGTATAATTTGAGGACTTTTACTGGAGGACCAGAGGACTGAGGACCAAGTCTTCTAGAGGACCAGGGGTATAATTTGCGGACCAAATGCAGGAGGACCAGTGCTTTAATAAGGCATATAATGGCTATGATAATTGAAGATAATTACTGTTTATTGAAAATGACACCTACTGGTATGGTATATCACCTCATGGGCATATATACAGAAAAAATAGAATTAAATAAAATAAATAAAATGAACAACATGTTATTATGCTCAGGAAATTTTTCACCATAGAATTTTATGAAATATATTTTTGGCATCTTGTTACTCCGATATAAATGTTTAGTTGAAATTAGAATTTCTCTACTTTCTATATACTTGATATAATCAATCTGTTATTTTTTTTTTAATTCACAAACTGCATGATGAACAGTGAAGATCCTAATCAGACGGCATCTTGCTACTCTTTTAAAAATGTTCGCTTGAAATTAGAATTTCTCTACAGTGAGTACTTTCTATATACTTAATATAAGCTACCTGTTAAATTCACAAACTGCATGATGAACAGTGAAGATCCTGATCAGATTGCATCTTGTTACTCTTTTAAAAATGTTCACTGAAGATTAGAATTTCTCTACTTTCAATATACAAATACTTAATATAAGCTATATGTTAAATTCACAAACTGCATGATGAACAGTGAAGATCCTGATCATATGGCTTATCTGGAGCTAAACTGTTATTGTGCTCAGAAATTTTTCACCATAGAATTATATGAAATATCATAAGATAACATTTCCGTATGACATAGAGCATTCTTACATGTTACCATAATAGTATTTTTCCTGATGAAAACTTGTGATATTTTTCTTATTAACACTCCAAATATAAGTTGCGGATGCTTGTTAGAACCACCTAAAAGACGCGGTTCAAACTACTACTCACAACCTATGTTTTGGGGCAGAAATAAGAAAAATAATGTATACCCCTGTAAACCCCAATTTCCGCTATATAAAGTGGGGTTAAGAGGGTGTTCAATACACGGACTTGTAAGCATGATGACTTTTGGCATCTTGTTACTCTTTTAAACTATGTAGTTGAAATTAGAATTTCTCTACTTTCTATTCTACCTGTTAAATTCACAGACTGCAAGATGAACAGTGAAGATCCTGATCAGATGGCTTATCTTGAGCTACACTGTTTTATGCTCAGAAATTTTTCTCCAAAGAATTATATCATCACGCTACGCTAACAAGTCCGAGAAATGAACACCCCCTTACACCCCACTTTATATAGAGAAAACTGGGGTTTAGGGGGTATTCATTATTTATCTTATTTCTGCTCATAGACATAGGTTGTAGGTACTCATTAGAACCACCTCAATGAGGCGGTTCTAACAAGCACCCACAATCTATGTTTTGAGTATAAATAAGAATAATTATCACAAATTTTCATCAGAAAATTGACCCTTTTGGAGATGTAAAAAAATGGATTATGACGCAAGGGTGTGTTATCGTAATGGAAATAAATTTTTGGTATCTTGTTACTCGTATTAAAAATGTTTAGTTGAAATTAGAATCCCTCTATTTCTACATACTTAATGATATAATCTAGCGGTTAAATTCACAACATGCAAGATGAACTTTCTACTACATAAATTGTGTATTATTGTTAGGACCGCTTCACTGAGGCACTCTTAACATATTTCCTTAAACTTGCAAACTGTCATAACATGGCTTATTTTTTATAAAAACCCACTGGTACTTCACTGAAGTGAATTTAAATAATAAAACTTTCAATTGCGTGGACATGGTACCACATTGATGCTGATTATCTCACACAAAATTCAACAAAAGCAGCTCCTGCTATACTAAAAGGTTGGAGCGGGGTATAGCCCTTTCAATATTATTTCACTCATATCGAGCTGATCGTTAATTAGAGATGTACTAAGGTCTTTAGAGAAATTTTGTTGCAAAAATGTGGTTGTATCAATTAATTTAATTACCATGATTGTTGTTAATAATAATGTTCAGCTACACTGATTTTTAAGTTCTATATTCTGATGTTTTATGAAAATAATAAAAAAAATCACCCATGCTGCACACTCGTGAAAACTATGACGTTTTCATCGCACTCGTTACAAAAGTTTCTTTTTTTAAAGAAAATTATCAAGGATTTTCATTAGAAAAATAGCTATTTTGGAGATATGAAAAATGCACGTTGACGCGCGAGTGTTAATTCTTGCTCCAAAACATCGGTTGTGGGTTCTCGTTAGGACCGCTGTAAGAGATATATATATTGGAGAAGAAAATAGGATACTTGATAACTAGCGAATAAGATTATATGACAAACCCCAGACCAACCTGTCATCTGCACAATCTGATCAGATTGTTCATTGTGCGTTATATGGATATATTTTGTTATAATAGAAAGACTTGTATTGTGCTCAACCCTTTTTCTTTCTTTTTTTTTTGTTGGTGGGGGATAAATTCTAATTAACAGAAGCTTAGGGTGAAAGGGAAATCGTTAACTGGACCGAGTCCATTAACTACAGAGAACGTTTGACTAAAGATTACCTAACATAAGTTTGTCGATATCAAGTCAACAATTAAGGCTTCCGGGTCATAAAGCAATTAGTTTGAATATACACACAGCGCGTGTCAACTCTTAAATTCTATGCATGTATTAATTGATGCATATTAATCGAAACTTGTTAAATCAGCTTTTGTTGATTATTGGTTAGCATTAAAATAAATTTTGTTTTGCAACCCTGACAACACATTACAAAACATGCCTGTACAACTACACAGTAAATTTTATTGCCGGAAAAGAGAAAATTTTAAGTTGAAAAATTGTGAAATTTTCTGTTGCACAAAATATAGATTGTGTAACGAGTACCCACAATCTATATACAGAGTAGAAATAAGAAACAAGGTTTACCTCTGTAAAACCCAGTTTTATTATATAAAAGTGGGGTTCAAGGGGTCAAAATTATACAGGCGTGTTTTCGTGATGATTATTTTTCTGTGTGTGTTTACATGCAATTTATCCCAGAAAATAATATTTGAACCAGGGCACAGCACTCCCTACAATTTACGTGTGCCCAGCAAAGAATCACATCAGCGTGCGCATCCTAGACTTCTCTTGCTGCATGAAGAAGCATTGGATCTTTCGCACAACGTAGAATCTGATCAGAAAAAAGTACCTAAGGGTTTTAAGTAGTATTTCCACTACCGGCACGATTGGCAGTAATTAGCAACAATTGCCAATTAAGCATGTGTGTGAAGTTACGGAAAAAAAAGATTTTTCACCGAAATCAATATATTTTCGTTAGTCAAAAAAATCAATAATTATTATTTTTTTTCTTTCTTCTTCTTCTTTTGTAAACAATATGAAGCGTTTGTTAGTTGCGCATCAGTCGCATGCAGAAAAAATATATTAAACAAGAAAAAACAAATCAAAAACAGTAAATATATAAATAAGACGAAATAAAAATAAATATATTTCAGGATTAAATGTCATTAACAAAAATATTTTCAGCAGCTCACTTTGACATTCGTCTTAAACCAGCTAAAACCCGGAAATTTCCGATTTAAACCGATAATCGCGTAATATGAGAACCGATAGCTATAAATAGATACAATGAGGAGAGACGGCTAAAAGTACTGAAAATGGCAAGAAAACAACCTGAAAATGACCAACTTTGTTTTTATTTGATCTTCAATTATTTGACACTGTTGGAAAGAAAAATCATTTTTCTTCTAGAATTTAAAGTCACATTTTTAACAACGTATTTTATAATTTAATTATTACAGTATAAAAACAGACACCCTCGTGAGTTTTTGCTTATTTTCTATTGAAGTAAACGAGAGGTTCACGAGACGAAGGGTCCTAGTTTCATTTCAAAATTGACCAGTTTAAATTTTATTTAAAAGATATAAAATTATAATCAAAATTAAGATAAAAGATTGAATTTTCATAATTTTTAATCACATTTTCGCTATCTAGCCTAGTATTTATTCAATCATGTCTTAGATTCACATGCCCTATTAATTTCTATACAATTTGTCGCGTGGTTTAAATCGGACACAGGTAATAGGCGAATTACAATTGTCCCACATGGCAAGAGAAAGTGAGGAGAAGTCAATAGAGTGGCAAAGGTACTCAGTTCTAGACCACACCATTGGCAGCGAAGACAAAGAGCAGAGAGCAGGGAAGGTGAACTATCGATAATCAGTGACAACTCCATATTTTCAGACTTAGCACAGTCATTGTTGGGTGACAAGAGTAGAAATGCAAGAAAGGCGACACGTGATGTGATAGGTCTAAGATACAGATTAAGTGAAGAACAACTGAGACTTTGGAGGGTACATCCGCCGTCAGCATCCGAACCGAGGCCAAGCAGATATGAAAGTGGACTGACATCCCGAATTTTGAAGAGACATCCAGGGCAGGAAGAAGTGGACGGTTTGTTGAAATATTCCGAGGCGACAGAAGAAGGATGAGGGCGTGTTGGCTCCTTTCAAAATATATTTGGCACAAGCCAACAGGGCACATCAAGGAGAAAGGTTTGAGCCATAGCAAAAACAAACAGAGCTGTAAAACAAGAGCAGGATGTGGAGTATAGTCGAGAACACACAGAAGAACGGCAGATAGAAGAAAGAATAAGGACCTAAATGTTACCGACAGAAAACAAATGCCTTAGAGAACAGAAAACGTGAACAAGAAGAAGTTAAATTACAAGAAGGCCTAAAGTATAATGAAAATAAGGAAAGGGAATATGAAAAGGAGCGAAAGAAGAAATTGATGTTGCCAAGGAAAGAAAAAGATTTACTTAAAGGTCTATTAGTTAAGCAACATGAAGAAGAAACATACTAAGTCACCATAAAATTCGGGTTCCGATAGACCTTGTTGCAGAAGAGATTTAAATCCAATATTGAATTTTGAAATTACTCGTAAATCAGAATGACGTCTATAAAATTTTGAAAAGGCTTTGCGTAGTTTATGGTACCGATAACCCTGATTAAGAAGTTTAGCCGTTAACAATTTATTACGAGTGTTGAAATCAGTTACATGACTACACACTCTGGCAAATCGAAATAATTGCGAAATATAAACGCCATAGGATGGGGCACGAGGAACATCACCATCCAAAAAAGGAAAATTTACAATCTTAAAATCATTATCACCGCGTTTATAATAAATTTTGCAAGAAACAATCCCATCTACAATAGACATAGGTAAATCCAAAAACGGGGCCGCGGTATCAGAAGAATTTGCTTTATTTAACTGATTTTTTTTTTTTGGGGGGGGGGGGGGGGGCGGGGGTTGGGGGTAAATTTGACTGATCAACCCATCGAAATAGGTATTATTGATATTTAATTAATCATCCAAATATCTAGAAGTGGAGCTGAAAGCTTCAATGATTTCAGACTGGTTTTCAGCAGAAAGGGACATCATGAAGTCTCTCACATAACAAAACAAAAACAGATCAGCCACAAGTGGTGCGCAATTCGTACCCATCGGAATACCCACAACTTGTCTAAAAACTTAGTACCAAGCATTATGTAAATATTGTCAAGTAGAAAGGTGAGAAATTCACACACTTTCTGACATGACCATAAAGTATCATTTTTATGCTCTTCAGAAGTGAAAAAAAGTATTTCTTACATTGCATGCAAGATAGAGGGAGTCTTCCTTATGAAATGTTTATTCAATTAGATCATTTTCTTTTATAAGTTTATGAGGAAGTGTAATGTAAAGGGTGGAAAAATCATAAGTAGACATATTTGAAGCACCAAAATGCCTGGATTTTAATTTATTTAAAACTTCATTAGAATTTTTTTTTAGACCAAAACAGATTTCTACCTGATCTTTCGAAGACTTTTTCGCAATATTTTATCACACGTTTTTTGATGGCAGTAAAACATGAAGTTAATAATTTGGAGACTTCCATGGTGGTACAAGAGCTTGAATTTGCAATAAACCGTGCTTTGTATGGTCTTTTATGAAGTTTAGGTAACCAATATAACGTAGGAAGCTTGTCTTGGCCTTAGTAACACAGACAGCAAACTTGGTGGCTGAATGACAAATGTAGTCATCAATTTAAGCCCTCTCTACAGCTAAAGGCGCCGTAGTTCATAGGCCTTAGTACCACCAAGTTCTTGGCGAAGAGTGTTTACAACAACGACCACATTGTTAGCGGCCTTATCTGCTGGAGCCAAAACACACTTTTGAATACCTAGTTTAAGGTGACGTAAAGACGTCTTAGGTTTAGGAGGTAATAAGTTCGTGCTGAAGAGTGTTAACAAAGTGCAGCCGTCAAACAACGACCACATTGTTAGCGGCATTATCAGCTGGAGCCAAAACAAACGTCCTATCAAATAATTGAATACCTAGTAATACAATCTTAAAATCATTATCATCGCGTTTATAATAAATTTTGCAAGAAACAAACCCATCTACAACAGAGAGATGTAAATCCAAAAACGGGGCCTCGGTATCAGAAGAATTTGCTTTATTTAACTTTTTTTTTTTGGGGGGGTGGGGGGTGGGGGTGGGGGTAAATTTGACTGATCAACCCATCGAAATAGGTATTATTAATATTTAATAAATCATCCAAATATCTAGAAGTGGAGCTAAAAGCTTCAATGATTTCAGACTGGTTTTCAGCAGAAAGGGACATCATGAAGTCTCTCACATAACAAAACAAAAACAGATCAGCCACAAGTGGTGCGCAATTCGTACCCATCGGAATACCCACACCTTGTCTAAAAACTTAGTACCAAGCATTATGTAAATATTGTCAAGTAGAAAGGTGAGAAATTCACACACTTTCTGACATGACCATAAAGTATCATTTTTATGCTCATCAGAAGTGAAAAAAAGTATTTCTTACATTGCATGCAAGATAGAGGGAGTCTTCCCTATGAAATGTTTATTCAATTAGATCATTTTCTTTTATACGTTTATGAGGAAGTGTAATGTAAAGGGTGGAAAAATCATAAGTAGACAGACTTGAAGCACGAAAATGCCTGGATTTCAATTTATTTAAAACTTCATTAGAATTTTTTTAGACCAAAACAGATTTCTACCTGATCTTTCGAAGACTTTTTCGCAATATTTTATCACACGTTTTTTGATGGCAGTAAAACATGAAGTTAATAATATGGAGACTTCAGTGGTGGTACAAGAGCTTGAATTTGCAATAAACCGTGCTTTGTATGGTCTTTTATGAAATTTAGGTAACCAATATAACGTAGGAAGCGTGTCTTGGCCTTAGTAACACAGACAGCAAACTTGGTGGCTTAATGACAAATGTAGTCATCAATTAAAGCCCTCTCTACAGCTAAAGGCGCCGTAGTTCATAGGCCTTAGTACCACCAAGTTCTTGGCGAAGAGTGTTTACAACAACGACCACATTGTTAGCGGCCTTATCTGCTGGAGCCAAAACACACTTTTGAATACCTAGTTTAAGGTGACCTAAAGACGTCTTTGGTTTAGGAGGTAATAAGTTCGTGCTGAAGAGTGTTAACACAGTGAAGCTGTCAAACAACGACCACATTGTTAGCGCCATTATCAGCTGGAGCCAAAACAAACTTCATATGAAATAATTGAATACCTAGTTTAAGTGACGTAAAGACGTCTTAGGTTTAGGAGGTAATAAGTTCGTATTTTGCGAATAAAAAGAAATGCGTTTGTTCACTAATTTCAGAATGCTAAGTTTCCATTCTTAAAGAGCTTTATACTCAACATACTCTCGTTTACACTCGTTTTTCTATATAAAACTGGGGTTCGAAGTGGGCGTGTTTTCGTGATGCGGTTCAACACATTGGTTGTGGGTTATCATTACACATTGGACAACTGCCTAATTTAGGCGGTTCAGTCAGAACCATTCTAACGAGTAGCCACATTCTATGACTTGAAACACAATGCTATAGGCATTTTAAGGACTACCCACATCCTGTGATTTGAAACTTTCAATTAACAGGAGGTTCTAACAGCCACATGTGTCCACAATTTATGATTTGAAACTCAGTGCTCAAGGCGGTCCTAATGTGGCCCACAATCAATGATTTGATATTCTATTAATGCACAGGACGTAATAACAAGAATCCATTATGTGTTATTCAAAATTCCCACACATTGCTGTGGTCGTTGTTTATTTTGTTATTTATTTATATTTGGTTTTGGTTTTAAGGGATTTTCAGATTATTTCATTTATTTCCAGCTGATCGTTAATCAAAGTTGGGCGAAAACCGGTATACCCGGAGAAAACCCACTGACCCTCCGGTGCAGAACATGGCGTCTCACATGTTATCCGAGCGAGGCGCGAACCACAGCGGTGGGAGACCTAAGTTAAGACTAAGCGCTGTTTACCAGTTAGGTCACGGAGGCCCGTGCTGTGGTCTTGAAAACATACAATGACGTTTTATTTTATAGCTATTTTCAATTACGAAAACACGCCTATACAAATGCAGCGTAAATTTTACCGTGGATATAAACGAAAATTTGAAGATGAAAAAATGTGATAGTTTTTCTTATTTGCTCAAAACATAGATTGTGGGTACTCGTTAGAACCGCATCATTCAGGCGGTTCTAACGAGTACCCACAATCTATGTTTTAAGCAGAATTAAGAAAAAAACATGTACACCCCTGTAAAACCCAGTTTTACTATATAAAAGTGGGGTTCGAGGGGGGTCAGAAGTATATAGGCGTGTTTTCGTGATGTGGTTCAACACAATGGTTGTGGGTACTCGTTACACATTGTACAACTACCTAATTGAGGTGGTTCAATAAGAACCATTCTAACGAGTAGCCACATTGTATGACTTGAAACACAATGATATAGGCATTTTTTGCGAATACCCCCATCCTACGATTTTGAAACTTTCAAATAACAGGAGGTTCTAACGAGTACATGTTTCCACAATCAATGATTTGAAACTCAGTGGTCAAGGTGGTCCTAATGAGAACACACAATCCATGATTTGATCTTCTATTAATGAACATGATGTTATAACAAGAATCCATTATCTGTTATACAAAATTCCCACATATTGCTGTGGTCGTAAGTGTATGAAGTTGGCTTGGAGTCTGGAGTATGGAGTTTGGAATTCGATTTATTCCGTAGCAGTAAAGTATAGTAAAATATGTGTGAATGTTAGGCAAATGGTCGTTGTTTATTTTGTTATTTGTTTATACAGTATTTGGTTTTGGTTTTAGGGGATTTTCAAGATTATTTCATAACGGTGCAGCCTGTCAAACCTACCTATGGTGGTGTTTTCTTTTACGCCACTGTCTACTTATCCTCCGACAACAGTAAGATGTGAAACTGGCATTCTATCATTGATGTTGTTGCTGTTGTTATTCGGTACAGGGAGCAGATCCGGACATGTTGTCTGTCGCATTTATTTACTTATCCTAGGTATGAAGAACAAGCCTGTGGCTATAGTTTATCAACGACCTCTGAGAGTTCAACGTTCAAGCGTGGCCAGACTAGTCAATGTTTTAGGGGAAGCAGGTTTCGGATTTCTTTTTTCACAGGATTTTAAAATTATAAATAAGTTTTGTTTGATAATGTCATTATGTAGAAGTTGTTGCCAACTGGTTAATATGATGCAGTACGAATCTCAGTAAAACTATATCTCCCAATGTAAAATCCCAACTGAAGGCGACTTACCTAAAACACGGACTAGTGCAAAATTAAAAGTGCAGTCACGTCTCACTGCGTTTTGAATGACTATATTATCTGAAGTTGCTACGTACTTAAATAGAATGTGGGAGAAGAACTTTATTGCACCATTCCACTTTACTAAGCCCGATACCTACATGTTACACTCATGCAGAATGCAGGCGGTGATGATCTGGATTCGACTGTACAGCTGCTTAAGCGGGACTAGGCCATCACTGTCTCAATGTGCGATAAGGGCCCTTTTATTATGATCACGCAGCATATAAGTTGCATATTCTCCCTCATACTATTAATAGTTTATAACCTAGTACCACCTTAGCTACCATATATCTGTATTAATCTGTCGTTCCTTATATGTCATGTAAATGACTGAAGAGAATAAAGTTTTGTCTGTCTGTCATTTATTTCGAGCTGATCGTTAATCAAAGTTGGGCGAAAACCGGTGCACCCGGAGAAAACCCACTGACCCTCCGTTGCAGAACATGGCGTCTCACATGTGATCCGAGCGAGGCGCGAACCACAGCGGTGGGAGACCTAAGTTAAGACTAAGCGCTGTTTACCAGTTAGGTCACGGAGGCCCGTGCTGTGGTCTTGGAAACATACAATGACGTTTTATTTTATAGCTATTTTCAATTACGAAAACACGCCTATACAAATACAGTGTAAATTTTACCGCGGATATAAACGAAAATTTGAAGATGAAAAAATGTAATAGTTTTTCTTATTTTTGCTCAAAACATAGATTGTGGGTACTCGTTAGAACCGCATCATTCAGGCGGTTCTAACGAGTACCCACAATCTATGTTTTAAGCAGAATTAAGAAAAAACACTTTACACCCCTGTAAACCCCAGTTTTACAATATGAAAATGGGGTTCGAGGGGGGTCAAAAGTATATAGGCGTGTTTTCGTGATGTGGTTCAACACAATGGTTGTCGGTAATTATTTCACATTGTACAACTGCCTAATTGAGGCGGTTCAGTGAGACCCATTCTAACGAGTAGCCACAGTCTATGACATGAAACCCACATCCTATGATTTGAAACTGTCAACTAACAGGAGGTTCTAACGAATACATGTTTTCACAATCAATGGTTTGAAACTCAGTGGTCAAGGTGGTCCTAATGAGAACACACAATCCATGATTTGATCTTCTATTAATGAACATGATGTTATAACAAGAATCCATTATCTGTTATACAAAATTCCCACATATTGCTGTGGTCGTAAGTGTATGAAGCTGGCTTGGAGTCTGGAGTATGGAGTTTGGAATTCGATTTATTCCGTTGGTTGGTTGATTTGAAGTTTAACGTCCCCGTTAACACTGTAAATGTCATTTTGGAGAGGTTGCTTCCAATTTTGTGGGACTTTTACCCGACATTGAGATGAAATGACATCTCAAGCCCTGTCGCCGAATGAAACCAATAGGGTTTATTAACATGGACGGTCCGCCTCGCACCGCGGTTCCTGGAAGGGCTTAGATCCT
The DNA here is from genome assembly GCA_963580285.1 of Lucinisca nassula. Lineage (NCBI taxonomy): Eukaryota > Metazoa > Mollusca > Bivalvia > Lucinida > Lucinidae > Lucinisca > Lucinisca nassula. The sequence goes on from OY757023.1 coordinate 11,927,566, forward strand.
CTAAGCGGTTTACCAGTACTAGTGTGCGGGCCGGATTCAGCTCTGCGTGGAAGCATCATGCAGCCCATATATTTCTTCAAGCCCCTATGGGCGGGGGCCTCGATTTATTCCGTAGTAGTAAAGTATAGTAAAATATGTGTGAATGTTAGGCAAATGGTCGTTGTTTATTTTGTAAAACTGGGGTTTACAGGGGTAAGCCTTGTTTTTCTTATTTCTGCTCTAAAACATAGATTGTGGGTACACGTGAGAACCGCCTCGACGAGGCGGTTCTAATGAGTACCTACAATCTATGTTTTGAGCAAAAATAAGAAAAAATATCACAATTTTTCATCTTCAAATTTTCGTTTATATCGGCGGTAAATTTTAGACTGCATTTGTATAGGCGTGTTTTCTTATTTGAAAATAGCTATAAGATTAAACGTCATTTTATTGTTCCAAGACTACAGCATGGGCCTCCGTGACCTAACTGGTAAACAGCGCTTATTCTTAACTTAGGTCTCCTACTGCTGTGGTTCGCGCCTCGCTCGGATCACATGTGAGACGCCATGTTCTGCAACGGCGTGATGTCAGTGCAGCACATGCGTAATGGTGATTCTGAGACAATGATTACTTGTGTTAGGATTTAACGACACGTCAACCCTTGTGGGTCATTTTGAGTCGTCTTCCAGAGAAAGGAAGAAGAGCTAGAAGACAAAGTAAAGGAGATGAAAGTGTTGGGCATGGGAGAGCGAGGAAAATAATTGGAAGTGTAGAAACAGTAGACATAACAAGATTTCCCCTCTATCCTTACATGCTACAAGGACAGCAGGCCTTGCCCAACTGTATGCCGATATCAGTTGGACACACCGGTGACAAAATATACACGTCACCTTCGCCTCACCAAACCACCCCATGATAATTCTGAGACATGGTTTTCATTAAGATAACACACCCATGCGAGATATTGCAATCTTTAATGATTCTAAATGAATAATCTCGTAAGAACAGTCACTGTGGTATTTTTGCTTCTTTTTGCAACATAGACTGATCAATGGGATAATTTTAACGAGGACCCATATTCTGCTATTATGAGCAGAAATAGAGAATCAAGCAAAACCTGCAGACCCACGTTTCTTGCACACCAGATAAGGAAATCCATAGTTTTAGCTCGGAATAGAAATTCTGTTCTAACCTTGGTGTTTGTTTGTTTGTTTGATTTGAGGTTTAACTTCCCCGTCAACACTGTAAAGGTCATTTTGGAGACGTTTCTTCCAATTTTGTGGGATTTTTACCCGACATTGAGATCCGGCAAGCCTCGTGATGCCGGACAGTGACCCTCGGGACGGATTTTACCATCCACCCCTCACACCCATATAAGATTCTTATATTCTTGTCGTGAAGTAGTGATGGCAAAGTCATTTATTACATAGAGGATCTTACATGGGTGTTCATGTATTATTGAATTTATTAAACGAGTTGAGGAAAAGGGATAAACTGCTCGGCTGAGGCTTTGCCGAGCATTTTATCCCTTTTCCTCAACTGGTGTGGGCAGGCATCTCCCATAACCTAAAAACGGAATTTGTTGTGTTGGATGGGACGATGACTTGTCAACGTTACCCAGTCATTGATCCCATTTACTCCCATTCATTCAACGTAATGGGGACGTTTGACGTTCATGGGTGACAATGCGCGCCCGCATCGAGCGAGAGTCGTCATTAACCGTCTCCAACAAGCGGGAATTCAAACCATGGACTGGTCAGCTCGCTCCCCAGACCTTAATCCCATAGAGCATTCTTGGGATGAGCTTGGGAGACGCGTACGTAACCGACGTCACCAGCCATCAACGTTGGCCCAGTTTCGACAAGCGCTTGCGGAAGAGTGGAATGGCATACTCCAATACGTTCTCCGTCGACTTGTCAACAGCAAGCGACGCCGGTGCCAGGCCTGCGTCCAAGCTAGAGGTGGCCACACCCGTTATTATTGACGCTTGACGTCTTGTGACTTTTGTGCTGAATGTAAGGGACATTTAGGAAGGTACTGTACCGAAACCAATGAACCGAGAACGAATTTGTTTTTGCATATCGATTGATAATTGATTAGTGTATCAATTTTTTTTAAGTTTCAGAAATTTGGTATTTACCAGTAATTGTGGTAAACAAATGAATTTCAATATCCTTTAAATTTTTTTCTTAGTATATATATATTTGTTACTTATAATACGATGCATTCAGTGACACCAACCGTTGGGTATCGGGGGTGCGCCGGGGCCATGCCCACCCCTCCACTTCATAACAGGCCCAATATCAGAGAGACCCTTCAGATACCCATCCCTGTCTTGTTCCTTTTGATAAGACGCATTCAGTGACACCAACTTTTGGGCCCCGGGTGCCCCGGGACCATGCCCTACCCCCTCCACTCCATAACAGGCCTAATATCAGAGAGACCCTTCAGATACCCACCCCTGTCTTGTTCCTTTTGATAAGACGCATTCAGTGACACCAACTTTGGGGCCCCCGGGTGCCCCGGGGCCATGCCCCACCCCCTCCACTTCATAACAGGCCTAATATCAGAGAGACCCTTCAGATACCCATCCCTGTCTTGTTCCTTTTGATAAGACGCATTCAGTGACACCAACTTTGGGGCCCCCGGGTGCACCGGGGCCATGCCCCCCCCCCCCTACACTTCATAACAGGCCTAATATCTGAGAAACAGTTCAGATCCCCACCCCTAAACCATATACATGTATATTCATTATCCACATGCTGTTATAAGAAGTTTTTGAGGATATTGTGAACGCCTCAATCCATCTTTCTGTCTGTCCGTGCCTCCATAACGCTATCTTCGCCTTAACCACAGGCCGGAATACAAACAAATTTGGTACATTACGATTAAAAGCCTATACAAATACATTGTAAATTTTTCACCGAAAATAAATTAAGGATGAACAATTGTGATAGTTTCCTTATTTCTTCTGTGGGTACATGTTAGAACCGCCTAATCGAGGGGGTTCAAACGAGAACCCACAATCTATATTTTAGAGCAGAAATAAGAAAAATAATGTGGAGGCGGTTCTAAACGACTAACCACATTCTCTATTGTAGAGCAAGATTTTGGGTACACGTTCGTGCTGCCTACACGAGGCGGCTCTAACGAGTACCCAAAATCTATATTTTAGAACAGACATAAGAAAAGTAAGGTTTACCCCTGTAAACCCCAGTTTATATAAAATCGGGATTTAAGGGGTCGGATTTATATAGGCGTGTTTTCGTGATGTGCGCGGTTTACTTTTTATTGGTTAATTAAAATCACGTGAACAACGGCAACGAGGGCTTGTAGTATTGTTTACTTAACATGCGATCGACACAAAAAACAATCAAAACACTGAAATCACTGGTAGGTCGATTGTCTCTAATTGTAGATCGGAAAACGACCCAGCAGGCACATGACGTAATTCTGACGTCACATCAATGTCGGTGCAACGTCATGAAGTTTATGCAACGTCATATCAACGTCGGTGCAACGTCGTGACGTTGCATCGGCGTTGATTTTATGTTGCCCTATAGCGACGTGTGCCTGCTTGGGGTTCTCATAGCGGTCTTAGACTGTATCGTTAACCTTAACGCATAATATGTCAATCACGACAATAATTATTGTCGTCTGCTTTGTGGTCTGCTGGTTACTTTAAAAGTCATTTTTTTGCAATTAGTGTTTATCCAACTCAGACTGCTCCTCTAGGAGCAGTCTGATTTGAGTCCACACTGTTTGCCTGTAACCAATAATATTTTTTAAATCATTTGCAAAAAAAAAAAAAAAAATCAGCAGACGACATATTTCAGTTGTAGTTTTCTCGGCGTCTTAAGGGTTAAAATATTCCTGTACTTTTAAGCGAACAATGTATACCTGATCAGACGCCGCGTCGCGGCGTTTATCTAGGTCTACACTGCTTGCCTAACCCAACGCATGGGTTCAGTTTAGCATGACTATAAATTTCCGTCAACCAGACTTCGCACAAATTAGTGTTAGTCACGTGGACACCAGCTACGTAATGCTACTGTGCTCAGTAACTTTTCGGCCAAGCAATCGATCCCAAAAAACGCCAATAATTTCAAAAAAGGTTTTTGTCAACACTTCTTTGATGAGGTTCTCTACAAAGAATCGCATCTAAATGAAACATGAATACTTAAAACTATAGAATGCTAACAATTTAAAACCCCGGGAAAACAACAGTCGTGTATCTGAGTAGAAAAAAATGTCTCTTTATATTTTATAACATGTACATGTATGAGCGTTACAAAGTTATGCCGGCGCCCCCGCCATCGGGGCTTTGAGAAATAGATTGTGCTGCATGGTGTTTCCACGCAGAACTCAAACCGGCAAAGCTTGAGTACTGGTAAACCGCTTAGCTATAAACCTGTCGAGGAAAAGTGGTGCGAGTCCGACCGCTCCTTAATCCCTAGCAGTTTCTTTGGGTGGTAGGGCTTGAGAAGTCATTTCATCTCAATGTCCGGTAAAAGTCCCACAAAATCGGAAACAGCGTCACCAATACTACCTAAACAAAGTTGACGGGGGCGTAAAATCTCAACTCAAACAATACAATGTTATGCCTAAGTGAGCTAGGCATAAAAAAGGTTTGATAATCTCGGGGTCTACTCAATTAAGGTAAGCACATACTAGTCAGGACTCGACATTTAACAACGTCAATAATTAGAAGCGCCGCACTCCGGCGTTTGATAACGTCGCGTGAATGACGTCCGTTACCATTAGCAACGTAGATGTCTCAGGACACGTCAAGACGCATCGGATTACATCTATGGTAATATGACCTTTTTACTTTCTTTCTATCTATCTATCTATCTATCTATCTATCTATCTATCTATCTATCTATCTATCTATCTATCTATCTATCTATCTATCTATCTATCTATCTATCTCTCTCTCTCTCTCTCTCTCTCTCTGTCTATCTCTCTATCTATCAATCTATCTATCTATCTATCTATCTATCTATCTATCTATCTATCTATCTATCTATCTATCTATCTAATCTATCTATCTATCTATCTATCTATCTATCTATCTATCTATCTATCTATCTATCTATCTATCTCTATCTATCTCTATCTATCTATCTATCTATCTATCTATCTATCTATCTATCTATCTATCTATCTATCTATCTCTATCTATCTATCTCTGTCTATTTTTCTATATCTATCTATCTATCTATCTATCTATCTATCTATCTATCTATCTATCTATCTATCTATCTATCTATCTATCTATCTATCTATCTATCTATCTCTACTTATCTCTATCTATCTATCTATCTATCTCTATCTATCTATCTATCTATCTATCTATGACCATTACCTCAGTCTTTCAATTCTTTTTTGGACATACGGTATATACAACGCCCCCCCCCCCCCCCCCCAAAACACACACCAATAATCGATCATTTTAACGTGCGCTATACATGAAGTAGCGTAAATTATTCACAATATGTTAAGGTCGCAATGTCCGCTATGGAATATCTCCGTGATGTGATATTTCATAACGTTGTGAGCTCTATCCTTCTTTCTTTCTTTCTGCTGGTACTGCGTCGGTCACATTTGACCATTACCGCAGGTGTACATTACATACACTCCAGGTTTGCAGGATGAAAGCCTACACAGTAATCATATAATTACGGTATGGATCCATCCATCAATGGGGTCATCTAAAAGCGGCTCTTACACTGTCACGACTTTGACCACGATTGTCCACGACTGTCCACGACCAATGGGGACCATGAAAATCGTGGCAAATCGGGGCATACACGGTTCCGATTTCACTACCCTGCGAATACTCACGACATTGCTACGACACTTCTACGAACAATCACGATTGCCGTACGATAATGGGGCCGATTTACAACGATCCTCCACGGTCAACCACGATGTCTTACGATCCTCTAGGATTCTTCTACGACTACACCACAATTGCTTCAAAGGATCATACACGATTTCTCACGATCCCTGAAAGACTGCTCTACGACCAAGGCCGAATTGGCACGATGATCAAAGACTTAGTACGATCATGGAGGATTCGATACGATTTACTCACGATTCGTCAGGAGTTATAACGATCTGGGTATATAAAAGTGTTCGTCCGGATAAATCGTGCTAGCGTCGTCATCAATCGTAGTGCATTCCTGGTGAATCTTGCATTGTCGTGAGCAGTCGTCGTGATATCGTAGTAGATCGTACGCGCGTCGCAACGGAATCGTAAGTAAGTAAGTAAGTAAGTAAGTAACGACTTTATTTTAAGAGGGTAACTCAATTGGCGAACCAATTTTTATTGAGGCCCTCTAACAAATAACTACTACGTAAGATACATCATAAACAACAATATAAAGTGCATTATGTCATTCACGCATCCACACATACATACATATTCATACACAATCTTAAAGATGCATTTTCAAGAGATAAAATTCAGCTAATGGCGACGGAGGTCCAAATGTGAAAAGACCTTAATGTTTCAACCAAACAGTACATTTATTTACAAAAGAACTCAAGGTAGTAGCATTCTTTATTTCAAGTGGGATACTGTTCCAGATCAAAGCACCTGAGTAGGACATGCTGTTTTTAAACAAATCGATTTTAGGTTTGGGTATCAAAAAGTTTCTATTGCTTATGGAACGTAAATTCGATATGGTGTCATCCGTATTACATGACCTCATTTGAAACAAATCTGTCAGATATTCTGGTGCAATATTGTTAGCAACTTTATACATCACTTTGGCTTTTTGTAAAAATACACTTTCGGTAAAAGACAGGATTTTTAATCTATCTCGAGCCTCTTCAAGAGTAAGATATTCATTTCTTAATATTAACTTGCATGCCCATCTTTGAAGTTTAGTAATTGTATTGATGTTGAAACAAGTAGAATTTCCCCAGATAACAGAACTGTAATCGAAGTGGGGTCGGATATATGCATTATAAAAAAGTAATCTGTGCTTTATTGTTAAATATGGTGAAATCTGTGATAAAAGCCATAAGTGAGAGGATACTTTCTTCACAACCTGTTGGTATTGTGAATTCCAAATTAAATTTTCGTCTATATTGATCCCTAAAATTTTATCATTATTTACTACTTGAAGATCCAAGTCGTTATATTTTAACATGAGAGATTTATCCTGTAAATTAAGTCTTTTTCGCCGACTTGTAATGAGCATAACTTTAGTTTTATTAGTGTTTAAAAGCATTCCATTCTCTTTACACCATTGCTTAAGCAAATTTAAAGATTTTTGTAGATTATTTTCCAGTGTCTGTTTGTCAGACTGCACGTCATAAATGGTCGTATCGTCCGCATATAAATCAGTGGCTGCGACTACATTTTGAAGTATCAGAGGCAAGTCATTGATGAAAATTAGGAAAAGGAGTGGACCTAGAATAGACCCCTGTGGGACACCACAAATGATGTCTTTACTGTCCGATTTAGTATTTTAATTGACACTTGTTGTATTCGTTGTGTTAAGTATGATTTAAACCAAAGTAAACTATTTGAGTTACATTTATAAAGTGCAAGTTTTTGCAATAAAATGTCATGATCAACCAGATCAAAAGCCTTTCGGAAATCAACCATTACGCAACCTACTAGTTTTCCATCATTGACAGCTTTTAACCAAGAGTCAGTCATAAGAAATAAAGCCGATTCAGTTGAATGTCCATTTCTCAAACCGCTTTGCGTTTGATGAAGTAGTCTATGGTTATTTAGAAATGTCATAAACTTTATATGTACCCATTTTTCTATTATTTTGGAACTAGTAGGAAGCACTGAAATTGGCCTGTAATTATTTACATCATCTTTTTGACCCGATTTGTGAATTGGGCATATTTTTGCATTTTTTCCAAACGGTCGGGAAGATGCTGTTTTGTAAGCTTTTATTTATTATATGAGTAATACTTGAACATATTATGTCATGTGCTATATTCAATACCCGAGGTCCAATGCAGTCGAGACCTGTAGATTTTGTTACATCTAAGTTGAATAAGTATTTTCTAACAAAGCTTTGGTTTATTTCTGGAATGCTGAATGAAATGCTCGACGACACTTTCGAATCAACATGGCTTATAATTTGTTCAAAATTTGAGAACTGAATAGGTTCTTTTAGCTGCGAAGCAACACTAGCAAAATATTGGTTGAATTCATTTGCAACTTCAAAGTCACTAGATACAAATTCATTGTTTATAGTTAAGCCAAATATATTCTTTTTTGAGTCTGATTTTCCACCAGCACCTAGCTCCCTGAAAAGTTTCCAAATAGAACGTGGATCGTCTTTGCCCTCTTCAAGTTTAGCCTTATACATTTCCTTTTTTGCTGATTTAATCATTTCTGATACCTTGTTTCGAAAATATATATATTCATCTGTTTTACCATTAATTTTGTGTTTATTTCTTTCTTTAATGTTATCTAATATTTCTGGCGAAATCCAGTCAGGTTGACGCAATCTTTTAACTTTATGTTGCACAACCGGGGCGTGCTTGTTCAATACCTCTAAAAATAATGAGTTCCATACCTGAATCATTTCATTAACATCGTCAAAGTACTCAACAGTTTCCCATGGGACTTGAATTAACTCATTTCTAAATGCGTTAACGTCGAAATGTTTAAACGATCGATAAGAGATAGTATGATGAGAATTTTTATGGGTGGGATTATTCAATTTACGATTTCCGAAAACTGCATAATGGTCGCTTAAAGTTAGTTTCGAAACACTAACACTCGATATATGTTCCTCCCTGTTAGTATAAATATGGACAATTAATGTACAAGTGCTGCTGGTTAATCTTGTTGGTTGAGATACCATCTGATTTAAACCCAAAGATAACGTAAAGTTTAACCATTCCCTGTTGGTAAGTAAATTTTTGTTAAAGTCGCCCATTAAAATAATCTCTTTTTCTTCATTTGAAACCTTATCCATGAACTCTTCAAATCTGTCATTAAACTCAATTTTGGAGTTGGGAGGACGATAGAGGTTTCCTATCAAAAATGATTTGCTTTTTTCCTGCATTATTTTCATCCAAATACATGAAATTTCGTTCGTTTCTAGATCTTCCCTACGCTTAACATTTATACCATTTTTAACGTAAACCATTAAACCTCCACCGCCATTAGTGAGGTTGTCTTTCCTAAAGGGTTCTTGGAAACCTTCAATGTTGAATGCTTTTGTATGCTTATGTTCTTTTAATTTAGTTTCACTGAGACCAAGTAAGTGTAAATTATAATTAACTGGACTAGAGATGAGTGATTTTAATTCTTCAAATTTTGTCATATCTTTACCACAGATACCTTGGATATTCAAATGGCCAAAATTAAATCCTTTGTCAGATAAATTTAACGTTAATACATCATCAATACAACTGTCGCAGAAACATTATCTAGAACCGCATTGGATTTTGAAAAATTCTTAGAATTATCAATATTGTTAGTTCTTCCAGAAGCCACATTTAAGCTTTGTTCATGTTCATTAGATTTTATTCCTTGTACACTTTCTTTCACACTATTATTGAATGTTTCTTCACAAGTTATAGAATGTCTAGTAACACAGGCGCATGAAGGACTATTGCATGTAGAACAAATGTTTTCTAGTATAGAAAATGAATTAAATTGATAAATGTTTGCGCCTTCCTCTATGGTGGCAGTAATGCCGAGTCCCTATTGGTTTAGATTCCAACAGTCAGCTATAAAATGCCCTGTCACGTGGCAACCATGGCATCGTTTGTTTGTTCTGTTTCTCCCTGAGAAGTTTGACCCTGATCCGCGTTTATTCCCGTTACCGCGATACGTGGGTTGAACTCGTCTGTTGTTCCCTCTCTTGTTCATGTATGGCCTCTGATTATGTGTTCCTTGGTTCTGCCCGCCTCCGTTTCCCTGAGGAGCAACACGATTAAACGTGCACAATGCGTAGTTTGTGACAATTTTCACAGAGTCATCAATAGCATTCAAAAGTCGTTTTGTGCCGGAACTCGACATATGGATCCCGTCACTGCCGTAATATCTATAGGCCGGCATATTATTTTTCCCGTAAAAGTAATCGTGGCTTTCATGTATGCACCTAACATTTTGTTGTTCCCAGTACAAAGCGATCCTTTCGATGGAGTTGTTAAATGGCGTGACATCAATGTCTCCTCTAGGTGCGATTTTACATAGGAATAATCCACATTCATTATTACTAGCTTTTATTAAGCTCAACAACTCATCATACTTGTCTTCGAAGTCTGTCTGTTCGATATATCCCCGCGCAGTCGTTTCCGCCAACGTATATTATTACCTTGTTAAAGGCTTTGAAATCATACACCGAAATATCCTGTATTAGTTCAGAGACTGTAGCACCCCCGCGCGAATGCTTTTGTATGCCATTGATAAGACCCTTTGCATTTATAGCATGAAAAATGGAATCGCCTATCAGAAGAATTTTTCTGTCCTTTACATCAGCTCCACTTGCTTTGTGGGGCACTGACTGAAAGAGAATTTCATTAATTCTATTATTTTCCACAGAAATGTGTGGCACTGTATTTCTGTTTGTGGGTTGTCTAAGGCGGTGGGTTGTAGAGGCGTCGTAGATGTTCTTGTCGCGTCGTTGCTCAATCGTGGTATAATTCAGTCACGATTATTCACGATCGGCCACGATTACCACGACGACGGCTCACGATTTCTCTACGACCGCTCTACGATTTGAAAAATGATGCCGACTCGTCACGAATGTTTTGAACATGTCCAAAACAGTCGTGGTCACTCCCGAACTATCACGATCAACCACGATTCCTCAAGATATCTGCCGACTTCTCTACGACGTTCTTCACGATTTACCACGATTTAAAAAATCGTGGTGAGTCGTGGCAAAAATCGTGACAGTGTAAGAGCCCCTTAATGCTGTCGGATTTACCAACGTTTTAGGATGTCCTTCTTTCTTTCATTTCAAATACATAAGCAGGTCAAACAAGAGTCACTACCCAGCAGGCACACATCGCTAGCGCAACGTCAAATCAACGTCGGTGCAACGTCACACCGACGTTGATATGACGTTGCATGAATACAATGACGTCGCATCGACGTTGATGTGACGTCATTATCACGTCATGTGCCTGCTGGGTACTGATCTGAGTGTGGTAGCTTAGTGTTTAGTGCACTTGCCGACGATACTAGATTTATATTTAGTTTTCTATTATATGTCTTAACGTAACTTGTACATGTAAATCTTACATCCAGCCCCCGCCCATTGGGGCTTGAAACAATAAATGGGCTGCTTGATGCTTCCGCGCAGAGCTGAAACCGACCGCACACGAGTACTGTTAAACCGCTTAGAGGATCTAAGCTTGCCAAGGTGGGACGGTGCGGGTCGGACCGTCCATGCTTGTAGCCACTGTTGGTTTCATTGGGCGACAGGGCTTGAGATGTCATTTCATCTCAATGTCGGTTTAAAGTCCAACAAATTTGGAAGCAACGTCTCCAAAAATGACCTATTTAGGGACGTTAAACCTCAAATCAAACAAACAAACAAATCTTACATCACCTATTTCTTATGTAACACGCTTACTTTGAGATGACTCTTAACATATGCCTATATTTGTAATCTTATATCATACTCATGTCTACATGCTGTGTTGAACCGCAAATTTCTCATTTCTTCAATTTCATTGGTACCAATCCATCACAGCGCTTGAAGAATTAGTTCCAATATGTCACGGATTTCATACCAATTTTTCTCACGTTTGAGAGAAATACGCACGTAGTCAAATTTCATGCAGCAATCATGCATATTCCTCACATCGATAAAATACTCTCCTAAGATGCTGCATTTTGCATTCGATTCCAATTCTTCACACGCATACCAAAATTTTATAAACGTGGAAGGAAATTCCAATGTTTTACTGTTGGAACTTCTGGGACAAGAGTTGGAATGCTTTAGATGAGCCATGTAGCATCTAGGACTCCAGCCCATTACGTGAACACACCCGTACGACATAGTGCATTTTTCACATCTCCAAAATGGCTACTTTTCTGATGAAAATCTGTCATGTTTTTCTTATAGATGCTCATAACATAGGTTGTGTGTGCTCGTTAGAACCGCCTCATTGAGGCGGTTCTAACGAGTACCCACAACCTATGTATTGGAGCAGAAATAAGAAAAAATAATGAAGACCCCCGTAAACCCCAGTTTTCTCTATATATAGTGGAGTTTAGGGGGGTCTTTATTTCACGGACTTGTTAACGTGATGCCATCATAGTTTGTTCCCCTAACTTATTTCAAGACAAGATCAAATTTTGTAACTTAAGACTTTTCTGTAGGAAAAAGTGAACTAGTCAATTTTTCAGAAACTATTGCAGCCAGTGACCTGATAGTTGGTAGATACAGACAACTAACAGATTCTTCACGTGTGTAGGAGTTTCACATGTGTGAAATATTGGCCCCGCATCACGAAAACACGCCTATATCATTTTGACCCCCTTGAACCCCACTTTTATATAGTAAAACTGGGGTTTACAAAGTTAAACCTTATTTTTCTTATTTCTGCTCTAAAATATAGACTGTGGGTACTCTTTAGAACCGCCTCATCGAGGCGGTTCTAACGAGTACCAGCAGTCTATATTTTGAGCAGAAATAAGGAAAATATCACAATTTTCATCTAAAAAATTTTCGTTTTTTTTTGCCTAAAAAAATACACTGTATTAGTATAGGCGTGTTTTCGTAATGGATTCTTCTCACGTGTGAGGAATTGGTACCAATTCTTCACATGTAAGAGGAATCTGTTCCAATTCTTCCCAACCCCCCCCCCCCCCCCAAAAAAAAAAAAAAAAAAAAAAAAAAAAAAAACACACACACAAAAAAAAAAAATAATAATAACACACACACAGGTCACCACAGGTGTGCCGAATACTTACAAATTTTTCACTTGTGTGAGGAATTAGTGCCAGTTCTTCACCCCCGCCGATAGGGGCTTGAAGAAATATATGGGCTGCATGATGCTTCCACGCAGAGCTGAATCCGGCCCGCACACTAGTACTGGTAAACCACTTAGAGGATCTAAGCCTGACCAGGAACCGCGGTGCGAGGCGGACCGCCCATGCTAATAAACCCTATTGGTTTCATTGGGTGACAGGGCTTGAGATGCCATTTCATCTCAGTGTCGGGTAAAAGTCCCACAAAATTGGAAGCAGCATCTCCAAAATGACCTTTACAGTGTTGACGGGGACGTTAAACCTCAAATCAAACAAGCAAACACTCCCGAGAAAAAGTCGCACCAGTTCTTCACAGGTGTGACGAATACTTACCAGTACTTGTCTGAAATTATCAACATGAGAAATTCGAGCACGGATTTTAGACCCACAAAATTATCGAAATTGACCATACGTAAATTTCACATTTCGCAAATGTGATATATTGGTACCAATTCTTTTAATGGGTGCGAAATTTACGAAATGATAATTTTGCGGTTCAACAATGCTGTGATATATTTATAATCTATTGTTGTTTTACATACTGTTTTTCGAAATACAAGCCCTACTGGGCTTATGTTACTTGTTTTATCAGTTGCCCCCTATATAAATTATATTGTAACACATTGACCTGATAAAGATATGCTATCTCAGGACAAGTGAGCTTTATCAGGTCAACGTGAGATTGCACTTCCATGAACTGGACTGCTGGAAAATATGGCAAAAATGTAGGAGTGTACAGTGGGATTAACTGATAAACACAGGAGCTTGACGTATTACAATTAAAGGGCTCATCTCTATATACGTTTCTATGTAATAGAAACGAAGGATGGACACTGTTTCAGAGATCCGTTGATTTTCATGCGAAAATCTCAAAATCTACATATTGCTCCGTTGAAATACAATATTTGTTACGTTAATGAAAGAATCGTCAACCTTCCACCGCCTCTTATAGAACTGCTTTGTCATTTAATTCACCATAAAGTGTGTGTTTCTTAAAAATATCCCGATCGCGCAGTTGCTGGTTACGCCGCCATTTTGTTTTCGTTAGGAGAAACGCATTTCGATTGGCCACCAAGCACGCGACGATTTTCTTGGGTTGTTTTTAGACCAATCAGATAACGCATATGGTCTTGTTCCGAGTAAACAAACATGGCGACGTAACCAGTAACTGTGCGAAGAGCAAATTATAAAGAAACAGGCGGATTGTCGTGGATTAATGAGTAGCGAAGTACTATTAGATGCGGCGGAAATTATATTGCACATTAATTAAATGTGTTAAAGCTGCATTTCGACGGAGCAATATGTAGATGTTGAGATTTTCGAACGAAAATAATCGGACCTCTGAAATTGTGTCCGTCCTTCGTTTCTATTATATAGAAACGTAGGGACAAGCCCTTTAAATTTTATTACGTCAAGCTCCTGTGCTGATAAATAGAATACCAGATCCGTGTCATTTGATATCAAGTTTATCAGTCTCGGCTTCGAGAACGCATGTAGAATCGCTCGGCAAGCCTAGCGATTCTACCAGCGTTCTCAAAGCCTTGCCTGATAAACTTGATATCAAAAGACACAGCCCTGGTATTCTCTCTCTATATATATTCGACACTAAATAAAACTTCCATGTCTACGACTTCTGGATCCGACTCAACGTTTAGTAACGTCATTAATTAGTATCGCCGTACACTGGCTTTAGATAACGTCGTGTGAATGACGTCGGTTTCCATTAGGAACGTAGATGTTTCACGACTCGTCAAGAGGCATCGGAGAACAGTTATGGTAATATGAGCTATTTTTCGTTGTTTTTCTTTCGATTCTTTTCTGATCAGAATTAATACAACGCTTTTTTTTATTTATGCGTATGTCCCGAGGTTATAAAAGGTTTTATTGCATGTAATTTGTCCTGCTCATAAATTTGAAAATGCCAACAAATGCTACTTTGAAATTTATGAGCAGGACAAATAACATTCTTTGCTGATCTGAGAACAAAAATTTCATTTGTATTTTAATATTTATGAGCATTATTAATAACATGCTGTATAACCTGGGAGCCTGGGTGAAAGATAGAAAGTGACAACTTACACCGAACATGGCTTGAATGTAGGTACATGTAGGTAAATGTCACCATCTCTGGATCGCTGGAGCCCCCGCCCCCATGCGCAGGGAGACATCTCACTGCAGGTTAAAGATTCCTACCGCAATTACATGTTCACTGGGTTGATTTTCACTTTTGTGTGGGATAGGTGTATATTTAGACAGGATAAAACAGAACACAGAAGGGCGGGATTAGAGGTATTGCAGACCAGACACTTATTTTTGTGGAACTAACTAAAACTCCGTTTAATTGATAAAATTTTCCTAGTATAATACCATACGAGTCATTTGTTTTTGTTTTAGATTTATGACACCTTTCAAGATAATTTACTTCTTTCGAGCCGTCCATCAACCAGAGTTTGGCGGAAACCGGAGTACAAGGAAAAAAAGCATCTGTCCTTACTTTGCGGAACTTTGCGTCTTACATGTGACCTGAGCGAGACTCAAACAGCGGGGAGGCAGACAATGGTCTCACCGACTGGACCCAGGAGGCTCGTCAAGTAATAAATGAGCCGAGGCACAGCATTTCCTATAATTTACATGTGCGCCCTGCGAGGAATCTGACCAGCCTGTGCATCCATATACTCGTAGTCTGACCAGCGACTTCTCATGCTGCATGAAGGAGCACTGGACCCTTAGCTACATGTATGCTTAGAGCGCTCAACGAAGACTCTGATCAGATTGCGCGGATGCGCAGGCTGATCTGAGTCTTCGCTGGGCGCACATGTAACTTGTAAGAAATTCTGTGCCCCGGCTCAAACGGGTCTTCAACAAAGTGCTCCCAGCGAAAACTCAGGTCAGACTATATGTATGGTCAGACTATGCCTCCGCAAAGTCTGATCAGTGTTTTCACTGTGCACTATATTTGACAGCCTTGAACTCAAAATTTCTCCCGACTGACAAAGACTGTTGCCGTATGACTTCCAAACGGACACTCAACGTTGCCGGCCCCCGCCCATCGGGGCTTGAAGAAATAGATGGACTGCATGAAGCTTCAACGCAGAGCTGAAACCGACTCGCATCCGAGTACTGGTGAGCCGCTTAGATGATTTAAACCTGCCCAGGCAAAGCGGTGCGAGTCGGACAGTCCATGCCTTGTTTGTTTGATTTGAAGTTTAACGTCCCCGTCAACACTGTAAAGGTCATTTTAGAGCTTCCAATTTTGTTGGACTTTTACCCGACATTGAGATGAAATGACAACTCAAGCCCGGCCGCCTAATGAAACCAATAGGGTTTATCAGCATGGACGGGCCGACTCGCACCGCTTGCCTGGACAAACTTAGATCCTTTAAGCGATTTACCAGTACTCGTGTGCGGGTCGGTTTCAGCTCTGCGTGGAAGCATCATGCAGCCCATCAATTGTTTCAAGCCCCGATGGGAGGGGCTTAGGACGTCCATGCTTATAAACCCTAATGGTTTCATTGGGCGAAAGGGCTTGAGATATCATTTCATCTCAATGTTGGGTAAAATTCCCACCTAATTTGAAGCAACGTCTCCAAAATGACCTTTACAGTGTTGAGTGGACGTTTAACTTCAAATCAAACAAACAAAACACGCAACGTTGCATCGACGTTGGAACAACGTTGAAAACTTTGTTTCAACGTTGAGTCAACACCGTGTGACCTACAGGGTGGGATGCTGTGCAGATTGATGTTTGACGTCACTGTTCGAACATTTTTGAAAACACATTTTCGCCTGGTGCCGGTAATAACAGTCTGTGACATCAACAAAATTTCAGAATCATATGGAAATTGACGCTAACAACGTAGGAGACGCAGTTCGGAAGCCGGACAAACAGTCAGCTAAAGTGAAAAATTATTTGCGTGGAGAAAGTCATCTAAAGAACACCGTTCTTGGAAAGGTACGATTTTGATTTTTCGAAAGAATGTTACCGATCCGGCAAGTATTGAACCTGCGACCCGCTACCAAGACCGACACTTAGCGTATTTATAGCGACCGGCTATGGCTCGGGCAAGCTTGTACATTAGAGCTGTTTTTGTTTGCGTTGAGGTTTTACGTCCCCGTCAACAATATTTAGGTCAATTTGGAGACGGTTTTTTTTTTCAATTTTTGGGGACTTTTACCCGACATTGAGATGAAATGCAATCTCAAGCCCTACCACCCATACAAACCGCTTTACCTAGGCAGCTCTGCGTGGAAGCACAATGCAGGCAAATCTATTTCCCCTGTCCCGATGGGCGGTGGCGAGCATGTACCTGCATGTACCTGACCTGAAATTCATTAACCCTGATCCCGCTGAACACGATAATCCTTATTTTTGCAAACAGTGTAGGTTCTGATCAGATTGCTTCTGCCCTCTGAACCGGATCTGCGCCGTTTATCATCCAGCTTTTTAATTGCATGCATACATTATATTAATTGGTGTAATTACGAGTATAGTTCTAGTTCAGTGAACCTGAACACTGATAATTACCTAATAAATAAATTGTTTGTTTGTATTGGAATTTTAACGGCCTAGTCAATACTATTTTGGGTCATTTTTGAGCCGGTCAGTTTACCTATCCACTTTTTCTGGGCAGGCTTATACGTAAGCGGTTAACCAGTACAGTGCACATTTTTTCGCCAGAAAGTGACAACTGCCCTTCTTGAATCAGCGGAAGGGAGAGAATGACCGTAGAAAATATTTTATAATCAATCTCCACGAACGAATGTTGCCGACCCCGGTAGATATCGAACCCGCGTCCTCTTGATCACCAGTCAGACGCGCATCCGACTTAGCTACCGAGGCCGGATAAATAACTAAATAAATTAATAAAAATGTTAACAAATATAAGAATATCCCCCATCATCACCATGATGGACGAAACCGAGGAATGATTTTTTTTTTTTTGTTTTGGTTTTACGGCTCTATCAAAATTATTTCTCATGTCGAGCCGATCGTTAATCAGGGGCAGTGGTGGGCGAAAACAGGAGTAACCGGAGATACACCACCTGACCTACCGTGAAGAGCTTGGCGTCTCACATGTGACCCGAGCCATGCTCAAACCAACAGCGGTGAGAGACCTAATGATTAAAAGTCAGCGCTCTTATCCTCTAGGCCACGGAGGCCCCATTCCAGGAATAAATTTACCAGACTTTGTAGCCCCGTGAGGAGCAAAGTGGGACCGGGTCGGCCCCTGGACACCTCGCCCCCTAGACACGTGGCCCCATATACCTAGTGTCTAGGTATATGGGACCAACGTGTCTAGGGGGCGAGGTGTCCAGGGGCCGACCCGTCTAGGGTTTCATTTTTATTAGGGCCCGAGGTGGTTTGGGGGCCGAGGTGTCTAGGGGC
This sequence comes from Lucinisca nassula, assembly GCA_963580285.1. Lineage (NCBI taxonomy): Eukaryota > Metazoa > Mollusca > Bivalvia > Lucinida > Lucinidae > Lucinisca > Lucinisca nassula. The sequence goes on from OY757023.1 coordinate 11,945,913, forward strand.
CGAAGTGTCTAGGGGCCGAGGTGGTTTTGGGGCCGAAGTGTCCTGTAACCCTCATCTGCCAGCCTATTTAATTTTATCACAATAAGTTTTCTCTAGTTACTGAGATGGATAAATAATTCCAAACAGAAGACATACAGTGCCGGCAAGACAGAAATATCGCCAAGATATCCATCCGACGAACGTGTCATTTACCATGGAAACTCATTTAGTGCTAGCAACGACGAAAATATACATAGGAAAAGAGCATATATTGGCAAGTACAAATAAAAGCAAACAGGGAACGTACGCGTTCGAGTTAGTTTATTTTTGTGTCTGTGATTACAAGAGAGTGTGATTACTAAAATGAGCATGTGGTGAGGTGAATAATTGACAAATTAATTAATTGCTTGGTTTCTTGCTTGTTGATTGATTGATTGAATGAAAGTGATTGAGTGGGTGAGTGAGTGAGTGTGAGTGAGTGAGTGAGTGAGTGAGAGTATTTCCGATTTCCTTTCTTGTTCCTCTCCTTTTCTTCTTCTTCTAAGCTATCTTAAATTCACTTTTAGTCGTTTCTTTCTTTTAATTTTCTTTTACTACTTTTTTTCTTCTAATTTTTCTTGTTCTTCTTACTTTCTTTTATTTCAGTTATTTCTATCTTTATTTGTTTATTTCTTTTCTGTCTTTCTTTCTTTCTTTCTTTCTTTCTTTCTTTCTTTCTTTCTTTCTTTCTTTCTTTCTTTCTTTCTTTCTTTCTTTCTTTCTTTCTTTCTTTCTTTCTTGTTCTTCTTCGTCTTCTTCTTTATTGTTGTTATTATTATTATCATTTATTATTATTATCATTTATTATTATTATTATTATTATTATTATTATCACCATCATTATCATCGCTGCTTTTAAAATTACACCTTCAAAAATCAATGTTTTTCTGTCATTGGAACTACAGCACCTACACCTAGATCTCATGACCCTAAATCAAGTCCGACAACTAGCGAGTCAGTCCCAGACATTGGTAAAGAAGCAGTGCGGGACCTCTTGGAATACAGATTGAAAACCCCTCATCCTAGGACCACTTCGTCTGACAGTATTGAAATCATGAAGAAGAATTGTGACAGTAAGTGAAAGAGCATTAAAAACACATCTATACAAATATATTGTAACCTTTACTAACGAAAAATTCGTTGTTTTTTGTTTTGTTTTGTTTTTTTTGGAAGAAAAATTGTGATATTTTTCTTATTTCTGCCCAAAATATAGATTTTGGGTACTCATTAGAACCATCGAGGCGGTTCTAACGTGTACTCACAATCTACACTTTAGAGCAGAAATTAGACAAATAAGGTTAACCGCTGCATTACGAAAACACGCCTATACAAATAAAATGTAAACTTTACGGCCGAAAAAACGAAAATTTGATGATGAAAAATTGTGATATTTTTCTTATTTCTGCTCCTAATATAGATTGTGGGTACTCGTTAGAACCGTCTCATCTAGGCGGTTCTAACGCGTACCCACAATCTATATTTCAGAGTAGAAATAAGAAAAAAAAAAGTTTACCACTGTAAACCCCGGTTTTACTACATAAATGTGGGGTTCAAGTGCGTCAAAATTATATAGGCGTGTTTGCGGGATGGGCGGAATCTTGACTTTTTGGGTAGCAAAAACCTTTGGGGTTCATTGTTTAGCAAGTGACCCAATACTACTAAATGCCAAATAGGTTTGCTTGCGATCTCTCACATGACTTTTCTAGCCATGTACGAAATCAAAGTTGTCGCTGTTCGAAAACACGCCTATTCAAATATACTGGAAACAATTACCATCAATAAATGAACACTGTCAGATAAAAAATTCTCATATTTTCCACATTTCGGCTCCAAATATAGATTGTGGGTACTCATCAGAACCGCCTCGGCGAGTCGGTTCTAACGAATACCCACAATCTATGTTTTTGAGTAGAAATAAGAACAAATTATGTATACCCGTGTTAACTCCACTTTTACTATAAAACAAGAAAAATGCCTAACTGTTTTTCTAGTACAGTTTTTTTCCGGCTCCAAAAAGAGACCCACCCACCAAAGCTACAACCTGCATATATAACAGTCCAGTGAAAAATATAGAGTGAGTGAGTTTTTGAGTTTTACGTCCCACCAACAGCAAAGGTCATACGGAGACGGGACCTCAGTTTAAAAACTCATCCGAAAGTCTGGAGAAGCCCGAGATCGATCCTGTGACCCCTGGTTTACAAGGCGAGCAGCGTAACCACTGCACAACGGAGGCTTCTAAGTATGTAGAACTATAGGACTCGATGAGGCGGATCAAACGGCACCCACAACCTATATTTGGAGTAAAAATTAGAAAAAATATCAGACATTTTCATCAGAAAAATAGCCGCTTTGGTGATATGGAAGAATCAATATGTCACACGGGAGTGATATCGAAATGGCTGATGTTTCTATCTACCCCTCACAGATAGTTTCGTTTTCTTCTACATGTATACTTTACATTTACGAAAGTGTATTTTCAACACTGCAGTGACGTATACCTTATTTTGATGGCATTACTGTTAGTTTCAGATACAACGTTCCGTGTAGAAGCCTCTGTGGTTCAGTGGTTACGCGACTCGTCTTGTAAACTAGGGGTCGCAGGATCGATCTCGGGCTTCTCCAGACTTTCGGAATAGTCTTTAAACCGAGGTTCCGCCTCCGTATGACCTTAGCTTTTTGTGGGACGTAAAACTCAGACTTACTCACTCACTCACTCACAACGGTCAGTTACGCCAGCCTTCCTAAGAACGTGTTTGTTTGTTTGATTTGGGGTTTAACGTCACCGCGAACACTATTTGGGTCTATTGGGAGACGTTGCTTCCAGTTCTGTGGGACTTCTACCCGACATTGAGATTAAATGATATCTCAAGTCCTGCCGCCCAATGAAACCTAAATTGTTTATATGCATGGACGGTCCAACTCGCACCGCTTTGCCTGGGCAGGCTTAGGCCCTTTAAACGGTTTACCAGTACTCATGTGCACGGACGGTTTCAGCTCTGCGTGGAAGCACCGTGCAAACCAATCCCGATGGGTGGGGAATGCATACCACTTTTATCCACGCCCTGGGTGATCCTAGGGTAAAGGCCAGAATTTTCTAATCAAGTGTGCAAGAACTGATAGATCACCTGGTAGATATTATGCCAGTTCGTTCATTTTAGGATATCGTCTAATGTATCTTATCGTACGGGCGGAACAACAACAGGATCATCTTCGTGACGTCATCAACTCCATCCGTAACCTAAGCAACAAGAAACATTACAGAAACATGGTCAAGATCAAAGAGGCGGTTTCCAAGATGTATGGTACCCTGCTCAGCCTTCGAGACGACGACCCAGGGGCATACGTACGAGTGGGGGACTGTGTACAGGATCTTGGTGACTTTTTCAACATGGCTGAAAATGTTTGCTCAGCCGTAGAAGAGTTTCCTATAGAAGGTAAAAACGCTCATGCTTCATAAAGAGCCGGTGCACGACCGAAACTCCACTGAGACATTTCTGACCAGCGAAGACTCTGATCAGACTGCGCGGACCGCGCAGTCTGATAAGCGTCTTCGCTGGTCGAATGAGCCTTCTGTTGCCTTTTGGCAGAGCAATGTGCAAAAGAGTCAGGGGAAATCGAGTCTTCTCTGCCAGCACCGGTTTTAATTCTTAAGAATATTAAAACGCATATCTAGATCAAGAACAGTGAGCAGGACAAATTTTATGCCGGTCCCTCCAATCGAGGCTTGAAGAAATAGATGGACTGTATGATGCTTCCAGGCAGAGCTGAAACCGACCCGCACACGAGTACTGGTAAACCGCTTAGAGGATCTAAGCCTGTCCAGGCAAAGCGGTGCGAGTCGGAACGTCCGTACTTATAAACCCTATTGATTTCATTGGGTGACAGGGCTTGAGATGTCATTTCATCTCAATGTCGGCTAAAAGTCCCACAAAATAACAAGCAACGTCTCCGAAATGACCTATACAGTGTTGACGGGGACATGAAACCTCAAATCAAACAAATGAACAAATTTTATGCTCAGTGGTTACATGTAGTTGCTTACAGACTGACCTAATGGTACCGTGTTGTAACTGTAGGTCTAACTTGTTTGTTTGATTTGAGGTTTAACGTCCACGTCAACACTGTAAAGGTCATTTTGGGGACGTTGCTTCCTTTTTTGTGGGACTTTTACCAGACATTAAGATGAAATGACATCTCAAGCCCCGTCGCCCAATGAAACCAATAGGGTTATTAGCATGGACGATCCGCCTCGCACCGCGGTTCTTAGACAGGCTTAGATCCCCTAAGCGGTTTACCAGTACTAGTGTGCGGGCCGGATTCAGCTCTGCGTGGAAGCATCATGCAGCCCATATATTTCTTCAAGCCCCTATGGCCGGGGGCGAATGTCTAACTTGTAAGGGGTCGCCAGTCAAGAAAGACCGAGCATCAAGGTAATAGAACTTGATTTCATGTTCGAATTACTTGAAAATAAAATTTGTTATTGTTTGTTTGAGTTGAGGTTTTATGTCCCCGTCCAACAATATTTACGTCATTTTGGAAACGCTGCTTCCGATTTTGTGGGACTTTAGCCCGACATTGGGATAAAATGACATCTCAAGCCCTACCGCCCAGTGAAACCGCTAGGTTTAAGGAGCGGTCCAACTCGCACCACTTCTCCTGGGCTGGCTTAGACCACAGCGGTTTACCAGTACTCAAATTCGGTCGGTTTCAGCTCGACGTGGTAGAAGCCTCCGTGGCGCAGTGGTTACGCTACTCGCCTTGTAAACAAGGGATCGCAGGATCGATCCCGGGCTTCTCCAGACTTTCGGATGAGTCTTTAAACCGAGGTCCCGTCTCCGTATGACCTTAGCTGTTGGTGGGACGTGAAACTAAAACTCACTCAGCTCGACGTGGAAGCACCATGCAGCCCAATCTATTGCTCATTACGATAACACACCCGTGCGACATAGTGCATTTTTTACATCTCCAAAATGGCCACTTTTCTGAGGAAAATCCGTGATATTTTTCTTATTTATACTGCAAACATAGGTTGTGGATGCTCGTTAGAACCGCCTCAATGAGGCGGTTCTAACGAGTACCCACAACCTATGTCTTGGAGCAGAAATAAGAAAAATAATTATTACCCCCTTAAACCCCAGTTTTCTCTATATAAACTGGGGTTTAGGGGGGTGTTCATTTCACGGACTTGTTCATGTGATGTCCAGTTCCGATAAAATTTGTTTGTGCTCATATACAGTTCAACGCCAAAAGTTGTTTCTGTTGTACTATTTACGGGCATTAAACTTCATGCTCACTTGAGCAGAGCATGGAAATATTCTACAACATTGCGTTAAGGATACAAACGTTTATGACACCAAAATCTGAGCATTTTACATTATGCATGTTCCATATACAACGTCTCATTTTCGACGTAAGCAAACTGCTTTGTGATTTGGCCGTTATATCTTGATGTTACGCGTCGTACATGTAATCATGCTTCATTTAAGAAACAAGTAAAAAATTGCTCCATGTTGGAGCAAAGGAGGAAGCGCTGCGGAAAACAACTTTTTATACCCGCTTTTTCGAAAAAAAATCGGGTATATTGTTTTCGTGTCGAATGTCTATCAGTCCGGGGGTCTGTATGTATGTATGTATGTTTGTATGTAAGTATATGTGTGTGTGTGCGTACATACGTCCGTCGAGTTTCTATGGAATGGATCTCCTCTGAAACCGGTTAAGATACATTTTCAAACTTTGCCTGTGGATAATACATGGAATGTAGATGGCACTGGGCTACTTTTGGCGTGACCTTGACCTCAACATGGCCCCAAGGTCAAAGGTCAAAAAGTATTATTTTGCCATATCTTCTAAACTATTGGAACTTTGGTTATTGGATGACCCTTGGAATATAGAATAAATTGGGCTCCTTTTGGTGTGACCTTGACCTCAACATGACCCCAAGGTCAAAGGTAAAAAAGTATGACTTTGTCATATCTTCTAAACTATCGGAGTTACACTTCTGAAACTTTGGCTATTGGACGGCCCTTGGAATATAGAATATATTGGGCTACTTTTGGTGTGACCTCGTTCTCAACATGACCCCAAGGTCAAAGGTCAAAAAGTATGATTTTGCCATATCTTCTAAACTATTGGAGATACACTTCTGAAACTTTGGTTATTGGAAGGCCCTTTGAATATAGAATAAATTGGGATACTTTTGGTGTGACCTCGACCTCAACATCACCCCAAGGTCAAAAGTCTAAAAGTATGACTTTGCCATATCTTCTAAACTATTGGTGTTACACTTCTGAAACTCGGATATTGGATGGCCGTTGGAATATAGGATAAATTGGGATAATTTTGGTGGACCTCAACATGATCCCAAAAGTCAAAGGTAAAAAAGTATGACTTTGCCATATCTTCTAAACTATAAGAGTTACACTCCTGAAACTTTGCTTATCAGTTAGAATGTTCTTTGCAACTTTTTTAACTTATATGTAGTTTTGGCTAGCTAATACATAGTCATTAGTGTTTTTCATAGAAAAAGCGGGTATTTGCAATGGTATACCATCGACTGCGCGATCTAGTTTACCTTTAATTTCATTAAAAAATTTCATAATTGTGCATGTCTTTAAAGGGTTGGACCTAATACATGAGAATGAGCCTTTTCTTACCGATTCATTATAGGAAGGGTTTTCTAAGGCCATTCCCTGTTGCGGGCATTAAAAATCATAAACAGAGAAGGTGGAACAAGAGTATGAAACATCGCGAGCAGGTTATAAAGAGCATTTCGCCGCAAATAAGCAACAGAATACTTAAGGAATTTTGAATGACTTCAGAATTATAGCTTTGAGATCTATCTGTCACCAGTCAATGACATATTACATGATTGTTCGTTTTTATCCCCTCGCAACAAAGTTGCGATCGATACCATACGTCCGTGTGTGGGTGTTTGTGTGGGTGTCCGTGTGTCCGGAAACTTGTGAAAAGGATTAAAGACAATCCATCATCGGAGAAGCATCATGCCTTCCATAAATGTTCCCCATGGAGAGAGAATAAATCCTATTGATTTTCAAGGTCAAGGGTCAAATGCCAAGTTAAAAATGGACTTGACATTGAAAACATTGTGAACAGGATAAAAGACAAAGCTATCATCATTGAAGTATCAAACATTCCACAAATATTTCCCGTGGAGCGATGATGAACACTATAGATTTTCGAGGTCAAGGGTCAAATGTCAATGTCACGATGCACCGTGTGAAAAACACTGAAGTGCCCTATGCACTCTGAGGTGAGTGACTCTATATTTGCCTTCTAGGATGACCCTAGGAAATGCTGATTCTTCTCCATCGATAAAGTCACATACCAGAATCAGCATTCGGAATTATTACTGAGGATACGTCAAATGCCATTCAAAGATCAGGACCTGTGATGTTAGTCCCTTGCTCTCACGAAAGAGGCAAAATTAGCTTCAGTATTATCAGCACCTTCAACTGTGGAAATGATCGAATCGGAAAGAGCATTTCACTCTCTAATGGTCCGACGGAAGAAAGATTCTTTGTACATACGGGACAATTGGGATCATCATGCCTCATGTCAAATCAAGGGACTTTACCTGTACTGGCATTTTTCCGAAAATCCCGAAAAAATTAAAACAACCTCAAAATGACCCAATTTGTTTTCATTTGATTTTCTCAAATTTATCATTGGATGAAAGAAAAATAATTGTTCTACTTAAATTTTCAGTCCCATTTTTCATTGCATAATGAATGTTTTAATAACTGTAGTTTAAAATCAGTATGAGAATATCAATATCCCAGCAGGCACACGTCGCAAGGGCAACGTCAACTCAACGTCGGTGCAATGTCACGACGTTGCACCGACGTAGATGTGACGTTGCATTAAAGTCATGACGTTGTGACGACGTTGATGTGACGTCACAATTACGTCATGTGCCTGATGGGAAGTAACCAACAATGTCGGAAATCACTGTTAATTCCACCCCTCCCAGACACACACAAAACACTTTTTGGGTCGATTGTTTGCCAATCGACCAAAGTTACTAAGCACAACACTTTCAACGTTGCGCTCAAGTGACTATCACTCTTTACCAAAGAACACCTATTCAAATACATTGAAAATTTTACCGTCAAAAAAAAAATAAAATAAAATAAACTGAAAATTTTCAGATAGAAGAAAATCTGATATTTATCATATTTCTGTTCAAAATATAGATTGTGATTAATCGTTAGAATCGCCTCAGCGAGGCGGTTCTAACGGGCATCTACAAGCTATTTTTAATCATAAATAAGAAAAAATAATGGGTGTCACCGTTAATTCCAATTTCACTATATAAAAGTGGGGTTTAAGGGGGTCAAAATTATATAGGCGTGTTTTTTAGGAAATCAAGGTAGGGATCATTTACAAAAAAAAACGCCCCCGCCCATCGGGGCTTGAAGAAATAGATGGGCGGCCAGATGCTTCCACGCAGAGCTGAAACCGACCCGCACACAAATACTGGTAAACCGCTAAGAGGATATAAGCCTGCCCAGGCAAGGCGGTGCGAGTCGGCCCGTCAATGCTTATAAACCCTATTGGTTTAATTGGGCGGCAGGGCTTGCGTTATCTTTTCATCTCAATATCGGGCGGCCCCCGTCCATCGGGGCTTGAAGAAATAGATGGGTTGCATGATGCTACCACGCAGAGCTGAAATCCGACCCCACACGAGGACTAGTAAACCACTTAGAGGAACTAAGCCTGCCCATGTAAAGCAGTGCAAGTCGGACAGTCCATGCTTGTAAACCCTTTTGGTTTCATTGGTCGACATGGCTTGAGATGTTATTTCATCTCAGTGTCGGGTACACATTCCACAAAATTGGAAGCAACGTCTCCAAAATGACCTTTACAGTGTTGACGGGGACGTTAAACCTCAAAAGAAAAAAAAAGGCGCGTTATATACATCTTAGAGAATTATCTGTAGAATCTGGACTGCAATCATGTGTTGGGTTTTGCAAACAGTGTAGACCCATATCAGAACGCGGTGTCTGTTCAGGGTCTACACTGTTTGCTTAGGGTAAAGGGTTAAACGAAACAGTTCAAGTTCCCCTTGAGGGCCATTTTTTTCCATCTACACTAAGAGATACTCGACCTGTCAGTGCTATCAGTGCTTTGATTTATTTACCCTCTTCGACCCTTCCACCCCTGAGTTATCGGCGTGGGCTCTACCATCACTGACTTTGGGCACGTCCATTCTACTTCATATAGTATCTAGCTTAAAAGTCATCAGGATAACAAGTTATATATCCCTATAAGGTGGCTCAATATGCGCCATATCATCAGGATCTACATGTTTGCATTAGTATCTGTGTCGGGCTTCAGGGTTGAAAGGGTTAGCCTTTGCTGTAGTAACAGGCTTAAATATTGCGCAGTAAACAATCATTGGAATCGAAAGGGATAAGTTTAAACCGTAGATTGTACCATTCTGTGTAGAAGCACTGTCATCTATTTTAAACACACATAGACTTCTGTCATCCATTTCAAACAATGAATTTTAATTTTGGGATATTTCAACAATGAAATATCAGGAGTATATTCAGGACTGTACTGACTGAAAATAAAATAATAATCAAAACCGAATACCCTTTCGATGATTAAAACAAAAACATAGTTCGTTATTAAAAATCCAGAATGTATCAAAAATAGAATTCGAATGGCAAACATTCAGATTTTAAATGTATAATTGAATGTAGTAGCAAATTAAAATTGTTAGAAAAGTGTTTTAATTTTATCAATAACGCGAACTCCTGTAACTGACAATTCGCTTACATCATTGAAAAGTCAAGTTTCATGATTACATAGTCCGTGTCTCAAACTCATTACAAATGGCGCTGCGTTGGTACGCAGCGCAATGAATGTAACTTATTTATCTTCGTTGAGGTACGGACAATATACATGTATATCGGTTCACAAGAAAAGTAAGGGGTTCCTATAACTTAAAATTCGCATATCTTCTTGGAAAATAAGGGCGTTTTTTTTTTCAATTACGTACGTTTTCTTTCTTTCTTTCTTCACAAGTGATTTCCTTTGTTTTCATTCCAGCAATCCATTGGACCACCTGCTAATTATCGCTGTCAAATCAAACTTTGTTTTCTATCATGCTAAGTTAAGAATTACATTGTTTTTAACGCGACTACATACAACCTTATTAACAGGCCCTGGTAAGTGAGTATATAATTAACGACACTACTTTAGGGGAATGGATACACATTCAGGGGAGGCAACTCTTTCCTTAATGAGTATTTTGTCTCCCATGTCAATAGGGGTCAACTCATAAAGGAAAGAATTTGCTCTCATCACGTGAACATGTCCGTGAAACGAACACCCCCCTAAACCCCAGTCTATAGAGGGAAAACTGGGGTTTACAGGGGTATATATTATTTTTCTAATTTCTGCTCCAAGACATATGTTGTGGGTATTCGTTAGAACCGCCTCAATCAGGCGGTTCTAACGAGCACCCACAACCTACCTTTGAAGTAAAAATAACAAAAATATCGTATATTTTCATCAGAAAAAATAGCCATTTTGGAGATGTGAAAAATGCAGTATGCCGCACGGGTGTGTTAGCGTAATATGAGAAGTGAACAGGAAGTCCCTTTGAAAAAAATGGTGGAAAACCTGGCAGGTGTATTTATTCCCTTTAAGGTACACCTCCAGGGAAGGCAGCTCGTTCATACTTTCAAGGACGATTGTTTGTCAATCGACCCAGTTACTAAGCACAAAAGCTCTTCATGCTGAGGCCACGTGACTATCACCACTTAATTGGAAAGCCATGTAAACGCCACTTTTAATATAGAGAAAAATTGGGGTTTATAGGGGAAGAGATTGTTTTTCTTTTTTTTTAATCCTCCAAGACATGTTGTGGGTACTCGCTAGAACCGCCTGATTGAGGCGGTTCTTACGAGCACCCAATACCTATTATGAGTATTGATAGCACAAATAGCATACTTCAGAAAAAAAATCACCTTTTTGGAGCTATGAAAGAATGAACCTTTGTCATATAAAATATTTTATCGTAATGGTATCAAACACAGAGTACTCGTAGGTATGTGAGGCGCCACGTTCTGCAACGGAAGGCCGGATGGTTTTTCTCCGGGTTAACCGGCTGTCGTCTACCTCTGTTTAACGATCGGTTCGAAATTAGAGAAACAAATTTGAAAGGACATTGAAACAAAAAGCACAAAAAAGAGAAAAGAAAACAAGAAAAAAAGGAGAGAAAGAAACAGAATAGGAGAGATGAAAAATAGAAAAGTGCTAATGGTGGTCAATCCTTGCTAGGTGTTTCCCATTCATGCGTTTGTGGCTGTGTTTTAACGACTGGCGGTGAAATCATTACGATAACACACCCATGCGACATTATATAAATATCACATTTCTGAGAGGGTGATAGTGAGAATGTTCACCCTGAGGAAATGATTATCGACCGAGGCGAAGCCGAGGTCGATAATCATTTCCGAAGGGTGAACATTCTTACTATCACCCTCTCAGAAATGTGATATTTATTTTATTATACCGAACTTATTATCACCCTGATGAATTGAACCGTACGCGCATCATTTTTGCGCATGTGATATTATCACCCTGAAAAATTGAACCGTACGCGCATCATTTTTGCGCATGTGATAGTTTAATATCGCATGGGATAGTAAAAATTATCACCCTCTGGTCTATGAGCGTTTTGTATGGTAAAATCGCGTGAGGTATAATAAAGTGCATTTTTCACATCTCCAAAATGGCTAATTTTCTGATGAGAATCTGTGATATTTTTCTTATTTATACTGCAAACATAGGTTGTCGTACTCGTTAGGACCGCCTTAATGAGGCGATTCTAACAAGAACCCAGAAGCCTCCGTGGTGTAGTGGTTACGCTACTCGCCTTGTAAACCAGGGATCACAGGATCAATCCCGGGCTACTCCAGACTTTCGGATGAGTCTTTAAACCAAGGTCTCGTTACTCCGTATGACCTTAGCTGTTGGTGGGACGTAAAACTCAAACACTCACTCTAACAAGTACCAACCAGAGGACCATTGGTCCTGAATCGCTCAACTGACTTTTCTGAGGAAGTCCTCAAAGACTTTAATATGTGATCTTTGGCCAAGAGGGACCGAAGGTCTGTGTAACTGGGTGGGGATCTCAACTGTTTCCGAGATATTAAGCATTCAATGCAATAAAGGGAGTTGGCCCCCAGCCTCCCCCCCCCCCCCCCCCCCCACTGGAACCGTAGGTCCAACGGTCCATTACACTGAATGCGACAAGAATATATATGGTTTATGGGTGGGGATCTTAACCGTTTCCGAGATATTAAGCATTTTGTGGAAAAAAGGGGGTTAGGCATGCCCCCCTCCCTCACCCAGGGACCCCGGGTCCAAAGGTCCATGTCACTGAATGCGCCTTATCATAAGGAACAAGAATATATATGGTTTGTGGGTGGGGATCTTAACCTTTTCCGAGATATTAAGCATTTTGAGCAAAAAAGGGGGAGGGGCATGCCCCCCCCCGGACCCCTGGTACCCCAGGGTCCAAAGGTCCATGTCACTGAATGCGCCTCATCATAAAGAATAAGAGTATATATGGTTTATGGGTGGGGATCTTAACCGTTTCCGAGATATTAAGCATTTAATGCAAAAAGGGGGTGGGGCATGCCCCCCCTGGGACCCCCGGGTCCAAAGGTTCATGTCACTTAATGCGCCTTATGATCAGGAACAAGAATATATATGGTTCATGGATAGAGATCTTAACCGTTTCCGAGATATTAAGCATTTTGTGCAAAAAAAGGGGTGGGGCCTGCCCCCCCCCGGACCCCTGGTACCCCATGGTCCAAAAGTCCATGTCACTGAATGGGCCTCGTTATAAGGAACAAGAGTATATATGGTTTATGGGTCGGGATCTTAACCGTTTCCGAGATATTAAGCATTTTGTGCAAAATAGGGTTGGGGCATGCCCCCCCCCCCCCCGGGGAACCCCGGTACCCAAAGTTCCAAAGGTCCATGTCACTGAATGCGCCTTATCATAAGGAACAAGAATATATATGGTTTATGGGTGGGGATCTAAACTGTTTCCGAGATATTAAGCATTTTGTGCAAAGAAGGGGGTGGGGCATGCCCCCCCCCCCTCCCCCGGGGGGGCCCCAGGGTCCCAAAATCCATGTCACTTAATGTGCCTCATCATAAGGAATAAGAATATATATGGTTTAGTGGCATTATTTGTAACAGTTTGCAAGATATCAGACATTTCTACTTTTTCCCATACAAATGCCCATGTTACCAAATTTAACCTTGGCGTAAAATAGGTCAAGGTCATGCCAGGGACACCATTTATGCAATTTATGATGGGCCCATGTCCCAGGTGCTACATGCCAAGTTTCATGCAAATCGGCCCAGTGGTTCCGGAGGAGAAGATTTTCGAAGGGTTTTTACCATATATGGGCATGGCGGCCATCTTGGTAATGTGACCTAGACCAAAAATGCAAACTTTCGTTCCCCCACCCCATGGAGCCTCCACATGAAATTTGACTACAATCGGCCCAGCGGTTCCGGAAGAGAAGACGTTTGAAAATGTGAACACACACTCACACACTCACACACACACACACACACACAGAATTTTTGCCTGGCCATACTATCAGCTCACCAATGAGCCTTCGGCTCAGGTGAGCTAACAACCTATGTCTTGGAGCAGAAATAAGAAATTATGTATACCCTCGTAAACCCCAGTTTTCTCTATATAAAGTGGGTTTACGGGGATATTCATTCCACGGACTTGTTAACGTTCACGTGATAGCAATAGAAATTCTTGATCCAGCTCGTAAGAAAAGAACACTTATGGGTGAGGAGTAAAGGCTCATCGGAGCATGCGCAGGAAACGAACACGACTAGATGCATCACTTCTTAAGCACATTTCTATATGAGCCGGGATACATCATTTCCTAGAATTTACATGTGCGCCCAGCGAAGACTCAGATCAGCCTGCGTAGTCATATAGTCTGACCTGCATAAAGGAACACTGGGCCCTTAGCTATACTTAGAGCGCACAACGAAGACTCTGGTCAGACTGCGCGGATGCGCAGGCTGACCTGAGTCTTCGCCGGGCGCACATGCAAATTGTAGGAAATGCTGTACCCCAGCTCATATCTCTTTAGTTTGAATTGTTGTTTTACGACCCATTCAACACTGTTTAGATCGATTTGGAGACGTTGCTTCCAATATTTGCCGGAATTTTACCCGACATTGAGATGACTTATCACCCGAACCCCTACCGCCCAAACAAACAATATGGTTTAAAAGCAGGGATGGTCCGACTCGCACCTCTTTGCCTGGGCTGCCCTTCGTCACAGTGTGGATTATATTTGCTAGTCTTTGGGATCATTGATTCCACTGCATTGTTTCGAAAATATCTGAATCAGAATCAGAATTTTTACTGGTGACAGGTCAAATGACATTTATACACCATTGCCTGTGACTAGCTCTAATCAAAGCTTGCCTTGTAAACCAGTGATCGCAGGATCGATCCCGGGCTTCTCCAGACTTTCGGATGAGTCTTTAAACCGAGGTCCCGTCTCCGTGTGACCTTAGCTGTTGGTGGGACATAAAACTCAAACCTCTAACCAAAGAGGTGATCTTAGTTACACAATCCTCAGCACCTTCAGTCGTCGAAATAATCGAATCGGGAAGAGCACTCCACTCTCTAATGGTTCGGGGGAAGAACGATTCTTTATAAATGTCAGTTCTTGCAGTAAGGGTTTGAAAGGTCATTGAATGGTTCTTTCTACAGTGCCTGGCTGGGGGAACAAGGTCATCTGTTGGAATGCTGGCAGCACCATTTAGACCTTCGTATAAGAGTATGAGCCTACTGTCTTTTTCTCCTTTTCTTGAGAGACTCCCGTCGTAATTTTCCTAGAATTCCAGTCATGCTCCCAGTGTCAAAGCAGTAACTGCTTGTTACAAATCTAGCAGCTCTATTCTGAACTTTTTCAATTTCTTCATTAAGGACCACTCCGCTTGGGTCTCAGATGCAACTACCAAATTCCAAGATTGGGCGAACAAGTCCCCTATATGCTGTCTCTTTCACATCCTGAGGACACTGATGAAGATTTCGCCTCAGGAAACCAAGTATTCTATTCGCCTTCGTACACATGTTGCTAATGTGTGTATTCCATCTCAAATCGTGAGTGATTGTCACACCGAGGTATTCGAGGACCGTTCCCTCTAAGGTGTAAGAAGCCTCAATATTATTTATTCTCCTCTAGTTATCTGCATAATATTGCATTTAACTGGTTGAAATCTCATGCCCCATTTTCGTGCCCAATATCCTTATCTATCTATATCCTCCTGAAGTTTCATTGAGTCCTCAGTATCTCTGATTTCCCGATAGCAACCACAGTCGTCTGCGAACAGTCTTAATTCCGAGTCAATGTCAGTGGAAATATCATTGATGTACACGGAGAATGGCAGCGGACCAAGAACAGTCCCCTGGGGGACCCAAGATAAAACTGGCGCCCATACTGAAGATTCACCATTAACAACAACACGCTGTTTTCTGTAGCAAAGGAAGGAATCTATCCACCTGAGAGTCTTCTCTCCAATTCCATAACCAAATGATTTGTATTTAAGTAGTTCATGAGGAGGGGTGCCAAAAGCCTTCTCGAAGTCCAGAATAAATATGACCACCTGCCCCCCTCTGTCCAAGGTTTTTGCCCGATCATTAAAAACCGTGCTCAACTGAGTTTCGCAACTATGCCTTTTCCGAAAGGCATGTTGTCTGTCTGACAAAAGTTTATGTTCATCCAAGTTGGCCATGATGTTTGAGCAGACTATGTATTCAAACAATTTACATAGAATACAGGTCAGTGACACCGGGCGATAATTACGAGCAAAAGCCCTGTCTGCTTTTTTTGAAAAGTGGACAGATGTTCGCTAGGAGCCATTCTTTCGGAATTTCACCCGTATCGAGAGATTGTTGGAAAAGATGAGCATAACTAGACCTAACTCGTTTGCTAATTCATTCAGAACTCTAGGATGAAGCTCATAAGACCCTAAAGCTTTAGACGGGTTCAAGCCTTTAAGTATATTGATCACTCCCGCTGAGGAAACAATATTTTCCATGAATGGGGCCGATCTTCCAATCAATGGAACCTCGTCGAACTCAGTTTTATTAAAAGCATCATTGAATTGACCAACCAATTCCTCTGCTCTTTCAGAGTCCGATTCAGCGACCCTGTTCCCTCCTTATTTAATAAGGGGTGGGATACCTTGCCTATCTTTCTTCTGGCTATTGATATATCTGTAGAAGTCTCTGGGATTTGCCTTTATATCACCAACAAAGTTATTTATATACAGATCATGCTGATTTTTGATGTCATTTTTAATTTCTCGTCTCAAGTTTTCAAATTTTGCTCTGAGTTTACCACTTCCCAACTTTTTTGCCTTAGCATGAATCTTATTTCTCCTCCGAATTTTTCTTCTTATTTCTGGTGTGATCCAAGGAATTGAAGATACAGACCTGTTAGTTTTGGAGGAGATATGATTTTCGGACGAAGCTTGAATGAAATACTTTATCAAATCAAAGTTCTCCTGGACAGGCCGAGCGTCTGAATGACCGTTTAAGTATATCTCTCTTGCAAATTTAAGGGCATCCTTCCTCATAGTTTTATAGTCACTCTTTTGATATAAGTACACCTTTCTACGAGGTTTCCTTATAGGTGGTATGAAGATTTTAAAAAATCCAGAGACAATATCATGATCACTTAGTTTGTCCGGGGATTGAATATCCCCAAACTGTCCTGGCAAAGTTGTAAGAATCAACTCCAAAGTGTTTCTATCTCGAGTAGGGAAGTCAACAACCTGTTCCAAGCCATGATCATTCATGATGCCCTTCTGACGGACTCAGCATCGTGCCTTGTTTGCTGAGCCTATCGGAGGGTCACTGATAAGGCCCAATTGGCCGAACCTAGATAGTCTGGACCAGAGGCGACTTGGTCACTCTACAGTTTTCAGTTCTGTTCTGTTCTGTATTCCTTGCTTCCAAAGGATTACACTTGTAGAACATATATGAGGTCGGTTTCAGCTCTGCATGGAAGAATGATGCATTGAAGAATCATGCAGCGATATCTATTTCTCGAAGCCGCGATAGGCGGGGGCCTTTCCACATGTCTGCGAGTGGCAAAGTCTCTGGCGAGAATACGCGCATGCGCAGGCTCGATGAGTGATGCTCGCCTTCGCCTTTGCAATAAGTACCTTTTTCGCAGGCCCTGGCTGATATTATCACTTACAACCCATCACAAAGAATCGCAGAAAATCTGTAAAGCGATATAATTATACGTTTTCGCAACTTTACCAAGTCATCCTCCAAGCACTACGAAAAATTGTAGAGGAGACGACAATCGTACCTAATGTTTTTCTTCAGAGATAAAAAAAAGGTTTGACATTTCTTGCAAATCGACTGTCCATGCAGACGTCTGCACATGTAATCTCAGAAAATTAGGAGAAAGAAATGCCGGTTGCCAGGGGTAATTAGCACTTGACGGGTTTACGTACGAGTATACAGCATCTACATGATGAATGAAAAAAAAAATAAGCAAACTTTATCGACTGCAAGTGATGACAGTAATACGCAGCTACATATATCGAACTGCTCCTTCGGGAACAGTCTAATCATAACTTCACTGTTATAATCTCGCCGTCCATCACGTTGTGGAGCATAAATAGGTTCAACTGGTTTGGGTTTCTGATGTGCTGAATCTGGGCATCCACATTCAGTGTTTTTTTTTTTTTTCCTTTTTTTAAATATATATGGTAGATTCTCATTATATAATGTCACTTTGTGTCTGGAATAACATGGATAAGATCGGGATTTAATGACATCTGAAGGTTTGTTCAGGGAGTTAGTACCCGTTACACAAAAGACCTTAGCTACGTACACGTTGCAGAAAAAGAAGAAGAAGAAGAAGAAGAAGAAGAAGAAGAAGAAGAAGAAGAAGAAGAAGAAAAAGAATTGCTTGCCAAGAAAATTGATGCATGTATTTGTCAAAAACCTTGTTTATATATATAAATGTTGAATCGATTTGATTTGTAGGAGTCCTTTAGGGCTGTTACATGTAGGTTGACATATTAATAGACAATTGTTTGTTTGTATTTGAGTTTAACGGCCCAGTCAACACCACTTCATGTCATTTATGAGCCGGTCAGTTTACCTATTCACACTTTTCCTGGACAGGCTTATACGTAAGCGGATAACCAGTACAGTGCACATTCTTGCGCCAGAAGCTGACAACTGCCCTTCTTGAATCAGCGGAAGGGAGAGAATGGCCGTAGAAAAGATTTCATGATCAATCTCCACGAAAAAATGTTGCCGACCCCGGCAGGTATCGAACCCGCGTCCTCCAGATCACCAGTCAAACGCGCATCCGACTGAGCTACCGAGGCCGGCTTATAGAAATTTATCTAGAAAATGGGTTATCGCTTTGCGGTTTTACGACGTCTGAGCTGGGCCTGCAACTCATCACGAAAACACGCCTATATAATTTTGACCCCTTTGAACCCCACTTTTATATAGTAAAACTGGGGTTTACAGGGGTTAACCTTATTTTGCTTATTTCTGCTCTAAAATATAGACTGTTGGTATTCGTTAGAACCGCCTCGAATAGGCGGATCTTACGAGTACACACAATCTATATTTTGAGCAGAAATAAGAAAAATATCACACTTTTTCATATTAAAAATTCCGGTTTTTTTTCGGCGTTAAAGGTAACAATGCATTTGTAAAGGCGTGTTTTCGTTTTAGGATTTTCAGTATAAAAGAGATTAACGTATGGGAGCGGGGACGTTTCTTATAACTGTAAAATTCTTTTGTCGCAATTTGACGCTGTGCTGGACCTTGCAAATTTCGACTTCGTTACTTCTCGTTCTGTTCATTTTGATTGCAAACTGCATTTATCATATGATGTCGCGTCTGAGAGTGTAATAACGCCATGTTATATTTTCGATAATCCACTAGTGGATAATTTTCGATAATCCACTAATGCAAATTAGGTAAATACGTCCCGTAGCGTTACATGTACGACGCCTTAACGACGTCGTGTTTACTAATGGCGGAATATTGACTTTTTTGTAAACACTCGTGAATAAAATGCGAATTAAATGTCATATGATAAATAGAATCTTGCATTCGTGCTCAAGTATTATTGAATTTATTAAACTCGTTGAGGAAAAGCGATAAAATGCTCGGCATACATGAATACTCATGTAAGATCCTCTATATCCACACTTGACAATTGCTGTTTTACAAGCTAACGTCGCTTGTGTAGAAAGCCGACGTTACCCGATAATTTAGAACGTCTCGCGTGTGAGCTGTCCAGTATGGGAACGATTTTTGTCCCTTATTGGTGACCATGTGAGACAAATTTCTTCACAAGCTAGAAAACACAGGGATGTCTCGGTCTCACAGGCAATACAGGAATGAATTTCATTTTTGTGGATTTTATCGATGTATAATTCCAAATCGCCATCTATGTGTGCATTTCAAGTCGAGCAACGGCGTTTGGTAAAAAGATGGAGAACTATTGAAAACGTAAACGCATGAAGACAAATAAACTAAATTTAAAGACTTGTTTTTTTTTTTTTTTTTTTTTTTTTTTTTCGTTTGGGTTTATTGCAAAGAGAATCAAATCCAATACTGCTCGGACAAAACTTTCCGGTACTGCAGTCACGTTACAATGATTACCAGCAAGTCTATACTGATGGTTCCAAAGAAGGAGATACATGTAAAGGTTGGTTGTGCGTATGTTTCTAAAGATACGCACCGAACTTACGCACCAAACTTTGCGCCTTCCAGATGGTTCATCTATTTTTAAAGCTGAAGCCAAAGCAATAGACCTAGCTTTAGAGTTTGTCAGTTTTTCTATTCCATCAACAATTATATTTTCTGATTCACTTTGTGTGCTTAAGGCTTTAGACCATTCATCATCCAATTGATCGAAAAACATCACGAAATTTCTCAAACACACCAAATTTTGTTTTCTGGTTCTTCTGTCGTGGTTTATTTTTGTTATGTCTTGTCTTTGAGTGTGTAGCGCTTATATTATTTTGTTCTGGATAGCTGCTGATTAGCCATTTTGTGGGAAAGTAGTAAAGGCTTAGTGAGAATTAGAGAGAATTTAGTTCTATGTAATGTTGCTTGGTGCCTGATGCTCTGTCTCTGGTCGGGCCCATCGGAGTCTATCTGTTGGTTTTCCTTTGCTCCAGCATTTCAGTGGTTTCTTGCTGGCGAGTCCCCACCGTTGTTTGATCTCTGTGGTAATATGATTGTTGTGTTCTCTGAGATGTTGCACTGGTGAGTTAGGAGGCCTCCATGCGGATTGAACAAATGATTTGTCTAAATCACCACGAAAGTAAGGGCGAGGATTGCAGGTGCGTAAAATCGATTTAAGCCCCACCCTGCCCCATACCACCCAGTGTAATTCGTTTCACTGACCGTTCTAAGGCGGTTCTTCTGTCGCGGTTTATTTTTGTTATGGTTTGTCTTTGAGTGTGTTACGTTTATATTATTTTGTTTTGGATAGCCAGTTGGCCATCTTGTGGGAAAGTAACTGTCCTTTTGGGTTTCCGCTGTTGGTCTTCCCATTAGGGTCTAGTTATTTCATGTTTGTGTTTCTTTCTCTTTGGTGACACTGCTGGGAGCTGTGGGTTAATTTAATTGATTCCTGATCATTGCCTTCACTTCTATTTTCTAATTGAATAATCATTCCGTCGTGGCCGTTGTTAAGTACATTTCTTACGCTTTCGAAATAATTTCTAAAATTTACCATTTTTGGGGGACATTTTAACATTTCGATGACAAAGTTTGAACTATACGGAATAAATTATCATTTTTGTGGATTTTATCAATGTGTAAACTCCGGCGAATCACTCACAATATAAGCATGATATGTAATTTGTGAGTGATTCTCCGGAGTTTACACATTGATAAAATCCACATAAATGAAATACATTCTATAATAAACTCCGTCAAATCACTCACAAACGGCCTGAAACCTTATAATTCCAACTGTTCCATCAAAATATTGAAAATGCCACCAAAATGGTAAATTTAAGGAATCCTTTCGAAAACGTAAGAGGAACTTACCAACTGCCACGGCGGAATGATTATTCAATTAGAAGCGAGCTCCAATCGAAAAACGTCAAGTCTTTAAATTCAATGTATTTGTCTTCTTACATTTACATTTCCGATAGTATTCCATTTTCATAGAACGCTGTTGACGTCGTTTCATATGCAATGACGTAGCGCGCGGGTTCCTACCATTCTATTTGACGTCACGTTATATTACTATCTGTCGCAATGTGAAATAGTTCTGGGATTCTTCCTCATGGACTTTATCGAAGTGTAAAACTTTTTATCAATTAATCAAATCGCTCGAAATGTACATAATGGGAGAGAAATGGAGTTATAGTTATGTATAAATTGAGCCAGCGCATGACAAAATCTACAATATGACATGTGCGCCCAACGAAGACTCAGATCAGCATGCGCATCCGCGCAGTCTGATCAGAGTCTTCGTTGTACGCTCCAAGGATAGCTTAGGGCCCAATGCCCCTCCATGCAGCAAGAGAAGTCTCTTGTTAGACTATATGGATGTGCAGGCTGATCTGAGTCTTCGCTGGGCGCACATGTCTTATTGTAGGTTTTGTCATGCGCTGGCACAATTAGAAGTAAGAAAGTGGAAGTTAAGTTGGGACGTTGGAGGTAGGACGTCCGAAATCATAAATAATTATACGCCGAAAAGTAACACATCACGACAACAAGTCCGTGAAACGAAGACCCCCCCCCCCCCTAAACCCCACTTGATATAGAGAAAAGTGTGGTTTACGGGGTTATACATCATCTGCCTTTTTTTTGCTCAAAACATATATTGTGGATACTCGTTAGAACCGCCTCATTGAGGCGGGTCTAACGAGCACCCACAATCTATGTTGAAAGCAGAAATAATAAAGATGTTATAATTTTTACCTAATATTTATCGACGGGCCTCCGTGGCCTAGTGGTTAAGAGCGCTGACTCTTGATCATTAGGTCTCTCACCGCTGTGGTTCGAGCCTCGCTCGGATCAGATGTGAGACGCCAAGTTCTGCAACGGAAGGTCAGGTAGTTTTTCTCCGGGTACTCCGGTTTTCGCCCACCTCTGATTAACGATCGGCTCGATATGAGTGAAATAACATTGAAAGGGCCGTAAAACCAAAAAAACCAAACCTAATATTTATCTTTTTCTGACACCATGTTGGAAGCCATTATTTCTTACGGACATGCTTTCCCAATGACTTGGAATAAGGCAGGTAAGTAAGAAATTAGAAGTCAGAATGTCGAGTGAGAATCAGAAATTAAAGGTTAGAAATTAGAAGTCAGAAGTAGGAAGTAAGATATGAGATGGTTGGCGTGAGAAATTAGATGCTGAAAGTCAGAAGTTTAAGTAAAAAACGAACTTAGAAGTGCGACCGCCGACGTCATCAACTACAACTGGGTCAAAAAGTGGCGAAACCAAAAGTTGCCCCCCCCCCCCCACACACACACACAGCAGCAGCAGCAACGTCGTATTAAATAACTACTTTTTTATTTTTTCAAAGGTTCCAGTCAGGCACCAGAAGGGGAACCAGCAACAGAGATTAATACAACCATTGGCAATCAGGCCATGCGCAATCCACGGGCCGTGAAGCTAGCTCCCCTTTCTAATAGTACCAAGCTCTACATGCAAGAGAGAAACAACCTTAACCGCGTTGTTTTCCAGAACGGTAAGTTGTATTGTCGACCCGCACACGAGCGGCCGAACATACATTAGGAATTTGTAAATGAACTTGCGAAGAAATCCAAAACGTTCCTACTGTTCAAAAGGTTGTTTCCCAGCTCAGACACTTTGGTTCCTGTGAACTACTGAAAACCTTTCATTTCTGAAACTCAGGTACCCATAATTATACAATGTACTTTCAAAATAGATACGGTTACATTAAAGTCTCCTAGCGGAGACATCCGCAAGGAAAGGGAAATAACGTCATTTCAATAACCAAGAAAGGATACAAAACATCCGCAACCAACTATCGCCCTGTAGCCTTGTTGATTTTGTTCGTTTGTTTGAGGTTTAACTTCTTCACCAACACTATATAGGTCATTTTAGAGACGTTGCTACCAATTTGGTGGGAATTTTACCTTATATCGAGATGAAATTACACCTCAAACCCTGCCGTCAAATAAAATCAGTATGGTTTATATGCATGGACGGTCCGACTCGCAACACTTTGCCTGGGCAAGCTTAGACACTCTAAGCGGTTTACCAGTACTCATGTGCGGTCTGTTTGAGCTCTGCGTGGAAGCATCATGCAGCCCAATCTATTTAGTTAAGCGCCGGTGGGCGGGGGCAGTATAGCCTTGTTGAGTAATTTGAGCAAAATCAAAGAACGTATTGCTTTTAAGTTTCTGTATAATTATATAAACGAAAATTAGTTAAATACCAGTCTGGTTTCCTTCACCAACATTCCACTGTCTGTCAACTGAATGATATATATCAAAATATTTGTCAGAGAATTGATAACCACCAGTATTCAAGCTATGGTAATATTGTGACATTTCCAAGGCTTTTGACAGAGTGGGGCACAAAGGTCTAATTTTTAAAATGAAACAGTATAGTATTGAAGAAAATTTTGTTATTATCTTGCAGACCGAAAACAAAAAGAAGTCATAAAGCACGGTTATTCCACTTCTAAAGCTTTACGGGCTGGAGTGCCTCAAGGCTCGGTTCTGGGACCATTGTTTTTTAATCTCTGTGAATGACATATCTGGATCGTTGCTAAGTTTGACTAGCCTTTTTGCCGATGACAGCTTCCTATTGCCCTACGACACCTATACAGGACATCCAGGGCCTCATTAACCATTATTTAGGGAATAACTGTATTCAAAATTGTGATTTGGGGAGGTAAATCGGAGGTTTTACGGTCGGAAATTTCGTTTTACGGCGACGCGTCAGCGGAGCCGTAAAACGTAATTTGCGATCGTAAAACCGACGATTTACCTCCCCAAATCACAATTTTGCAATTCAGTTATCCCCATTCTAATGCACTTACATGGTTGTTTTGTCAAAAACTGTCCTATTTTGCACAAAACGGCTAGCGCTGTGAGCTGCGTAAAACCAAATGCCAGCCAATGAAAAGCGACGTTACGCGGTGATGTCGGATTTCCGACAGTATATCGCAGAATATACTGTCGCAAAATTTTGACGTTATCCAATCAGACGTCGCGTTACATATGCAAGTGCATTAGAATTAAATATCTTATCTGAATTGGCAAAACATTTTTAATCCTATCAAAACATAAACAGTGTTATTCATCTCATGACAGTTCGACTCCATGCCTATGATTAAGTTTGATAATACAATTATCAAGTTTGCGGGATACCATAAACACTAGGCGTCACCTTAAGTAGCAACGGGCAATGGTCAAAACATATTGAAAATATTAAAAACTCAGCGGCAAGAGTTTTAGGTATTATGCGCAAGCTTAAATATTCTTTGAATAGAAATCCACTTGATCAAATATATGTTTCTTATCTACTTCCTTTGATGCAATATGCCTCAATCGTATGGGATGGTTGTTCAGCTCAGAACTCGTATGCTTTTGAAAAAAAAAAATCAAAATGAAGCAACTCGCTGAGTTCCAGGTCTTACAAGGTCTGCCTCACTCGATAACTTATATTCAGAATGTGGCTGGGTTTCACTTTCAGAAAGAAGGAACCAACAGAAACTTAATTTCATGTATAAGGTGAACACAGGTTTAGTGTCATCTTGCATAACAGAATCCCAATTGTAGGTGTGAGAATGGTACCGAAGGTGCTGAACAATACTGTTTCCAGTGTACCAAATATACATACCAATGTGTAATTCTGTTCAAATCATTAAGAAATGTCCATCCCCTTAATGTTCAACGGCTTCTCTTTCAAACCCTTAGTGTAGATAACCAGTGCTTCAGCTGAAGTGCACGACCCGCCGGATGCTTTTAGCGTTATGAGTGTTACCATATATGGGTATGGCGGCCATTTTGGTCATGTGACCTGGACCTAAAACGGTTCCCACAATAAATGCACCTTATCGTAAGGAGCAAAAACATATCTTATACTTTAGTACTGTATTCTGAATCGTTTGCAGGATAAAATGCATTCTCACTTTTCCAATACAAAAGCATATGTGTCAACGTTTGACCTAGGCACAAAGAAGGTCAAGGTCAACCCAGGGTCACCATTTTATCAATTTATGATGGGCCTACGTCCCAGATGCTATTTGTCAAGTTTCGTGGATATCTGTCCAGTGGTTCTGGAGAAGACTATTTTTGAAGGGTTTTTACCATATATGGCTTGGCGGCCATTTTGGTCATGTGACCTGGACCTAAAACGGTTCCCCCAATAAATGCGCCTTATCGTAAGGTGCAAAAATATATCTTATACTTTAGTACTGTATTCTGAATCGTTTGCAGGATAAAATGCATTCTCACTTTTCCAATACAAAAGCATATGTGTCAAAGTTTGACTTAGGCATAAAGAAGGTCAAGGTCAACCCAGGGTCACCATTTTAGCAATTTATGATGGGCCTACGTCCCAGATGCTACTTATAAAGTTTCGGGGAAATCTGCCCAGTGGTTCTGGAGAAGACTATTTTTGAAGGATTTTTACCATATATGGCTTTGCGGCCATTTTGGTCATTTGACCTGGATACCATGAGCAAATTTTGGTTTCCCCACTCCAAAAGAGGCTCGATATGAAATTTGACTTCAATCTGCCCAACGGTTTCCGAGGAGAAGCAGTTCGAAAATTTTCACATTTTTCGCCTCGGCGAGGCTATACTAAATGGAATGTAATATTTCGCAAGTTCATTGGTAAGATCTCATTGATATCTATCAGTATGCCAAAAATTGTTTAAATATTTCAAGCGGTTAAGTCATTATCACCAATTTTCACAAACGGGTTACGGACGGACAGACAGACAGACCATATATGGCTTGGTGGCCATTTTGGTCATGTGACCTGGACCCCATGAGCAAATTTTGTTTTCCCCCATCCCATAGAGGCTACATATGATATTTGATTTCAATCGGCCCAACGGTTTCCATGGAGAAGCAGTTCGAAAATTTTCACATTTTTCGCCTCGGCGAGGCTAAACTAAATGGAATGTAATATTTTGCAAGTTCATTGGTTAGATCGCATTGATATCTATCAGTATTCCAAAAATTGTTTAAATATTCCAAGTGGTTAACTCTCTATCACCAATTTTCACTAACGGGTTACGGACGGACCGAAAGAAAATCAAGGCCAACCCAGGGTCACCATTTTAGCAATTTATGATGGGCCTACGTCCCAGATGCTATTTATCAAGTTTCGTGGAAATCTGCCCAGTGGTTCTGGAGAAGACTTTTTTTGAAGGGTTTTTACCTAATATGGCTTGGCGGCCATTTTGGTCATGTGACCTGGACCCCATGAGCAAATTTTGGTTTCCCTATCCCATAGAGGCCCCATATGAAATTCGACTTCAATCGGCCCAACGGTTTCCGAGGAGAAGCAGTTCGAAAATTGTCACATTTTTCGCCTCGGCGAGGCTATATTAAATGGAATGTAATATTTCGCAAGTTCATTGGTTAGATCTCATTGATATGTATCAGTATGCCAAAAATTGTTTAAATATTCCAAGCAGTTAAGTCACTATCACCAATTTTCACAAACGGGTTACGGACGGACAGACAGACAGACCATATATGGCTTGGCGGCCATTTTGGTCATGTGACCTGGACCCCATGAGCAAATTTTGTTTCCCCCCATCCCATAGAGGCTCAATATGAAATTTAACTTCAATCGGCCGAACGGTGTCCGAGGAGAAGCAGTTCGAAAATTTTCACATGTTTCGCCTCGGCGAGGCTATACTAAATGGCATGTAATATTTCGCAAGTTCATTGGTTAGATCTCATTGATATCTATCAGTATGCCAAAAATTGATTAAATATTCCAAGCGGTTAATTCACTATCACCAATTTTCACAAACGGGTTACGGACGGACAGACTGACAGACTGACAGAATGACCGAATAACACGGTGATTTTAGGGCACTGTTAGAAATCAACCGACTTCAGTCGGTTGCTTTTTCTGCGGGTCGTGCAATAATATTATTTTGTTCGACGCTGTCCACAACTTTATTAAAACTTAAAATCGATTTCAGAGCTAAGTCCTATGAATATTAAATAAAGCTATTTTCATTAGCATAACAGTTGTGCAATATATAAAATTAGTAAACGGTGTAAAGGCCTTTATCACCCAACACGAAGTGTCTGTCTTTCTCCTGAAGTATCTTTTTTATATCATACATACTCGCATTTTGAATTATATACATTGTTTGCTGTTGTTTTCACTTTGTATCATTATATTTGTTTGTTGTAGGCGAAGGGCGGTAACTAATGTTGTGAGAGCTTGTGGCACAGTCCCATTGCTCACTTTGATGCAATAAAATATACTTTAACTAAGCTTTTTCGTCTCGCTCACATACGGTAGGAATTTCCCAAAGAAATGGCGAAGAAATCTATAAAACCGCCCACTTTCCAAAATGGATAGTGTTGCCTAGCTTCGCATTATTCATAAAAATGTTCCATAAAAAATATAATAAAATAAAAAAGAGACATATTCATTAACAACTGTTATATCTTAGGTCAATCGATAAAACTTGAGAATCAAATGCTAGGCGGGCCGTTTCGGCCTTTTTAAAAGCTGTCCTTGTCTTCCATCATATTTAAGACCGAGTCTAGCCAGTTTTTAATGACCTATTCCATCTGTCTATTCTTGCTGTGCTGCACGTTTAAAGTAATTCAGGCTTCAGTTCTTCCGGCTTTAAACGCCATAGAAATATGAGTCCGCACAATATGTAGTCTTGTTTGGCGCAGTAATCAAAATTGTACAAGCGTATTAGTTATCCTGTAAGCGCAATACAAACTTTTGAAGCAGATGACTTGACGATTTTATCTTACGATTCAGCATTTCATATGAATCAGCTGCATCATGCGACGGGTTTGGCGACGACTGCTCAGGTTTTACACTGTCAGTGCTGTCAATATTTAATTCTTAAAGTCCCGCCTGCCGTTGGACCAGGTCAGCTGCAGTCAAGAATATGAATGGGTTTTCTTTCTGACGTAGTTCAGTTACAACTAAGATGTATATTGACTTTGCGTGGAGAAATTGGAAAGAAAGGCTGTCCCTTTCAACCCTGGAATATGGTACAGGTAATTTTGTGTAGGTCCTGTGATATAATTCTAGGTGCCATATATTTAGCAGAATGGACGAGCCCAACTTCAGTGATGGAAGAGTGCACGCCAGAAATAAATCAAAGCACTGACAACACTCATGCCGATTGTCTCTAAATACAGGCTGGTCATGAACGGGGACTTGAACTGATTCGTTTAACTAATGCAAAACGTGTAGAACAAGATCAGCCCCGTGTTCTGTGGCGTTTGATCTGAAGTTACATTGTTTGACAGATCGAACATTTGATTCATGTGCAGATTTTACAGATAACACTTACATGTACCCAACACTGACAAACGACGCGGCTATGTTTGGGTTGATTGTTTGGTATTCGACCCGAAGTTGCTAATAAGAAAAGCGATTCAGTGCTAATGTCTACGTGACTATCACTGACTTGTCAGAATAACTTTTTGTCTTGTAGAAAATAGCCGCAGTGAGATCAGGGTATTTCATTAGACGGAAGAGGGTTTTCCTGGAATCATAGGGTGAGTTGGTAAACAGTTTAGACCAAGATCAGACGCTGCAGAGCGCATCTTCTTATCAAAATCTTCACTATTTGTTTGGAATTTCAGAGTTAAATGAAACAGTTTAAATCTCAGCCTAGGACTATTACTCCAACCTAGACTCCACATTCTCAGTGCTTTGATTGTGAAATCAAACGATTACAACACGCTTCGGCACCATGCCCTTAAGCTAAAAAGGTTAAACCAATCAACCGCGACGACTGGTTACTAGTCCGGCCACGTTGATCCTGTGCACCGGATTCACACCAGTACAGATAGAAACCACATGTTCAGGATCAAACTTTTGATGTGTAATTTAAGGTCGTGCCTAGAAAAGAAGAAACTGAAATTTGTTCTCAAAATGCATTAAGTCAGAGCGTATTGCAACATTTTTCCTTAATGGATCATAAGCGTGCCATGGACAGTTAGAAGCTGGTCGGAAAGCAGATGACGTTGACTCTGATTTTTGGTGCCACATGTGTGTGACCTATCGTCTATTGGAGCGACATCTTACTAAAGAATAGAATAGAATAGAATATTATATACAGAAGACGCTAGTGGACGTCGACGTAGCGGAAGACCGACGTCAGTACGTCAAGATCAGACGCATATGCGAAACAGATTTCCGCCGGCAGCTGCTACACTGTACCTGTAGATAAACAAGGGGTCTCAACTACCGACTAATAAGCACTGACACTGATCGTCGCCCTTATGCGATGCACGTTTGAGAGCCAGGCGCCCCCGTCGCGACCAAAGTTAACGCGTCGACACAGTACGGAACACTTACGCTAGTGCATGAAATACGTAAACTGGCGTCTAAGCGACTGACATATGCGTTTCAGTGACAAATCACACTTCAGCGTGAATCACGCCGATTGTCGTTTTCGGGGTTTCGACGTACAGGTGTAAGGTATGCCGAGGCGACGCGTGCGTTTGTATGTTTGTTTGTTTGATTTGAGGTTTAACGTCCCTGTCAACACTGTAAAGGTCATTTTGGAGACGTTGCTTCCAATTTTGTGGGACTTTTACCCGACAGTGAGATGAACTGACATCTCAAGCCCTGTCGCCCAATGAACCCAATAGGGTTTATTAGCACGGACGGTCCGCCTCGCACCGCGGTTCCTGGACAGGCTTAAATCCTCTAAGCGGTTTACCAGTATTAATGTGCGGGCCAGATTCGGCTCTGCGTGGAAGCATCATGCAGCCAATATATATCTTCAAGCCCCTACGGGTGGGGGCGGACATATCGGGTGAAATAAGCGTAATTGTGTGGCGAACTATGGCATGTAGTTAGCGAACGCAGCGTAGTGTCATTAAGAACATTCAGAATAGAGATGTCCACAACCGACCAGACAAAAACTGTTACTTATGGACAGTAGCATTGTTAAAACTTGAACTTTGATGTTTGGTTTTGAAAACGTAAAAAGTTTCTTTCAAACATTTGAGACATAGAATGGCGTTTCATAATACCACCGGTCTATAGACATCTGCAAACATATCATATTTTGGAATTTGCAGACTACATTTCTAAATTTTAAGATCTTTTTAGAAAGGTTTTCTGGAAGTTTTCACAGTGTTATGATTTTCTCATAGAATCTGTCATTTCAGTGCCTTTGGCGCTTTGATTTTTTTTTCAGTCCAGACACAATTCAGTCTGTGCACTAATAAATGTATACACAGACCGCATGCATGTCACGGTTGACAACTTCGCTTCCCTCTTTAATTGCATGCCGGTGGGTCAGGCCACGGTTCAAGCGTAAATGCTTACTAAGAATTAGGATTTAATTTTTTGTAATGGTGGTTGGTTCCTGATGCTCTGTCTCTGGTCGGGCCCATCGGAGTTTAACAAATGGTTTTCTTTTGCTCCAGCATTTCAGTGGTTTCTTGCTGTCCAGTCCTCGTCGTTGCTTCATCTCTGTGGTTGCTTGCTTTTTGTGTCTCGGAGATGTTGCACTGATAAACTAGAAGCCTTCATGTGGACTGAACGGAAATTAGGGCGCCGGAGAATTGCGGGCGCATAAAATCGATATAAGCCCCCCACCCCCATCCCCAGTGAAATTCTTTTCATTGACCGTTTCAAGGCGGTTCTTCTGTCGCGCTTTATTTTGTTATGGTTTGTCTTATATTATTTTTGATATGGATAGCCAATTGGTCATTTTGTGGGTAAGTAACTGTACTTTTGGCTTTCCGCTGTTGATGTTTCCATTGGGTTCTAGTTATTTTATGTTCGTGTTATCTCTGATTGGGGCTGTGGTTTAATTGTTTCGATTCCTGATCATTGCCTTGACTTCATTTGAACAAGTCCGTGAAATGCATACCCCAAAAACTCCACTTTATATATATACAGAAGCATAACATCACCATCACAAAAACACGCTTATAAAAGTTTAACCCCCTTAAACCCCACTTTTATATAGTAAAACTGGGGTTTACAGGGATTTACTTTTTTTCTTATTTCTGCTCAAAAGCATAGAGTGTGGGTGCTCGTTAGAACCGCCTCGTCGAGGCGGTTCTAACGCGCACCAACAAGCTATGTTTTGAGCATAAATATAGAAAATATCAGATTTGTTTTATTTAAAAAGCCGAGGCGGTTCTAACGCGTACCCACAATTAATGTTTGGACCAGAAATATGGATAATAACAGTTTTTTTATTATTTAAAAAATATCCTTTTTTAGTGGTAAAATTTTTAATATATTTGAATAGGCATGTTAGAGAAATTTTAATGGATCAAACACAGATGGCTCATTTACCATTTAGCAGGCACACGTCACTAGGGCAACGTCAAATTAACGTCGTTGCAACATCATGTTACACAGACGTAGATGTGACATTTCATGAACGTCATGACGTACCGATGTTGATGTGACGTCACAATTACGTCATGTGCCTGCTGGACATGGTTAATTCTAACTCGTTTTTGAGTCCCCATAGAATCATTTCCATAATTCCATAACTCCAGTCGGCCCCCGCCCACCAGGGCTTGGAGAAATAGACTGGGCTGTGTGATGCTGCCAAGCAGAGCTGAATCCGACCTCACAGATGGTCTAAGCCTGCCCAGGCAAAGTGGTGAGTGTCGGACAGTCCCTACATATAAACCCTTTTGGTTTGTTTGGGTGCAACGTCTTGAGATGTTATTTCATCTCAATGTTGGTAAAAGTCCAACAAAATTTGAAGCAATGACCTAAATAGTGTTGACGGGAACACAAAACATCAATCAAGAGCAGACTTTATTTGAGATTATTAAGGGAGGTTTGTCTAATATTATCTCGTATTAGAATAGCCTCATTGAGGCAATGCTTATTGGTACACGCAACATACCATTTCGATAAAACATACGTGAAACATAGTGCATTCTTTCATGTCTCCAAAAAGAATTTTCTGCTGAAATTTTGTGATATTATACTTAAAATATAGGTTGTAGGTGCTCGTTAGAACCGCCTCAATGAGGCGGTTCTAACAAGTACCCGCAACCAGTGTCTTGGCGCAGAAATAAGAAAAAAAATGAATTTCCCCGTAAACTCCATTTGTGGGGTCCACGGGGTGTTTATTTCACGAACTTAAAGTGTTAACGTCGGATGCCTTAATTTTAAGGAAGACAGAACTATTATCCCAACAATGCCTCCTGCCCTGGCGCATAGAAAGCTCAGAGGCGCAGAACACGGCGTCTGATCTAGGTCTACACTGTTTGCTTAAATAACATACAATTTTGTAAAACTTACTGCAAACAAAACAAACCCCAAACCCTTATTATTGGAAATAGACGCCCCCAAACGTAATAGGTGGAAGAGTCCATTGTTATATGTGGGTTTAACACCTCATCGTAGTTCAGAAAGACGCTTTCCGTCATTTGGGTTGCTTCATGTAAGTTTCGATTCAAATAAATGTAAAAAAAAAAATGACGTATTACATGTCGCTAATTGTTGGCATGGAAACCATTTAATATTTTCGTCAAGCTATATCTATCTCGTATGTTTACATCATTGGGTGATTTCCCACAAAACGATCAATTGTCTTTGGTTTGGTTTTGATTTTACGGCCCTTTCAAGATTGTATCACTTATTTCGAGCCCATCGTAAATCAGGGGTGGGCGAAATTCGGAGTACCCAGGAATAAAAACACCTGCCCTTCCGTTGCAGAACCTTGCGTCTCACATGTGTACTGAACTAGGCACGAACCACAGCTGTGAGAGGCCTAATGTTTAAGGGGAATGGTAACACCTTCAGGGGAGGCAACTCCTGCAAAAATATATTTGTCTCCCATATCAACAGGGGTAAACTCTTAAAGGAAAGAATTTGCTCCTGATGAGCAAATTCTTTCCTTTAAGAGTTGACTCCTTTTTCCGTGGGAAAGAGCTTGTAGAAAGGCGATCAGCACGTTCCGATAGTTATCTCTCTTTGCAAATTGTTGAAAAATGTGCTAAGTGTTCCCATTCCCCTTAAGAGACAGTGCTCTAACCCACTTGGCAACTTACGGAGGCCCGTCCAATGGCAATAGCTGAAAGTGTTGTATGACAGGACAAAAGTCACGAGTGTCGGGCTAAAGGTCAGTTGGCGAGCTTTTTCAGAGGGAACAACCTACGTCAGAGCAGTGACGTCATAACCATTCTTAGGTTTGCCGGCGTTTACTACACAAAAGGCATTTGTCACAACAAGTAGGCGCACACCGTGCATTAGGTCATAAAAGAATCAAACATACTGGAATCTGTCCAGAAATGTGGCCTTTTGTTTAAATAATTCGACACAAGCTGATTTGGCAATGATGTCGGAACTATCATTGTTTACAGCGCCGAATCAAATCTTGTGGCGAAGCGATCGAAGCATTTTCAATGTTTCTAGGTGGAATTAGCTTACTGGTGGGATGCAAATATTGTTCGTTACCAGCTGAAGTATGTTTTCTGAAGACTCGTAATGTACAAATCTAGTTTGAAGCATTTTATTTACCCTATTTACACCAATATGGCCGCTTCTGAAATGGGTACGACATCTCTGCTATGACGTAGGTTGTTACCCCTGTTTTTTGACAGTTTTTGTTTTGTTTTCAGATGAGTTGGCTGAAGACTATTCTTCCCCGTCTTTTTCCCCGCTAAAGACACCCTGGCCGACTCTGAACACTAATGACAAAGGGAGACAACAGAAAGACAGGGAGCTGCATAATTTGATGACGGAAATAGATGAACTGATGGTGGACGTCGGACTAGCCGGCGGCGAGACTGATAACAGAACTATTACATATGAAGAGGTACGATTTGAAATCTTAGCGGCTGTTCTTCAGAGAATGGATAATCTCTCTCTCTCTCTCTCTCTCTCTCTCTCTCTCTCTCTCTCTCTCTCTCTCTCTCTCTCTCTCTCTCTCATGGGTACACTTTCAGGAGAGCTTCCAAATCTCTCTTTCCCTTTCTCTCTCTCCCTTTCCTCCTCTCTTTTTTCTCTCTCTCTCTAATGGATACACTTTCATGAGAGCTTCCAAATCTCTCTCTCCCTTTCTCTCTCCCTCTCTCTCATTGATACACTTTCACGAGAGCTTCCAAATCTCTCTTTCCCTTTTCCTTCCTCTCCTTTTCCTCCTCCTCTTTCTCTATTTCTTTCTCTCTCTCTCTGTCTCCCTCTCTCCCTTTCTCTCTCTCTCTCTCATTGATACACTTTCACGAGAGCTTCCAAATCTCTCTTTCCCTTTTCCTTCCTCTCCTTTTCCTCCTCCTCTTTCTCTATTTCTTTCTCTCTCTATCTCTCTCATGGAAACACTTTCAGGAGAGCTTCCAACTCTCTCTCTCTCATGGATACACTTTCAGGAGAGATTCCAAATATCACTCTCTCTCTCTCTCTCTCTCTCTCTCTCTCTCTCTCTCATGGATACACTTTCAGGAGAGATTCCAAATATCACTCTCTCTCTCTCTCTCTCTCTCTCTCTCTCTCTCTCTCTCTCTCTCTCTCTCTCTCTAATGGATACACTTTCAGGAGAGCTTCCAACTCTCTCTCTCTCTCTCTCTCTCTCTCTCTCTCTCTCTCTCTCTCTCTCTCTCTCTCTCTCTCTCTCTCTAATGGATACACTTTCAGGAGAGCTTCCAACTATCTCTCTCTCTCTCTCTCTCTCTCTCTCTCTCTCTCTCTCTCTCTCTCTCTCTCTCTCTCTCTCTCTCTCTCTATTCATTCCTCTTGATTCGGAGTCGGAGGACCAAAGGTTTTTTGTGGGAGAGCGATGATTCCCAGCCGACCTGTCTAGGACCAAGATTGTTTGGGACCGATGTTTTCTTTTATATTTACTAGGGGAAGACAAAATTCGAAGGATTTGCCTCATCTTAAAATGTTTCCTTTAATCTTAAATGTATCTGCTACAAGCATAGGTTGTGGGTTCTCGTTAGAACCGCCTCAATGAGGTGGTTCTAACGAGTACCCATAACATAGAGTAAGACAATTAATGCATTACCTTTTAAATTATGTCTATAAAAAGTGGATTTATAAGGACACCCATCACACCGGAAGTTTGCCAGCCTCGGAAGCGCGTCTGATTGATGTTCAGGAGGTCCCGGGTTCGATACCTGTCGTTTTTATGCCCCGCCACAAGAAAGTGGCGGGGTATTCTGTTATACCCTCCGAAATTTTGAGTATCCGTCCGTCTGTCTGTCTGTCTGTCTGGCCGTCCGTCTGTACGTCCGTCCGTCCGTCCGTCAGCGCCCCACACCATTCTTGTGTGCGCCACTCCTCCTACATTTTAAGGCCAATCCTTTTGAAACTTTACAGGTGCTTTTAGGATGGTCTGAAGATATGCATATTGATTTTTTTAGAATCCTTGAATTATTTTTATCACTTTTTTAGCATTTTTAACTAAGTAGAAGTAAAACAAAGATCAGGAATTGATACAATTAACTTACTCCACCCATAAAAGACACCAAAGGGAAAGAAATACAAACATTAAGCGACCAGACCATAATGGAAACCTAAACAAAGGAAGGCCATAAGGACAGTTACTTTCCCACAAAATGGCCATATGGCCATCCAAAACCAAAAGACACAAGTGATACACACAGTAAGTAACAAACAACAACATAAATAAATCGCCACAGAAGAGCCGCCTTGGAACGGTCAGTGGAAGATTTCCACTGGGGGGCTTAAATCGATTTTACGTGGCCACAATCTTCGCCCTTACTTCCGCCGCGATTTAGACAAATAATTTGTTCAGTCCGCATGAAGGCCTCCTAACTCATCAGTGCAACATCTCCGTGAACACAAAAATCAAAGAACCACAGAGGTGAGACAACGGTGAGGACTCGACAGCAAGAAACCACTGAAATGCTGGAGCAAAATAAAACCAACAGTTAGACTCCGATGAGCCCGACCAGAGACAGAGCATCAGGCACCAACCAACATTATCTCTCTAATTTTCAATAAGCCTTTACGTTGGAGCCGTCATAGAATCTGAGGCCTGACCCACCGGCGTGCAATTAAAGAGGGAAGCAAAGTTGCCAACCGTGATTGGGTTAACTACCATGCATGCAGTCTGTCGTATAATATCCATGTTGTACCCAATCTTTTTATATCGAAGAATGATTTTACGAAATTGGGTGCTGAAGTCATTGCGGTTATATATTTTTCTGAATTTATATACTAAGTCACCATAAAATTCGGGTTCCGATAGACCTTGTTGCAGAAGAGATTTAAGTCCAATATTGAATTTTGAAATTAAATCAGAATGGCGTCTATAACATTTTGAAAAGGCTTTGCGTAGTGTATGGTACCGATAACCCTGATTAAGGAGTTTAGCCGTTAATAATTTATTACGAGTGTTGAAGTCAGTTACATGACTACACACTCTAGCAAATCGAATTAATTGCGAAATATAAACGCCATAGGATGGCGAACGAGGAACATCACCATCCAAAAAAGGAAAATTTACAATCTCAAAATCAAAGTCATCACGTTTATCATAAATTTTGCATGAAACAAATCCATCTACAATAGATAGATGTAAATCCAAAAACGGGGCCTCGGTATCAGAAGAATTTGCTTTATTTAACTGAAGTTCTAGGGGGTAAATCTGACTGATCAAACCATCAAAATAGGTATTATCAATATTTAATAAATCATCTAAATATCTATAAGTAGAGCTAAAAGCTTCAATAATGTCAGATTGGCTATCAATGGAAAGCGACAAAATGAAGTCTCCTTCATAACAATACAAGAACAGATCAGCCACAAGAGGTGCGCAATTAGTACCCATCGGAATACCCACGATTTGTCTAAATAACTTAGTACCGAATCTAATATAAATATTGTCAAGTAGAAAGGTGAGGGCATCACACACTTTCTGACATGACCAAAGTGTATAATTCTTATGCGCTTTAGAAGTGAAAAATGCATTTCTGACATTACATGCAAGATAGAGAGAATCTTCTCTGTGAAAAGCCCATTCAATTAAGTCATTAAGCTTTTCTTTTATAAGATTATGAGGAAGTGTAGTGTAAAGAGTGGAAAAATCGTAAGTAGACAGACTAGAAGCACGAAAATGTCTAGATTTCAATTTATTTAAAACCTCATTCGATTTTTTTATAGACCAAAACAGATTTCTTCCTGATCTTTCAAAGACTTTATCACAATATTTAATGACATGCGTTTTAATAGCAGTAAGACAGGAAGTTAATAATTTAGAAAGTTCAGTGGTAGTGCAAGAGCTAGAATTTGCAATAAACCATGCTTTGTAAGGTTTTTTATGAAGTTTTGGTAACCAGTATAGCGTAGGAAGCTTGTCTTGGCCTTCGTTAACACACACAGCAAACTTGGTGGCTGAAAGACAAACATGTTTATCTACTATAGCTCTCTCTTCAGCTAAAGGCTGAAGTTCATAGGCCTTAGTACCACCAAGCTCCTGCTTAAGCGTGTTTACATAGTGGAGCCGTCACACAACGACGACGTTGTTAGCGGCCTTGTCTGCAGGGGCCAAAACAAACTTCTTATGAAATTCTTGAATACCTAGTTTAAGATGACGTAAAGACGTCTTGGGCTTAGGAGGTAATAAGTTAGTATTTTGAGAATAGAAAGAAATGCGTTTATTCACTAGTTTTAAAATGCTAAGTTTCCAGTCCTTAAGGGCTTTATGCTCAACATACTCTCGCTTACACCATCGATTACCGAATTCATTCAAGGAAGCAGCGATTTCATCTCTACATTTACTGAAATCAATTTTAGAAGGAAACCGATATTTCGGTCCTTTAGAAATTATATTCCTAATCCTAGAATCAGGAATAATTTTCAAATTGCCAGTAATTACATGACCAGCAGCAGGATAGCAATACTTTGAGTTTTTACAATCACATGAATCAGGAGTATTAGTATCACTATAAAGATCTGAAACAAGTTTATTGAAATTAAAAATGATAGATCTAACAGGTTTGTTATATTTATA
This sequence comes from Lucinisca nassula, assembly GCA_963580285.1. NCBI lineage: Eukaryota > Metazoa > Mollusca > Bivalvia > Lucinida > Lucinidae > Lucinisca > Lucinisca nassula. The sequence goes on from OY757023.1 coordinate 11,984,171, forward strand.
GCAAATTATAGGTGTTTCAGTATTTTGAAAATAAGCAGGAATGGAAGAAAGCACCGATCTCTCACGGAAGATACTGGGCAAATCTATAAAATCCATACCCTTCTTAATGAAGGATATTTTGAAGAAATGGCGTTTATGATTAATTTCAGAATCAATGTAAGGACGGAGAGTATGCTGAGTATAGCCTCTAGTTAAGAGAGCCGCATCATATAACAGATGAGAACTATCGTAGAATTTATTCGCCCCGGTGTCCAGAAGACGTAAAACAGAAACGGGTAATGAACTTAAAAATGAAAGCATAGAGTGGCGTCCATGATTTAATAATACAGAGGACCCTCGTTATAACGGCAGTATTTGTTCCCTATATTTGTGCCGTTATAAAGAAGTTGCCGTTATAAAGAATCCCAGTTAGGAGTATGATAAGTAATAAAAGGCCTTTTCCCCATCATTACTCTGAGAAACAATTTTTATAGATATTTGTTAGAATCGCCTCGGTGAGGCGATTCTAACAAATATCTATAAAATTTGCTTCTTGGAGTATTAGATTACAAGACTCTTTCATGACTGTGGACTCGATTTGTGCATTTCCAACTCGAGGGAAGCCCACGCCACTCGGAACCGAGGCTCAGCCTTTAGGTAAGTAGTCATTCCATCCAAATTGCCGTTATAACGAGTTTTGCTGTTATAACGAATGTCGGTATAAAGAGGGTTGACTGTATAATTGACAGTCACTTCACTTTAAGACATTTTTCGCGCCCTAATACAACAGAAACATAGGGAGTATGTAACTTGTGTGTGCAACTACTCCTACAGTTTAGTCCAATCCTTTTGAAACTTTATATGTGATTTGAAGATTGTCTGAAGGTATGCATATTTTTTCAGAATCATGAATTTATTTTTTATCACTTTTTTTGCATTTTCAACTTGGACTTTTTTGAGCCCTAATACTATAGAAATGTATAGGGAGTATGTACCTTGTGTGCACAACTCCTCCTACATTTTTTGGCGAATCCTTTTGAAACTCTACAAATGCTTTTAGCATGGTCTGTAATTGTGCATATTGTTTTTTTAAGAGTCCTGAAATTATTTTTATCACATTTTTGTATTTTTAACGTAGAATTTTTTCGAGCCCTAATACTACAGAAATGTATATAGGTGCGTGCGCAACTCCTCCTTCAGTTTGAGGCCAATCCTTTTGAAACTTTTCAGGCCTTTGTAAGATGGTCTGAAGATATGCATATTGTTATTTCCAGAAACATGAAATTCTTTATCACCTTTTTTCATTTTAACTTCGACTTTTTTCAAGCCCAAATACTACAGAAATGTATACAGGTGTGTGCGCATCTCCGCCAATCCTTTTGAAACTAGGAAACTGACCAGCTCATTATGACCTAAATAGTGTAGACTTGGTCGTTAAACTCCCAGGCACTGTAATTGTTACGCTGATGATGTCGGTGAAATACATTTTCTGTTTCAGCTGGTGTCAGGACTAAATATACAAAAACAATTTTTCTGTTTCAGCTGATGTCAGGACTAAATATACAAAAAGCAATTTTTCTGTTTCAGCTGATGTCGGGACTAAATATACAAAAAAAAATTTCTGTTTCAGCTGATGTCAGGACTAAATATACAAAAACAAAAGGAAGGAAAGAGAAAAGTTAGATGGAATGAAGAAAAAACAGAAAGACAAACAAAGGAAAAACAAGATGTTGCTGATAAATTTATTACTGAGCTGGACCAATTATTAGATGAAGCAGAGTGAAAATGAACTAGATCATTATTTTGTTTTCTTTTGAGGAGTTGAAGCGCTTTTAGGAGAGATAACTCGAAAGATATCCTGGCTCCCTTTCATTCAGGATCTAATGCACATAGAGGATCTTACATGATTGCTAATGTATTAATGAATTTATTAAACGAGTTGAGGAAAAAGGATAAAATGCGAGGCTTTGCCGAGCATTTTATCCCTTTTTCTCAACGAGTTTAATAAATTCAATAATACACGAGCACGAATGCAAGATTCTATTTATCATATGACATTTCAACGCATTTTATTCACGATTGTTTACAAAAAAATGTCAATATTCTGCCATAAGTAAACGTGACGTCGTTAAGGGCGTCGTACATGTAACGTTACGGGGCGTATCTAGCTAATTTGCATATTAAATCCACTAATGGATTATCGAAAATATTACATGACGTTATTACACTCACAGACGCGACGTCAAATGATAAATGCGCTTGTTTAAACCCATTTACCTTTATTTGAAATCTTCCTTTGTGTATACAGCAGAGGTCCGTTTTGAAATTATAGTGGTATATATAGTTGAGGTTTTGTTTTTAGAAATTAATTTAGGAAAGAGCGATTTTTCTCGTGATGCTAACCACTTGATTTGATTACTTGCAATCTAACAGGGGAGATAAAACTATTTGTGAAATACTTGTGAAAGAGTTACCTACATGTACCCCGGAAAGCGTTTCTATCTTCCTTAAAGTGAATGACCACCATTTTTTTTCTCAGATCCATTTTATATAAACACCATTGAGGAATGATAAAATCCCATTCTTCATCTAAACTGTTTCTCTAATTAACTGTAATGGCTCATTAAAGTTGCTGATAGGGTGTCAGACATGTTTACAGATTATATCTCCTGGGGTGACCTCACGGCAACTGTAAGCAGCTAACAAATCTTGGTATTTTAGCAGCTGAGGATTTTAGAGAAGAAAGTGAACATTAAAATAAAAACGCCTTCTTGGAAGGCCAAATACTGCACAGTGAAAAGAGGACAAGGAATTAGCTGTTTTGCTATCCCTGACCCTAAGAAACATAGAGAGTTATGTGAAAAATGGATTCATAATCTTGGAACAGAGAATCTCAACATCAAGGCATTTGTTTATGCAAAGCATAACATTGTTTGTGCTAAACATTTTGAAGATAGCTGTTTTCAATTGGACTTGAAGGTTTCTTGATTACTTGTTTCTTTTCTTTTCTTCAATAACCCATTTAGTACCAGAAACCCCAAAACGGGTACCCTGGCAAACAGTGCATGCCCAGATCAGATGCCACAGAATGCGGCGTCTGATCAGGGCCTCCACTGTTTGCTAAAAGTCCAGTCATTTTCCAAATAAATTTTGATGAAAACACAACCTGACAACCCTAAATTTTGACTTGAACTCCTGCTATATATAAAGAGGAAGATTCCATTTGGTACAAAAAGGGTAAATTAATGCAGATCATTATCATTTAACCAATCATTACATTAACACGCCTTGACAAGTTTAGGTAATATTTCATTGTATTTCACATGGTATTTTGTGATATTTTTAAAGCATAGATTGTGGGTACTCGTTAGAAATGTCTCAATGAGGCGATTCCTTTGAGCACCCATAATTTATGTTTTGGATAAATTATCAAAATATATACATATGTCCTGTTAAATCCCCATTTTACCTACAAAAACTCGTCTTCTTTGAACTCGGGGCTCATACTGATAGCCCTGAGTACCAAACTCTGGAAAACTGTCTTCAAAGTCTTTATTTTCGTCCAAAGACATAATGAGGCCTTATGTAAGATGCTGAACTGACAGCCTATTCAAAGGATTTTTGAGAATTCAACCTGATTAGAGAGCCTAATCACTTCTCCTTTAGTAGCTGCATAGAGAGACATAGAGCTTCTACAGTCTCCATGAGATCAGGATTTTAGCAAACATGTTGAACCCTGGGAAAGATTTGGATTACCTTGGGGAAAATATGGCCGCTGCCAGAAGACTTCAATGAAACCATTAAATGTTGATTTAATTACCTTAGCAGGTTTCAATTGGTAATAAAAGTCAGAGATTAATCATTACAGTAACTTTTTCTTGCAAATGAAGTAATTATGTTATAAAGGTGGTCATTCACTTTAAGAATTACCGGTTTTTGTGTTTATATAAACTGAAGCAATAAAATAAGTAAAGTATGATTTCAATAAAACAAATATTGTAAGTACTTGCGCTGACTTATGGTTCACCACGTTAACCAATAAGATGCTAATCAAAACAATTGTCGTCTGCTTTGTCGTCTGCTGGATTTGTTTGTTTGATTTAAGAAATAGATCAGCTCTAGCTGTGATTTGTTGTGTAATAAATCACAGTTTGGAGGCCAGTTGTAAAGTAGACAAATCACGAGCGCGCAGCGCGTGATTTGTCTACTTACAACTGACCGACAAACTGTGATTTATTACTCAACAAATCACAGACAAGACATGATCTATTTCGATTCTAACACGCTGAAAATCGGCAATAATGTTGTTGTTTCCTTCAAACTCTCACAACCTTTCGCCATTGTTAGAAGAAATCCCGCTAAAATTATCGACTGAAACACATGCATTTATATCCTTTTCTAACGTTTTCGATGCGAGAAAATGACGTTACACCGTCTAACGTCAAGTAAATCGACTAGTGACGTCATAAATTTGCAGTTTTTAATGACGTCACACGTCACGCTCTTCCGAGCTGTGATTTGTTGCAGAATAAAACGCAGTTATTTTGCATTGCCTATATAGGCGCGCTGTGTTAGAATTGTGGTTTAACGTCCCCGTCAACACTGTAAAGGTCATTTTGAAGACGTTGCTTCCAATTTTGTGGGACTTTTACCCGACATTGAAATGAAATGACTTCTCAAGCCCTGTCGCCAAATGAAACCAGTAGGGTTTATAAGCATGGACTCGCACCGCTTTGCTGGGCAGGTTTAGATCCTCTCAGCGGTTTACCAGCACTCGTTTGCGGGTCGTTTTCAGCTCTGCGTGGAAGCATCATGCAGTCCATCTATTTCTTCAAGCCCCGATGGGCGAAGGCCGTAAACATTGTATGCGATGACTGTGTAATAAACGTTTCACCACGTTCACCCATAAGATGCCAATCAAAACAATTGTCGTCTGCTCTGTCGTCTGCTGGTAAATTTAAAATTCATTTTTGAAAACAGTTTGGACCCAGATCAGACTGCTCCCAGTCTGATCAGGATCCACATTGTTTGACTGTACGCAAAAATATTTTTGAAAAGTTTGCAAGAAGTTGCAATCTGATCAGAGTCCACACTGTCTGATCAGGGTCCACAATGTTTGCCTGTATGCAAAACATATGTTTGAAAAGTTTGAAATTGGTGGCAGCAGACGACATATTCAGAAACAGTTTTTTCATGGCATCTTAATGGTTAACATGTTTGTGCAGTGAATACTCATATAAACCCCAAGGCATACAGAGAAAATTAGGGTTAAGACGGGGACAACATATTATGTTATTTACTATTGGTCAAAAATAGATTGTTGGTGCTCGGTGTCTCGTTCTAACGGACACACGCAATTTAGGTTTTAACAGAGAAATGAAAACTATCTGAAAAACAAACTGCAAATCGAATGCAGTCGATGGCACGCCATCGCAAATCCCCACGCCTTCTCTGCAGGGGCTAAGTATCAAATAACAACATGTATGTGCAATTGAATTTGTTGGACATGTGACCTTTTGACCCCTCCCCCAGGGCGCCAATCTAACCCCGGGGTCAAAATTTTACTTGTATTATATTTTGCTAACGACCCCCTTTGGTTTGGTATGCCACATGACTATATTGTGAAAAACTTAAATTTTGACATTTCGAACCCCTCCTCCACGGCCCAAGTCTGTCCCCAGGGTCAAACTTTTACTTGTATTATATTCTACTAATCATACCCATTGATATGATATGCCACTTGACTATATTCAGAAAATTTTTAATTTTGATCCGCCGAGCCCCCGGCATGACATTGGGGTCGCAGTCAAAATCCCGTTCAACATGTTTAACATATTTCATTAATCAGGATCGAAGTCAAAATCCCGTTCAATATGTTTTACATGTACATATTTCATTAATCAATACTTCTGCAAAGTTTGGTATCAGAATTTATGAAACTGACTTTGAAATTTAATTTTATCGATATTTGACCTTTTGACCCCTACCCAGCGCTCCTTGGGCGGGGCCAAAAATAAATGTGCTGTTGCACACCCCTCTCATGTAAGCAACCCACAAACCAAATTTAGTTGGAATCCAATTACATGTAATAGTTTATGAGGATATAACATAACGGACGGACGGGCGGACGGACGGACTGATGAAGTAGGATCCTCACTTCACAGAGAACAGAGTGATTTACATCTATGTATGTTTGCTTAACATATTGGTTGTGAGTACGCGTGCTACGAGTATTTGACATGAAGCAGAAGTTTAAAAATGAAAGCACTAACAACACTGGTGTGGACGATTGTCCCTGAATAGGGGCCAAGAAAATAGTCCTAAACGGAAACTTTGACTGTTTTTTTTAACCCTTAAATTCCAGTTCTTTTAACAAACAGTGTAGACGCTGATCAGACGCTACATTCTTGCACACCAGACAAGGAAATCCATGATTTTACCCTGGGATAGAAATTTATGTTCTGACCCTGGTGTTCCGACCCAGGCAACTAACATAAATGCGCTTCAATTCTATTCAACTGCGTGAACTACTTCCACACTACTTTTTTTTGCAAACAATTTACATGTGCGAGCTGTTAAAACTAACCGGAGGTACTGTGCAAGAAAAAGAATCCAATATGGGGTTCTGTTGTAGATGAGCGTTTCCAACCCAAGGGATGACAGTGCTGAGCGGAACCGAGGCTGCGATTCTTATATTCTGCGGCGACTGATCTGGGTCTTCATTGTTTTACAATGTCCTAGTTTACGAGCCCAGTCCAGGTTTTACAGATAACCAAGCCTTTTTACACACCGCTCTGACGTCACAGGGAGAATATAAAGCTGCTATAAATAATCATTACCTGGATTATTGTACACGATGAGCGTTAGTCACGTGGACAATACATGAAAAAGACGGGAAGCTTCTGTAGTGTATAACTTAAATTTGGGTCGATTGATAACAATCGATCCAAAAGATATATCACACTTTTTCATCAGAAAATAAATGTCAGTTGTGCTACTAGGAAGTACAGTAAAATTCCTACATTAAGACCATCTTTGGGACTGTTCAAAAGTGGTCTTTAAGACCACTTTTGAACAGTCCCAAAGGTGGTCCCTGACCAGAGGACATTGTGTGCAGAAAACACGAAGACAGAGTTACTGCACCCTTCTTAATAAGCTTAATAATCAAATTGTCGAATTGCCGGTGGGTCAGGCCTCAGATTCTATGACGGCTCCAACATAAAGGCTTATTGAGAATTAGAGAGATCTAATTCTTGGTAATGTTGGTTGGTGCTTGATGCTCTGTCTCTGGTCGGGCCCATCGGAGTCTAACTGTTGGTTTTCTTTTGCTCCAGCATTTCAGTGGTTTCTTGCTGTCGAGTCCTCACCGTTGTCTCACCTCTGTGGTTCTTTGATTATTTGCGTTCACGGAGATGTTGCACTGATGAGTAAGGAGGCCTTCATGCGGACTGAACAAATTATTTGTCTAAATCGCGACGGAAGTAAGGGCGAGGATTGTGGCGACGTAAAATCGATTTAAGCCTCCCCCCCTCCCCCCCCCCCCCCCCCCCAGTGGAAATCTTTCCACTGACCGTTCCAAGGCGGTTCTTCTGTAGCGGTTTATTTATGTTGTTGTTTGTTACTTACTGTGTGTATCACTTGTGTCTTTTAATTTTGGATGGCCATATGGCCATTTGTGGGAAAGTAACTGTCCTTATGGCATTCCTTTGTTTAGGTTTCCATTATGGTCTGGTCGCTTAATGTTTGTATTTCTTTCCCTTTGGTGTCTTTGATGGTAGGAGTAAGTTAATTGTATCGATTCCTGATCTTTGTTTTACTTCTTCTTTTCTAAAGCAGAATTAGTCTTATTTTTAGGTGGTCTTAATAGCGGAATTTCACTGTATTTCACCTTAGTACGCGGGGGAATCGTCACACTGAACTGCATTTTAGGATCGATTGTTTAAGAAATAGATCAGCTCTATCTGTGGTTTGTCTATTGATAAATCACAGTGTGTCGGTCAGTTGTAATTAAAGTAGAACAAATCACGAGTGCGTAGCGCGAGTGTTTTTCTACTTACAACTGAGCGACAAACTGTGACTTATTGCTCGACAAATCACAGACTAGAGCTTATCTAGTTCGATTCTAACACGCTGAGAATGGGCAATAATGTTGTTGTTTCCTTTAAATTCTCACAACTTTGCGCCAGTGTTTAAATAAATCCCGCAAAAATTATTGACTGTAACATAAGCAGCTATGTCTTTTTGTAACGTTTTCGGGGCGAAAAAACGACGTTCAGTAACGAATCTCAAAGGCCGGCGTGGGCAGATTTAAAAACATTTATTTTTTTCTAGTGAAAAAATTCGATGGGACTATAAATTCAAAGATGAAAATGCCTGTCGAGTCTGAATTTCATGCTTTTGACTCAGCCTGTCTGATAAAATTCACCATTGAAAAATAGATAGATATGAAACTTTATGAGCATTTCCTTCCGATGAAATACAAAACATCACGATTCTCAGCAAAACATATGTAGGCCTATAAGAACGCGGTAAACTTGAGAAAAATCTGGGTCGTTTCAGTGGGTTCAGAAAAGTCAAAAATTCATTTATTTAGCAATAAACTGGAATTTTTCACCATAATCATTAAATCGGAAATAGAATAATCTGCAACTGAGTTAATTTCAGGAAAATCTATTGCTGACATTTTTATTAAGAAAAAAAAAAAATCTGAACTACTTCCGGTCGTTGAACAGGAACACAAACCATCCAACGACACACAGACTAACCCTGTAGTATTTCTCCAGCTTCTGATTTGTTTACCCCGCCTGCAGTTCATCAGGTTTCCACGGCAAATTCGAACTCCTTAAACACAAGATGTTTAATTTATTTTTACGCGTGCACATCTTCCATGGCCATAATAGGTATACTGCCAACAACAACCAAACTATGTGACGTATGCATTTTGTACTGATGTCATATACGAAAAACTACGAAAGCCGGTAGGGCCATTTCTTATTTCTAACTTCTAACTTCTAACTTCTTACTTCTAACTTCTAACTTCTTACTTCTAACTTCTAACTTCTAAATTCTTACTTCTAACTTCTAACTTCTTACTTCTAACTTCTAACTTCCATGTTGTATATTGTTGTTTTTAATATATTTTTGGGGGAGGGGGGAGGGGGGGCGGGGTGATTTTACGGCCCTTTCAAGATTTTTACACTCATATCGAGCCGACCGTTGATCAGAGGTAAGCGAAATCCGAAGTACCCGGAGAAAAGCCATCTTGCCTTCCGTTGCAGAACTTGGCGTTTCACACTGGCAAACCTGTGTTGGCGTGTGTGTGTGTGTGTGTGTGTGTGTGTGTGTGTGTGTGTGGGTGTGTGGGTGGGAGGGAGGGTGTGGTGAGTGCGTTCGTGCGTGCGTGCATGTGTGTGTATACCTGTGTGAACATTTCTTATTTCTAACATCTTATTTCTAACTTCTAACTTCTTACTTCTAACTTCTAATTTCTAACTTCTAACTTCTTACTTCTAACTTCTAATTTCTAACTTCTAACTTCTAACTTCTAATTTCTAACTTCTAACTTCTAACTTCTAATTTCTAACTTCTAACTTCTTACTTCTAACTTCTAACTTCTAATTTCTAACTTCTTACTTCTAACTTCTTACTTCTAACTTCTAACTTCTAACTTCCATGTTGTATATTGTTGTTTTTAAAATATATATATATATATATATATTTTTTTTTTTTTGGGGGGGGGGGGGGAGGGGGGCGGGGGTGATTTTACGTCCCTTTCAAGATTTTTACACTCATATCGAGCTGATCGTTAATCAGTGGTAAGCGAAATCCGAAGTATTTTTCTTTCTTTTTTTTTCTTTTTCTGGGAGGCGGGGTGATTTTACGGCTCTTCAAGGTTTTTACACTCATATCGAGCCGATCGTTAATCAGAGGTAAGCATAATCCGAAGTACCCGGAAAACAGCCATCTGGCCTTCCGTTGCAGAACTTGGCGTTTCACACTGGCAAACATGTGTTGGCGTGTGTGTGTGTGTGTGGGGGGGGGGGTTGTTGTGCGTGCGTTCGTGCGTGCGTGCATGTGTGGTGTATACCTTTGTGAACATTTCTTATTTCTAACTTCTTATTTCTAACTTCTAACTTCTTATTTCTAACTTCTAACTTCTTACTTCTAACCTCTAACTTCTTACTTCTAACTTCTTACTTCTAACTTCTAACTTCCATGTTGTATATTGTTGTTTTTATTTTTTTTTGGGGGGGGGGGGATGGGGGGGGGGGGCGGGGGCTGGGTGATTTTACGGCCTTTCAAGATTTTTACACTCATATCGAGCCGATCGTTGAACAGAGGTAAGCGAAATCCGAAGTACCCGGAGAAAAGCCATCTGGCCTTCCGTTGCAGAACTTAGCGTTTCACACTGGCAAATCTGTGTTGGCGTGTGTGTGTGTGTGTGGGGGGGGGTGCGTGCGTGTGTTCGTATGTGCGTGCGTACGTGCGTGTGTGTGTAGAAGTTAGAAGTAAGAAGTTAGAAGTTAGAAATAAGAAGTTAGAAATAAGAAATGTTCACACAGGTATACACACACACACACACATACGCATGCACGCACGCACGAACGCACGCACCACAACCCCACCCCACCCCCCCCCCCCCCCACACACACACACGCCAACACATGTTTGCCAGTGTGAAACGCCAAGTTCTGCAATGGAAGGCCAGATGGCTTTTTTCCGGGTACTTCGGATTTCGCTTACCTCTGATTAACGATCGGCTCGATATGAGTGTAAACATCTTGAAGAGCCGTAAAATCCCCCCCGCCCCCTAAAAAAAGAAAAAAAGAAAGAAAAATACTTCGGATTTCGCTTACCTCTGATACGATCGGCTCGATATGAGTGTAAAAATCTTGAAAGTGCCGTAAAATCACCCCCGCCCTCCCCCCCCCGCCAAAAAAAAAAAAATAAAAAATTTAAAAACAATAATATACAACATGGAAGTTAGAAGTTAGAAGTAAGAAGTTAGAAGTTAGAAATTAGAAGTTAGAAGTTAGAAGTTAGAAGTTAGAAGTAAGAAGTTAGAAGTTAGAAATAAGAAGTTAGAAATAAGAAATGTTCACACAGGTATACACACACACGCACGCACGCACGCACGAACGCACGCACGCACCACACCCCCACCAACACACACACACACACACACACACACACACACACACACACACACACACACACACACACACACACACGCCAACACAGGTTTGCCAGTGTGAAACGCCAAGTTCTGCAACGGAAGGCCAAATGGCTTTTCTCCGGGTACTTCGGATTTCGCTTACCTCTGATTAACGATCGGCTCGATATGAGTGTAAAAATCTTGAAAGTGCCGTAAAATCACCCCCGCCCTCCCCCCCCCAAAAAAAAAAAAAAATAAAATAAAAAATTTAAAAACAACAATATACAACATGGAAGTTAGAAGTTAGAAGTAAGCAGTTAGAAGTTAGAAATTAGAAGTTAGAAGTAAGAAGTTAGAAGTTAGAAATAAGAAGTTAGAAATAAGAAATGTTCACACAGGTATACACACACACGCACGCACGCACCATACCCCCACCAACACACACACACACACACACACACACACACACACACACACACACACACACACACACACACACACACACACACACACACACACACACACACACACACACACACACACACGCCAACACAGGTTTGCCAGTGTGAAACGCCAAGTTCTGCAACGGAAGGCCAAATGGCTTTTCTCCGGGTACTTCGGATTTCGCTTACCTCTGATCAACGGTCGGCTCGATATGAGTGTAAAAATCTTGAAAGGGCCGTAAAATCACCCCGCCCCCCTCCCCCAAAAATATATTAAAAACAACAATATACAACATGGAAGTTAGAAGTAAGAAGTAAGAAGTTAGAAGTTAGAAGTTAGAAATTAGAAGTTAGAAGTTAGAAGTAAGAAGTTAGAAATTAGAAATTAGAAGTAAGAAGTTAGAAGTTAGAAATTAGAAGTTAGAAGTTAGAAGTAAGAAGTTAGAAGTTAGAAATAAGATGTTAGAAATAAGAAATGTTCACACAGGTATACACACACACGCACGCACGCACGCACGAACGCACGCACCACACCCTCACACCCCCCCACACTCACACACACACACACACACACACACGCCAGAGAGAGAGAGAGAGAGAGAGAGAGAGAGAGAGAGAGAGAGAGAGAGAGAGAGAGAGAGAGAGAGAGAGAGAGAGACTCGTTTGACTGCACTATGACGTCAATAAAATGCAATAATAAAGAGAAAAAACCAAGCGATCTGTTTTGCATCGTCAGCTCCAACCAGCTGTCGGCCTGACGTTGTCCCGCTGTTTTGTGCAAGGTGGGCACCAACCGCAAGAAAGCTCTACTGACCCCCAGATACATGGGTCTCACAGCGGAACCGCGCGGTGGAGAATGCTCTTCCTCTTAATTGGTACCTGATCATCTTGTTGATAACTGTTGGCAGTTTTAGGCAGACGTTTTGGGAGACATGTTGACAGTACAGTATTTTGGGGGAATAATTTTCGCATTCAAAAGCCTATTTGAGGGACCGAATTTGACCTGGCTGTTAAATTACCGAAGGTAAACAGTAAGGCTATTATTTGAACAAATATAGTAGTTGCAAAACCAAATTTTAAGACACTCGGATGTATCAGATAATGTAACTGTTATTTTAAAAAATAGTGAATAATGAATGACATGTCATCATAAAAGCCCCGTCTGAGTACAGGCTGAGAAAAAACAGTCCAGTACAGTCGAACTTCAATGGCTCGAACACCTTTGGGACCTCGAAAATCTGTTCGAGACAGGGGTAGTTCGAGCCACCGAGGTTACTGTCAGGACGCATAACAAGATACTTTTAGACATCTTTTCGGTGTTCTATGATGAAAATGTATGCTGTGTGTACTCATTAGAATCGCCTCATCGAGGCGATTCTAATGAGTACACACAGCATACATTTGCAAGATAAAAGACTCAAATATCCTTAATTATCCATCACTATTTCTTATGTAGAGGATTTCGGTAGGGGCTCAAGAATGGGTTCGACGCATCCATGGTAAACGAGCCATCGGTGTTCGAGCCATCGAAGTTCTACTGTATTCGTTTGGTTTGATTTGAGGTTTAACGTCCCCGTCAACACTGTATAGGTCATTTTAGAGACGTTGTTTCCAATTTTGTGGGGCTTTCACCCGACATTGAGATGAAATGACATCATTGAGATGAAATGACATCTCAAGTCCCGTCGCCCAATGAAACCAATGGGTTAATAAGCATGGACGGTCCGACTCCCACCGCTTTGCCTGTGCATGCTTAGATCCTCTAAGCGGTTTACCGGTACTCGTGGTCGGTCGGTTTCAGCTCTGCGTGGAAGCATCATGCAAACCATCTATTTCTTCGAGGCCCGATGGGCTGGGGCAGTGTTTCGTCCTGTGATTTAAGCAGAGTGTAGACCCTGATCAGATGCTGCATTTCGTGGTGTCTAATCAGTGTCGACACTTTTTTGCCAGTGTCTTAGCGTATGAGCCCAGTCCATGTTTTACAAATAACACGACTATAAATAACTGTTAACTTGAAGCCATAGTAACAATGTCAATAATGGGAAGTGGTGGGGTGTAGATTTCAGTGACGGGACGTTCTTGCTTTGGCTTCAGTTTTTGTTTGTTTGAATAGATGTTTACATCCCAGACAACACTATTTAGGTCATTTTGGAGACGCCGATTCCAATTTTGTGAGACTTTTACAAGACATTGATATGAAATGACATTTCAAGCCGACACCTAAGCAGTTTGGACGAAGCAAGCTTGCTCATCATAAGTTCTTGCGGTTTACCGTAAGATCTTGCGGTTAACCAGTATATACCGTTGATCGACATTACTTTTTAAAATCAAATTAAATGAATTATTTTTAAAATAAAATCACATATTTTATTGGTTTTGAACTGTAAATAAAGTTACTGAAACTATCATTTATAAATGACATAATTTTAACAGATATGTTAATCCATTAATAAATTTCTTTAATCCATTAATAAATGTTTTTATTATAATGCTCTTTTCCCGTTTATATATAAAACCTTTTTTAATTTTTTTCTGGGCACTTATCAAAGATCGTTCATATTTAGAACTGGGTATCCTGAGATAGCAAAAAACAAACAAAAAGACATAATAATAATAAATAAACTAGGTTAATGCTGTCGGTGAGACAAGGGATTAAAATCTAGGACACCTTTTTAATATGTCATATGCAGTTCCACTATGCTAACAGGCCTACTATGTGGCATTGGTTCTAGTGTAAAAGAGTGAAGAACATGGTGACCTGAATTTCAGGGAGATTTCACTTTATATGTTGAGACTTGTTTGTTTTAATTGAGGCTTCGCGTCATCGTCAACACTATTTAGGTCATTTTGGAGACTTTAATTCCAATTTTATGTGACTTATATCGACATTGGGATGAAATGGCATACCAAGGCCAGCCGGCTAAACAAACCGTTTACTTATTGTACGGTTGGATACGCACCCCGTTGCCTAGGCAGTCTATCTCAGATCCTCTAAGCGATAAACCAGTTTGTTGGAGAAATGTCATATACCTGGGATATTAGCTCCTTGTGACCAGATGATTGACCTAAATTCATATCTAGCTCACTGTGTCCTTTACTTCATTGTTCAGTAATTTTGCCTTATATCTGGAGAACTATGTGATTTTTTGTTTGTGGTTTTACGACCCTTTCAAGATTCTTTCACTCATATCGAGCCGATCGTTAATCAGAGGAGGGCGAAAACCGGAGTACCCGGAGAAAAACCACCTGACCATCGTTACAGAACGAAAACTATTTGATGGAAATAAGATTATTTGATCACCATGTACATGTGCCATGCATATAAGCTGCATGAGCGATGATTGGACACGAAATGTATAATTATCAAGTTAAACATGACCTATATTTCATGGTTCAGCGAATTTCCCTTTCTCTTGAATACTGGCTGTTGTAGCAATGTCATGTATAGAATATGACCTGGCGATTGACATAGAAATACATCTAGGTCAGTTTGACCTTTATTTCATGGTTCAGTGATTTTGACTTATTCTTAGAAAATTATATAATGGAGAATTGCCATATGTGGATTATAAGTTCAGCTGACCCGATGATTGGTCTGAAAATATATCTAGGGCAGTGTGACCTGTGTATTTCATGATTGAGTGATGTTTACCTTATAATGTGTACTGCATGGAGAAATAACTTCCTGGTGACATAATGACTGATATAAAATATACATGTGTATCTTGGTTGGTGTGAACTATATTTCATGGTAAATAACTCTCATATGGGTGGGTGTCATAACAACTGAAAGCGCAACATTATCTCACATGGGTGGCATAACAACGGAGAGCTCAGCATTATCTCACATGACTGAAAGCACAACGTTGAGAGATATGTGATTCATATTCAGACACCTAAAGCTTACATGGATTTGTCCTACTGTCTGGAATAAGATCAAACTAAAATACCTTTCATACATATGCTAATATGAAAACAGGAAGACATTACGAAAACACGCCTTTATAATTTTGACCCCCTTGAACCCCACTTTTATATAGTAAAATCGGGGTTTGCAGGGGGTAAACCTTATTTTTCTTATTTCTGCTCTAAAATATAAATTGTGGGTACTCGTTAGAATCGCCTCAATGAGGCGGTTCTAACGAGTACCTACAATCTATATTTTGAGCAGAAATAAGAAAAATATCACAATTTTTCTTCTTAAAATTTTCGTGTTTTTTTTCGGCGATGAAGCTTACAATGTATTTGTATAGGCGTGTTTGCATAATGACACGACAAGAAAAGGGCGGGCTACACTGATCTGCGACATCTCCCCTGGCCTATGCTCAGAGACTAGTGGTGTCGGTGCTTTGATTTGATCCAGATATGTCCCAAGCTGCATGTTAAAAACAAAACCTTCGATGTTCTACTGAACATATGTGCAGTGCGCAATTCTGATTTTCGGTTGTTTGCGAGTTTTTAGCTCAAAAGCTCCAGGTCATCGTATAGGCCCAAGTTATAGCATGACCTGTTTGTCGTCCGTGTGTCAGTAGTTTGTCAAATTTCACATCTTCTCCAGGACCTGACTTTGACTGAGCTGATACGTGATGGGTAGAAATGACATTACATTCAAAAGTCTGTGAAATGAAAAGCCTGGTAAATCCAACTTTAGATTGGGAATGGCAGGTTTTTTCACCTTTATACGCCAGATTCTGTTATTGCTGATGAACATAGATTATGGATACTCCTTAGAACCCACAATCAGTGTTTGAACTAAAAAATATGAAAATATCACTGATTTTCATCTGAAAAATGCTCGTTCTGGAGATATGAAATCAACCCTTATGTTTAGCAACGCCTCGGCATATCATGTAACATGTTACACTTTTTTATTTCAAGCCTTTTTTTTTTTTTTTTTTTTTTTCATTTTTTTTTTCTTTTCTTTTTGTTTCTATTAAAAGATATGTTCCGCGGTAATTTACTCCTTAAATAAAGCCGTAGTTTTATTTGAACACAGTTTGACTTTATTTAAGAACTAAGTAGATCAGCTCTAAATGTGATTTGTTGAGTAAAAAGTCACAGTTTGAAGGTCAGTTGTAAAGTAGACAAATCACGAGCGCGGAGCGCGCGTGATTTGTCTACTTACAACTGATCAACAAACTGTGATCAACAAACGTTTTCGATGCGAGGAAATCGACTAGTGACGTCATAAATTAGCAGTTTTTAATGACGTCACTCGCCACGCTCTTCCTTGCCGTGATTTGTTGTAGAATAAAACACAGTTATTTTCCATTGCCTATATAGGCGCGCTGTGTTAGAATTATAATTCTAACACAGCGCGCCTATATAGGCAATGGAAAGGAACTGTGAATTATTATGCAACAAATCACAGCTCAGAAGAGCGTGATAGGTGACGTCATTAAAAACTCCAAATTTATTACGTCACTAGTCGATTTCCTTGACGTTAGACGGTGTAACGTCATTTTCTCGCATCGAAAACGTTAGAAAAGGATATAAATGCATGTGTTCCAGTCGACAATTTTAACGGGATTTCTTCTAACAATGGCGAAAAGTTGTGAGATTTTGAAGGAAACAACAACATTATTGCCGATTTTCAGCCTGTTAGAATCGAAATAGATCAGCTCTAGCCAGTGATTTGTTGGGTAATAAATCACAGTTTGTCGGTCAGTTGTAAGTAGACAAATCACGCGCGCTACGCGCTTGTGATTTGTCTACTTTACAACTGACCTCCAAACTGTGATTTATTACACAACAAATCACAGCTAGAGCTGATCTATTTCTTAAATAAATAAAATCGTAACCAGCGGAATATGCACAGAAATATTACTTCTTGATACGTCTTATTTCCTGCCCATAATGTCGGTATTTACGATCACAAAAGAAAGTTGGAATTTCTGTGCGTGACATATGGATCAATCGAAAATTATCAATAACAATAGATCGTTCGTTCGTTTATGTTTAGGCTTTTTATATCTGCCATGGTCAAGCGGACAGAACTCCATAGCTCCACACCAAGGCATAAGTTAAGTGCTTCTTAGCTGCAAATCGTAGCAGTTTGTCCAACAAGAGCTAATGGCGTTGGACTGCCGGTGCCCTGCCCGAAGAAAGTGAAGCCCTGCCGTTTTTTTTTTTTGTTTTTTTTTTTTTAATTTAAAAGGCTAGCCGAAAAATGAGCTGCAAATGTGTAGAAATCAGTGCCAGCACGACTGCAAATCGTGATTTCTATGCTTTGCTCAAGAGAGATAAGTGATTCAATAGTGCTCTTTCTTTCGGCCGCTTGATATTGGTCATTTGACTAAGGCTGCAAATGGAGCATGCCTATGCAGGTTTCCATGCAGACCCTTTCGTTATGTTTGATTTGAGGTTTAACATCTCCGTCAACACTGAATAGGTCATGTTGGATGCTGCTTCCAATTTTGTGGGACTTTTACACGATATTATGAGAAAATGTTCAAAAGTATCATTCGAGTGAAGCTGCGCCTAAAACTTAATATAAGCCGGACTACATTTTGTGCTGACACATATTTCTATGGCGGTGAAAGTCAGAAGCATCCTGAAAACTGTATGCTAGCATAGAATGACAGATAGAAATCTGATAATCATTTGCTTTTTTTTTCGCAGCTGCAGTTGTAGTTAGCTGTTTAGTACACTGAGTTGTGTTTTCCATCAGATAGTATGTATTGAATACTAAACTACATGTTTTAAGTGACATGAATAGGCGCATTTTAAGACTGCAACTGTTTGTGTCTCCTAAATCAATAGGGATCTACTCTTAACATATAGAGTTTCTTACATGAGTGTTCATGTATTAATGAATTTATTCAACGAGTTGAGGAAAAGGGATAAAACGCGAAGCTGTGCCGAGCATTTTATCCCTTTTTCTCAACGAGCTTAATAAATTCAATAAAACATGAGCACGAATGCAAGATTCTATTTATCATATGACATTTAAAACGCATTTTATTCACGAATTGTTTACAAAAATGTCAATATTCCGCCGTTAGAAAACGCGACGTCGTTAAGGACGTACTCGTACATGTAACGTTATGGGGCGTGTCTAACTAATTTGCATATTTAATCCACTAGTGGATTATCGAATTTACTACATGGCTTTATTACACTCTCAGACGCGACGTCATATGATAAAAAGAATTTTCTCCTCAGGAGGCGATTCTTTTAGGGACGATCATTTACTCAGAATATCTCTTTGTAATGCAAAGCGTTTCATGACCTACAGTTTTCGATTAGGTCATGCCGACCGGGACTTTGAAGCGTATCCATTCTTTTTAATGGGAATGAATACTCCTGGCAGATTTGTCCGCCATTTTTCAAAGGAAGATCACTTTCGGCACTTCCTGTTTGCTTTATAATAAATTCTGTTTCACGGAAAAGAGGTGTACTTGTAAAGGACAGACTTTGTTCATCAGGAGCAAATTCTTTCCTTTACGAGTTAACCCATTTTGACATGGAAGACATAAATACTTTTACAGGACTATTCTCCCCTGAAGGTGTATCCATTTCCTATAAAAGTGTTCGTAAATATCTACTAGAGCATCAGGGGACAGTTTCGCATTATAGTAGTAAGGTCAATAATGGCATGGTTGCTCATAGAAATTGTGATATGTGGACATTTTTGCCAATGTGGGCTTGTTTGCTGAGTATCTGTACTTTTATGAATTAGAATACGAAACTGTCACTCCAGCTGTCTGGTTGTTGTGCAAGTTGAAGGTGCAGCGGCATATCTGAATTCACGACGGTAGCTTTGACACTAAAAAGTGGCTGTTTTTCAAAGGGGATTCCTGAAAACGTTTGCTGGTTGTGGTATACTTTTATGTCTATTTCTTTGCATGTGACTGAGTGTACATGACATTTCAACAGGTGTCAAGTACTGGTGTTTTGGGAGTAAATTCACAGGATCTGTCAAAGTGAGGTGGAGTTATGGTGTTTTGTATGTAAAAAATTGTGGGTGGGGTTAGTGGAATGATGCTGCTGTCAGCCTATGCAAAAAGAGAAGTGTTTCTTTGGTATTCTGTTTTGCTTTTGTGCATGTATTGAGCACTTTGAAACCAGATCAGAAGTTATCGCTTTCTCCAGGAGTTGTCGATAACGATTCAAAAAGTTAGTGTGGCGCGGAGAAAAAACTACTCCGATTAACTGTCCCCTGATGCCTTTGTTTCGGCATTTTTTTTCAAAGGGAGATCACTTTCGGCACTTCCTGTTTGCTTTCTAATAAATTCTGTCTCACGGAAAAGAGGTCTACTTGTAACGGAAAGACTTTGTTCATCAGGAGCAAATTCTTTCCTTTACGAGTTAACCCATATTGACATGGAAGACATAAATACTTTTACAGGACTTTCCTCCCCTGAATGTGTATCCATTTCCCATAAAAGTGTCCGTAAATATCTACTAGGGCATCAGGGGACAGTTTCGCATTATAGTAGTAAGGTCAATAATGGCATGGTTGCTCATAGAAATGGTGATACGTGGATATGTTTGCCAATGTGGGCTTGTTTGCTGAGTGTCTGTACTTTTATAAAATGTGATACGAAACTGTCACACCAGCTCTCTGGATGCTGTGCAAGTTCAAGGTGCAGCGGCATATCTGAATTCACGACGGTAGCTTTGACACTAAAACGTGGCTGTTTTTCAAAGGGGATTCCTGAAAAAGTTTACTGGCTGTGGTATACTTTTATGTCTATTTCTTTGCATGTGACTGAGTGTACATGACATTTCAACAGGTGTCAAGTACTTGTGTTTTGGGAGTTAATTCACAGGATCTGTCAAAGTGAGGTGGAGTCATGGTGTTTTGTATGTAAAAAATTGTTGTTGGGGTAAGTGGAGTGATGCTGCTGTCAGCCTATGCAAAACGAGAAGTGTTTCTTTGGAAGTCTGTTTTGCTTTTGTGCATGTATTGAGCACTTTGAAACCAGATCAGAAGTTATCGCTTTCTCCAGGAGTTGACGATAACGATTCAAAAAGTTAGTCTGGCGCGGAGAAAAAAGTACTCCGACTAACTGTCCCCTGATGCCTTTGTTTCGACATTTTTTTCCAAAGGGAGATCACTTTCGGGACTTTCTATTTGCTTTATAATAAATTCTTCTCACGAAAAAGGGGTCTACTTGTAAAGGAAAGCATATGCTCATCGGGAGCAAATTCTTTCCTTTAAGAGTTAACCCATATTGACATGGGAGACATAAATACAGTCGAACTTCAATGGCTCGAACACCGTTGGGACCTCAAAAATCTGTTCGAGACAGGGGTAGTTCGTGCCACTGAGGCTTACTACCAGGAGGCATAACGAGGAACGTTTGGACATATTTTCGGTGTTCTGTAATGAAAATGTATGCTGTGTGTTCTCATTAGAATCGCCTCATCGAGGCGATTCTAATGAGTATACACAGCATACATGTTAAAGATAAAAGACGAAAATCTCCTAAATTATCTCGCACCATTTCTTATGTAGAGGACTTCCCTAGGGGCTCAGGAACGGGTTCGACCCAGCCATGGTAAACGAGCCATCGGTGTTCGAGCCATCGAAGTTCTACTGTACTTTTACAGGAGTTTCCTCCCCTGAAGGTGTATCCATTTCCCTTAACAAGTCCGTAAATATCTACTAGGTCAATGTAGACATGGAGTAGTTTATGATAGGGATATGTCTATTTATTACAGTCGAACTTCAATGGCCCGAACCCCTTTGGGACCTCGAAAATCTGTTCGAGACAGGGGTAGTTCGAGCCACTGAGGTTACTGTCAGGAGGCATAACGAGATACTTTTAGACATCTTTTCGGTGTTCTATGATGAATATGTATGCTGTGTGTACTCATTAGAATCGCCTCATCGAGGCGATTCTAATGAGTACACACAGCATACTTTTGCAAGATAAAAGACTTAAATCTCCTTAATTATCCCCCATTATTTCTTATGAAGAGGATTTTGCTAGGGACTCAAGAATGGGTTCGAATCATCCTTGGTGAACGAGCCATCAGTGTTCGAGCCATCGAAGTTCTACTGTATATTTACATTTCTACATAATATATACCCGACAGATTAAAAAAGCGCATACAGTTCGATTTTCCCGTTTAGTAGTTTATGGTAGGGATATGTCTATTTATTATATTTACATTTCTACATAATATATACCCGACAGATTAGAAAAGCGCATACAGTTCGATTTTCTCGTTTAGTTAATACCTTTTTTCATCAAAACTTCTAACCTTGATAAAATTGTTAAAGAAAGGTCAAAACTGACTGAAATGCCAGCATGGCGTGGATTAATATTCTTTCTTTTCGGATCTATTAACGAAGTGCTTTTTCGGTTCCCCTCAGTAAGTTTTCCGTGTGCTTCTTTAAGCCTACTGTTTTACATGCAGTTTCTGCTATACATGCGTTTCTGGAAATCGTTTTTGTGTTTTTAGACATTTTAGGACGTAAAGCTATCATGTCAGAGGAATACAGTGTTAAACACCACATCCTAGACTGATACTTGTGACAGAAATGGTTATATTGGTTTATTCTGTTCTGCGTGTCAGAGCCAAAAGAAATGGCGGGATATGTGTTACATATGATTTTGGACTCCTCTCTTACTCAAAGGCCAATAAATTGCGGAGTTTTTGACCCAAGCAAGCGCTTTTTCTACCAGACACTGATGTATTACTGCAGTTCAGCATGTTATAAAGCAATTGCTGTAACAGAAGATCTTAATTCCAAACTATGTAAAAAAAATCCAATGCATGCGTTTTTTATTTTGTCGGGTATACATTGAAATTCCGCTATTAAGACCACCTAAAATTAAGACTAACTTTGTTTTAAAAAGCTTATTTTGTAAGTTGCAGTTATTCTTTCTTTGTCTTTTCTGCATACAGTATCATCTGGTCATGGACCACCCTTGGGACTGTTCAAAAGTGGTCTTAAAGACCACTTTTGAACAGTCCCAAAGGTGGTCTTAATGTAGGAATTTTTACTCTATAGTATTGGTATACCAGCAAGTACATTTCAAGCTAGCTCCAAATAAGGAGGTGTAAGAAGGCTAGATTAGATGTGATTTTGTTTGTTTGTTTGCTTGTATTGAGGTTTTACGGCCCAGTCAACACTATCTTAGGTCATTTTTGAGCAGGTCAGAATGCTTATCCACACTTTGTCTGGGCGGGCTTATATATGTAGGCCTACGTAAGCGGCTAACCAGCACAGTGGACATTCTTCTGCCAGAAACTGACAACTGCCCTTCTTGAAATAGCGGAAGAGAGAGAATGACCGTAGAAAAACAATAATGTGGTAATGTGCCTTATTTCCTATTAGAAGCCGGCCTCAGTAGCTCAGTCAGATGCGCGTCTGACAAGTGATCAGCAGGACGCGGGTTCGATATCTGGCAAGGTCGCCAACATTCTGTCGTGGAGATTGATCATGAAATCTTTTCTACGATCATTCTCTCCCTGATGGACAGTTGTCAGTTTCTGGCGAAAGAATGTGCACTGTACTGGTTATCCGATTACGTATAAGCCTGTCCAGAAAGTGTGTATAGGTAAACTGAACGGCTTGATATGACATAAAAAGTGTTGACTGGGCCGTTAAACTCCAAAACAAACAAACAAACAAAATTTTCTATTAGAAACATTGTTAGTCGTCTCGATGAGGCGGTTATAACAAATACCGACAACTTATGTTTTAATCGACATATATGCGCCTTCGTGGCCTATTGGTAAGACCACTGACTCTTAATCATTAGGTCTCACCCCTCTGACCACCGGTACAGCGCACACCCCTCTGACCACTTTTGAACAGTTGTGGTAGTTGTATCTGGGACCCCAGTGGAGTGGTCCTTAACGATGAAATTGAGAAAGTTCAGAAAAGAGCTGCTAGATTTGTAACAGGCAATTACTGCTTTGAAACTGGGAGCATGACTGGAATACTTGGAAAATTAAATTGGGAGTCTCTCAAGAAAAGGAGAAAAGACAGTAGGCTAATCCTTTTATACAAGGTCTAAAGGGTGCTGCCAGCATTCCAACAGATGACCTTGGTCCTCCAGCTAGACACTGTAGAAATCACCATTCGTTGGCGTTTCAGACCCTTACTGCAAGAACTTACATTTATAAAGAGGCGTTCTTCTCCAGAACCATTAGAGATTGGAATGCCCTTCCCGATTCGATAATTTCGACAGCTGAAGGTGCTAATGATTGTGTAGCTAAATTTACCTCTTTGGTTAGATCTAGGGACTAACTTCCCACGTCACAGGTCCAGGTGTATAATTGTCAATTGACGTGTCACCAGTAACAATTCTGATTCTGATTCTGATTTTTCTGTGGTTCACGCACGTGTGACGCCAAGTTTTGCAACGGTAGGTCAGGTATTTTTTCTCTAGGCACTCCGGGTTTCGCCCACCTCTGATTAAGGGTCGGCTTAAAACAAGTAAAAAAATATTGAAAAGACCGTAAAACCATAATCAAATCCCCCCTCACCCCCCGAAAAAAATCTATGGTTCTAACGAGTACCCACAATCTAAGTTTTGAGCAGAGATATGAAAAAAATGGGATTTTTATCTAAAAAAAAAAAACAAAACAAAAACAAAAAAAAACAACATTTTTTGGTGGTAAAACTTTACCAATAATATTTGAATAGGCGTATTAGCTAAAATGAGGTGATTATACTAAGTGCAAACAACATACCTTTGTGTGGAGAAAGAAAACAAATAGCTTAAAATTGGATTTACCTGATAAAACTAAGAGCAAAGTGCACGTGAACCATTTGTGAACTAAGAGCAAAATATGAAACCAATAAGCTTGTGTTTTTTGTTGAGTTGTGTCGATGTTGCAAACTCGTCGGCAAACGAAGATGTACCTTCTGTACAAACAAATTTGGGCGAAATTACTGGAACAGCCAAGGAAGTAAATGTATTCGGTCAGAAAGTGACGGTTCATCGGTATTTAGGAATACCATACGCTGAGCCACCCGTTGGCGAGCTTCGCTTCCAAAAGCCGGTACCAAAGAAGCCTTTTGCATCACCATATAAAGCTACTGAACATGGAAAAGCGTGCTTGCAGATGTTAAAAATGCCGATGTCAGAGAGGCATGATAAACAGATACCAACAGGAGAAGACTGTTTGTTCCTGAATGTGTATGTCCCCGCGGAGAACCACGGGGACTTGGCTGTAATGGTATGGATACATGGTGGGGGATTTTTCGGAGGGGCTTCTAATACGTATAAAGCCAATACATTGGCTGCGTATGGGGATATTATTGTTGTTACAATCAATTATAGGGTATCTATCTGGGGATTTCTGAGTACCGACGATGCGCATGCGCAAGGAAACTACGGCCTGTGGGATCAGCACTTAGCAATTAAATGGGTTCATGAAAATATTGAAACATTCGGCGGAGATCCGGGAAAAGTGACCGTATTCGGAGAGTCGGCTGGTGCTGCAAGTGTAGTTTATCAAAGTCTTTATGAAGGAAACAAAGGTTTCTTTCAAAGAGGGATTGCCCATAGTGGAAGTATAACAGCAAAATGGGCAGCATGTGATAGTCCGAAGAAAGATGCAGTATTGCTTGGAAAGCTTGTAGGCTGTGAGCACGACGACTCTAAAGCTTTAATTGACTGTCTTAAGAATCAGAGACCCGAAATTCTAAATGCGACTTTGAATGACTTCACAAACGGTTTAATAGATGAAACAGATGCACAATTTACTCCCACGGTTGATGGGGAATTCGTTAAGGAACCTCCTAAAACTTTATTGCTGGGTAATTCTAATACTTCGTCCGAAGGTAGAAAACTATTCGGTTCACTAGATTTTATGTCCGGTATTAACGCGGAGGAAGGGTTAAGTGCAATTAGTCCGGATGCAGGAATTGACGACCCTGACAACTTCAAGCCCAATCGGACCTATTATGAAACCGAATTATTACCCGAGGCATTGCAGTATATATTTGGAAAACACGCACCTGCACTCATCAAAGACGTTATTGTTCATGAATACACGGACTGGACTGATCCTGAAGACACGGAAAAACGTTTATCAAAGTTTGTAGCTCTACTTTCGGACCTCATCTTCTCGCTTCCTCTAATTGAAACCGTTGATCGCCATCACTCATTATCATGCGATTCCAAAAGTACCTACATGTTTATCTTTGACTTATTACCATCTCAGCGTGTTTTGACAGTTCCGTCTTCGAGAACCAGGCCTACACATGGGGATGATTTAGTGTATACGTTTTTCGAGGAATCGGAAGGAGTGTTGACATATTTTAGAGGGCGTGAAGATTACAAACCTACGGATTGGGACAGGGAGCACGCAAAATACATCATGACAATCTTCAGTAACTTCGCCAAATCAGGGTAAGTTTTTGTCTAAGTCCCTTCGTTTCTGAAGTAGACTCCATCACGGACACATGACAGTGATGACACCCTTAAACCCCACTTTTACATGAGCCGGGGTACAGCATTTCTTACAATTTACTTGGGCGCCCAGCGAAGAATCAGATCAGCCAGTGCATCCATATAGTCTGACCAGAAACTTCGCTTGCTGCATGAAGGAGCATTGGACCCTTAGCTATCTTTATAGCGCACAACGAAGACTCTGATCAGACTGCGCGGATGCGCAGGCTGATCTGAGTCTTCGCTGGGCGCATAAGTAAATTGTAGAAAATGCTGTGCCCCGGCTCATATAGTAAAACTGGGATTTACATGGGTTTATATTATTTCTCTTATTTCTGCCATATTTTGAGAAAAGCCAAGTAATATATCAGATTTTTTATCTGATAATTTTCATTTTAAGGGTGGTTAAATTTTCAATATATTTGAATATGCGTTTTTTTTTTGTGTTTTTTTTTTTTTGTAATGCGTTTGCCTTTGAATTTTGACACGTCCAGATTATTAAATAGTGTATTTGTTAAGTAAAGAAACAGTGTAGGAGGTTACACAAATTTCTGCAACGGAACGTCCATTACGAAAACACGCCTATACTGTAAACTTTACCGCCGAAAAATCAACAATTTTAAGATAAAAAATTGGGATATTTTTCTAATTTTTGTCAATAGCCACCCCATTAAAATATTGTGTCCCCTTACCCGTAGGATCAGCTCTTGAATGGCATCATTTGCAGGGATGAATGCCAAAAAGTGCACCGTCCTTCGGATCTGGACGTTAATTGGAGGCCCCCTGTGCTGGAAGAGTCATCTCCGTAATTACATGGTTACTGTGTAGGCTTTCAACCCTGCAGCCTGGAGTGTATGCAATGTACATCTGCGAGTAATGGTCAAATGTGACCGATCGCTGTATAAGTAGAAATAAAGAAAGAAATTTGATCAACAGTAGATCCATTTTGAAGAAATACCCGGTCGATAGTAAAACAAACAAGAAGTCTCGTAAGCTGTTTACCTTATATAATTAAATGGCATAAAATACGCCAGAATTAGAGAATACCAAACTTGATATAAAATGACAGGAATATGGCATTCTATTTATCAGTTTATCCCTTGTACACTCCATCACGAAACCACGCCTATATAATTTTGACCCCCTTGAACCCCACTTTTATGCAGTGAAACTGGGGTTTACAGGGATAAACTTTATTTTTCGTATTTCTGCTCTAAAATATAGATTGTGGGTACTCGTTAGAACCTCCTCGATGGGGCGGTTCTGCCGAGTACTCACACTCTACATTTTGAGCAGAAATAAGAAAAGTATCACACTTTTTTATCTTAAACTTTCCTTATTTCTAAGGTAAAGTTTACACTGTATTTGTGTAGGCGTGTTTTCGTAATGTTAAATTGGCGATTTACGATAATTTATCGATTGTCTTCAGTGTGTCCCAACACTCTTGTGCGCAATAATCGGTATATTTAGTATCAGCTGACCGTAATTTTTCCTATGTTATTTTTTAATTGTTTTTTTTTTTTTTTTATTTATTTATTTTTTCCGGTTGTAAAAACATTTTTGCCATTTTTCCTGTAGTCCTCTTCCTTCATAAAAGTGCAATGTCACATTGACCTGATAAATCTCTCTTGGCCTGAGATAGTATATCTTTATCGGGTCAATGTGTTACAATGCAATTTAGAAGCCGCCGTGGTGTAGTGGTTACGCTACTCGCCTTGTAAACCAGGGGTCGCAGGATCGATCCCGGGCTACTCCAGACTTTCGGATGAGTCTTTAAACCGAGGTCCCGTCTCCGTATGACCTTAGCTGTTTGTGGGACGTAAAACTCAAACACTCATTCGCAATGTAATTAATATAAGGAGTAACTGCTAAATTATATATACAGTGACATCCCAACGACTCGAGCACGGATTCCGCGACTGCCATGGATGACTCAATCTCATTTTGGGTTCCTAAAAATGTCCAATAACTCGAGATAACAAAAAAATTAGAGAAAGTTTTATCGTGAAATGCATGTTATGTCTACTCAATAGAATCGCTTCACCGAGGCGTTCCTAATGAGCACACACAACAAGATCATTGAAAAGATATTCCCACTATCACAACTTAACTTGTGCTATCTTCAGTGGCTCGAACTACTCCTGTCTCGAACAGGTTTTATGGGCGAAAAGGTGTTATTTACATGTATAATCTAAGTTTCACTGTATTTAAATCATTACACACTGTATTTATAGATGATATTTACATTTTTGAGGTGAATACCAAAAATATTCCATCGAGTGTGTTGACAACATCCAAATTTTCACGATTGCCTTTGCACTTGTGAAAATTTGGATGTTGTGAACACACACGATGAAATATATTTGGTATCTACGGAACCCGGGAAGGGACATGATTTTTTATTTTTATTATGTTGTGCGAACAAGATAATATCTTGAGCGGACAAGATATTAACTTGCTCGGACAACATATTATCTTGTGCGGACAAGATATGATCTTGTTCGCACAACATAATATCTTTTGCGCACAAGATATTATCTTGTTCGCACAACATATTATCTTGTTTGCACAACATAGATCTTTATTTGTTTGATTTGAGGTTTAACGTCCCCGTCAACACTGTAAAGGTCATTTTGGAGACGTTGCTTCCAATTTTGTGGGACTTTTACCCGACATTGAGATGAAATGACTTCTCAAGCCCTGTCGCCCAATGAAACCAATAGGGTTTATTAGCATGGACGGTCCGCCTCGCACCGCGGTTCCTGGACAGGCTTAGATCCTCTAAGCTGTTTACCAGTACTAGTGTGCGGGCCGGATTCAGCTCTGCGTGGAAGCATCATGCAGCCCATATATTTCTTCAAGCCCCTATGGGCGGGGGCCGACAACATAGATCTACGGAAATTGGGCGGACATTCCATTTTTTCCATTTTAAGTTTATTGGACAAAAACAACATTGTTCATCGTCCTATAACATAGAGCAGTTTACAAATCGAGAAGAGCATGACACACAGCAAAACAATATAGATAATACATACATATATGCATTTTTACATCTGATAAATATGGTACGAAGAGATGTCGATATTTTTTTTTAGCGTATTAGAATTGTAATATCTTTTTAGCAAAACACCGCCGTCATCGACGCTGCAACCTTGTACGTTTACCACTCATTCTAGCGATTTTGTAAAGACTCCGAGCATGCAATTCACGGGTATTGGTAGGCTCGGATAATTCCAAATATGTGTATTCAATACTACCCACGAATTGGATTATAACATGTTTGTGGTAAGTCTGAAACATTACGAAAACACACATATTGAATTTTGTCGAAAATTTTACCACCAATATATGATTTTTTCCCAGATAAAAATACTGTTATGCCTCCCATCCCCACTGAGAACATAGACCGTGGCGTGGGTACCCGTCAGAATCGCCTCAATGAGGCGGGTCTAACGAGCACCCACAATCCACGCTTCTTAGGAGAAATAAGAAAGAATATTGTGTGCTTTCGTAATGTTTTGCAAGTTACGAATATCGCCATAGCTACGCACTGTCGCGCCTTTTATTTGCCAAATATATATATTTGGCTAGCTTTTTAAGGGTACCTTCCTGGCCGGAACTTAATAATGTATTACATTTTTGCTTGGTAGGCCATACATTGTAATAACGTGGCAAACTCTGAAGCCGCAAATCACGATAAAAGGGGCATACGAGTATAAAATGATACTCATTTTCCAGGGTTCCCATACTACAATTCTGGCATATACGCTGCTCACGATCTATGTTTCTATATCTCCCTTCTTCAATGTTCAGGCGGTGTGCAGAACACCTCAGTCTTGACAGTGCATATCTATGTTTGGTATTTGCAACGCAATTAAGATATTTCTCAGGCTCAAAAATACTTTTAAATTGGGAATATGTAGACAGTTTTGGAGAATCGCGTAACTCTGCAAACCAGCACTGCAGATACTGATCATACACAGTTTGTATCATTCGCTCAAGTTGAAGATTTGTAACTTCCGTATTATTCCATAAATATCCAAAGCCTAAATTATTAATAAGTGACTGAACCTGTCTTGCCCAACAGCTTCTACTGCTATCATATCGTATCTGGTATTGGAGTAATTTATATTTTACTGAGTTTGGGCTTTTCATGATAGAAAACCAATACTTTAATATTCGAACTTTTCTTAGTATGCTCAAAGGTACTCTGCCAAACTCGCCATATACGGCTGCGTTAGATGTACTCGTACGCACTCCCAGAACTTGCTTTAAAAACTTTAAATGAATTCTCTCGACATCCGGGGCCGTATGAAATCCCCATAATTCTGATGCATAGTTTAAAATAGGTAAGATCATAGTATCGAACAGCTTAACTTTTTCTGTTACATTTAAATCTAGCACATCAAACAAAGAGTTCAACGTAAAAAGAGCTTTAACAGCTTGTTCGGCCAGCGATTTTTGAGCTTGAAAATGTTTACCATTGAATGATATTGTCATACCCAAATACGTGAACTTAGATACATTTTTCAGCAATTCATTATTGTAATATACTTCAACATTTTCCGTGCGTGTTCCTCTTTTGAAAACTATAACTACAGTTTTATCAGTATTCTATGACGGCTCCAACGTAAAGGCTTATTGAAAATTAGAGAGATAATGTCGGTTGGTGCCTGATGCTCTGTCTCTGGTCGGGCTCATCGGAGTCTAACTGTTGGTTTTCTTTTGCTCCAGCATTTCAGTGGTTTCTTGCTGTCGAGTCCTCACCGTTGTCTCACCTCTGTGGTTCTTTGATTTTTGTGTTCACGGAGATGTTGCACTGATGAGTTAGGAGGCCTTCATGCGGACTTAACAAATTATTTGTCTAAATCGCGACGGAAGTAAGGGCGAGGATTGTGGCCACGTAAAATCGATTTAAGCCCCCCAGTGGAAATCTTCCACTGACCGTTCCAAGGCGGCTCTTCTGTGGCGATTTATTTATGTTGTTGTTTGTTACTTACTGTGTGTATCACTTGTGTCTTTTGGTTTTGGATGGCCATATGGCCATTTTGTGGGAAAGTAACTGTCCTTATGGCCTTCCTCTGTTTAGGTTTCCATTATGGTCTGGTCGCTTAATGTTTGTATTTCTTTCCCTTTGGTGTCTTTTATGGGTGGAGTAAGTTAATTGTATCAATTCCTGATCTTTGTTTTACTTCTACTTTACAGAAATGCCCCATTCCGAGCAATAATTATATAGCTTATTAAGTAAGATTTGTAGTCCTTCTTTAGTGTATGAAAATAAGACAGTGTCGTCAGCAAATAACAACAAAAATATTTGTAATTCCTCTATGGAAATAAGATCAGCAGAATCGTCTCGTAGGGAAGCAGACATGTCATTAATAAAGAAAATAAATAACAATGGAGATAGTGGTTCACCCTGTTTAACCCCCATATAACTGTCGAAAAAATCGCTTAAACATCCCTTTATTCTAACACAAGACTTCACGGATTTGTAAATGGCTTGCAACATATTAATCATCTTACAGGAAACGCCGCTATTTATTAATTTGTACCAAATTCCATTCCTGTAGACTAAATCAAACGCCTTTTTAAAATCGACGAATGTACAAAACAATTTCTTTTTATCTGTCATAATGATTTTGTTAATAACCGACTGCAAAATGAAAATGCAGTCAGTCGTGCTTTTCTGCGTACGGAACCCAAATTGATAGTCTGAGAGCAGATTGTTTATTTCCGCCCATTTACGAAGCCGATTGTCGAGTAATAACGAAAATATTTTTGAAAAAATACTCGTTAGCGTTATCCCACGGTAATTATTTACGTCGTTCAAGTTTCCCTTTTTCGGCACCGGGACAATAACACCCTTCGTCCAGGATTCGGGGTATACAGAGTATCAAAAATATAGTTAAACAGTCTACATAATAAAGGCGCCAACATATCACACCCCTCTATAAATATTTCTGGCTTAAGAAGATCTTCGCCTCCGCTTTTATGCCTTTTGAGTGACCCTATTGCCGATTCAACTTCCTCAACAGTAAAAGGACAGTCTAACTCATCCACATGGGCCTGGTTGAAACCGTCCCTGGATAACTCATTCTCGACAGTATCGTTTTGAAACATGTGCTCATTGGCAAATAAATTTTTAAAATGCGTATAGAATTCCTCTGTCGATAAGTTAGACTGGGCTTCATTTTTGCCTCTAATTTTCTTTATTTCAGCCCAAAACTTCCGAGGTGCAGCCCTAGCGAATTCGTGTAATGTGTCCTTTTGTTTGCGTTTGAAATCGCAGCGAGCCTTACGTTTAGCCCTGCAGTATACCTGGCGTTTAAGAATAACGGTATTTCGATTATCTAGTGATTTGACCTTTTTGTATGCCTTATTTGCGGCTTTCAATTCCCGTCTGGCAGACTCGCATTCGTGTGTAAACCACGGGCTTTTAAACTTACGCTCGGTCTTACTACGATTTGTTTGTATTGACTGACCGAATACACTAAATGATGAATCACTGTAGTTTGCAAAAGTGTCTACCCCACTGGTAATATCTAAATTTGTTTGAACAACCTCATCGACGATATTATCTTGTGCGCACAACTTATAAAATAAAAAAAATCGTGTCCCTTCCCGGGTTCCGTAGGTATTCGCCGAAAAAAGTAAATTTTCTGTTTATTTTATAATTTTATACGGATATTTACGGTAATCAATCGTATCGTACGTCACAATTTTGACCTGGCTTGCCATATATGACGTCACAACTGTCAGTTTCAAAACATACACAGATCGCAATTTTGAATACAGCATTTTTACAGTTCAAAGAGTGGTTTTCAAGGTATTTTACAGAATTATTTTATCGATAACATATGATTTTTGGTGAGAAAAAGTAGTCCGGGCTGCTACTGTGAAAATAACAAGGTCATGTTTTTTTTTTCACACTGTGAAAATATCATAATTTTATTTATTTTTTTTTTCACCATTACGATAACACACCCGTGCGATATAGTGCAATTTTTACATCTCCAAAATGGCTACTTTTCTGATGGAAATCTGTGATATTTTTCTTATTTATACTGCAAACATAGGTTGTGGGTACTCGTTAGAACCGCCTCATTGAGGCGGTTCTAACGAGTACCCACAACCTATGTTTTGGAGCAGAAATAAGAAAAATATTGTTTATCCCCGTAAACCCCAGTTTTCTCTATATAAAATGGGGTGTAAGGGGGTGTTCATTTCACGGACTTGTTCACGTGATGCATTGTGAAAATATCATTTTTATTTGTTTCCGATATGCATTGATTTCACCGCAGAGTATAAAATGAAAATCATTTCAATGCATAGTGCATTTTTTCACATCTCCAAAATGGCTACTTTTCTGATGAAAATCCGTGATATTTTCTCCTTATTATATTTCAAACAAAGGTTGTGGATGCTCATTAGAACCAGCATCCACAACCTATGTCTTGGAGCAGAAAAATAATGTATACTCCCGTAGACGACTTTAGTGGGGTGTTCATTTACATACTTGTTCACGTGATGACTTCAAACATAGGTTGTGGATGCTCGGTTCTAATGAGCATCCACAACCTACATGTATGTCTTGGAGCAGAAGAATAATGTATACCCCAGTAAACGGCAGTTTTCTCTCTATAAAGTGGGGTTTAGTGGGGTCTTCATTTCACAGACTTGTTCATGGATTTGTTCACGTGATGTCAAGCACTGACGTCACTGAAGGGTCGATTGTCTCTGAGTGTACACATTACGAAAATACATCCGTGCGAGACAGTGCATTTTTCCTATCTCCAAAATGGCTACTTTTCTGAAGAAAATCCATGATATTTTTCTTATTTATACAGAAAACATAGGTTGTGGGTACTCGTTAGAACCGCCTTAATGAGGCGATTCTAACGAGTACCCACAGCCTATGGCTTGTAGCTGAAATAAGAAAAATAATATATAACCCCGTAAACCCAAGTTTTCTCTATATAAACTGGGGTTTAGGGGGTGTTTCACGTGATGAACTGTTTCGTTTAACCCTTTTGTTCATGTACGAGGGCTGATCCATATGCTGTGTGCCTCACATTGAAAGAAAGCGGTGTTTAAGGCCCTCAATGCCACTTTTATAGAACTCCTTTTCTTGGCTGTTCAGAAAGTCATCCACTGCATATATGACGTTATCATCGGACAGAAAGTGGGTGCCTTACCTAGCCGTTTTCAGTTTTGGAAATAGATGAAAGTCTGATTGTCAATTTAAAGCCACAATCGTGAATGGCAGCCATGGCAAGGACGGACTTGTGAACAGAATCATTGTCCTTATGGAACAACATAACTTTAGTGAGCTTTCCGCGACGCGTAAGTTTAATATTTTCACGTAACTGCGTCAGAAGTGAACCATGGTATGTGCCATTGATTGATTGTCCCGTTTGGAGGTACTTGTGTGTAATCTATCAGCAGAATACCGTCTGCATCCCAGAAAACCGAAGCCATAATCTTCCCAGCTGATGGAAAAAGCTTTGCTTTCGGGTGAGCCAGGTAGCTTCCATTGTTTCGATTGTTGTTTGGCCTCTGTGGTAAAATGATGGGCCTTCCTCAAAAGCACACGATAATGTGCGCCTGGTGTGCTTCTGATCAACTGTCAGAAGTCTGGTACCCATCGGGCCGAAAGCTTTCTTTATTGCAAGCTCCTCTGTCAGAATGGAATGTACTCTTTCCTGTGAAATGCCAACTCTACTGGCTATATATCTTTCTATGACTTTTCTGTCAGTCATAACAATATCATTGACTTTATTGACCATTTTGTGGGGTTGCAACTTTGACAGGCCTTTCATGACGGGGGCCAGCCTCAAGGTTCTGTCTGCCGCGCTTAAATTCCGCCACCCTTCTATGAAGGGGCATCTTTCCATAGTGTTGCTACCCTATCATTAATGTAAACCTTTCAAATGCAAATATTGGATCACTGCTCTATCACCGATTTTGTCCATTTTGCAAAAACTGCTTGTCTTGTTTATTTTAGAGTGCCATCTCGTCGATATAAACTGACCAAATGAGACCAGTCCTCGGGTACACGGCCCTATATAGAGTGTAGTTAGAGAATAGTAGGACTTAAAAGAACATCCATGCCTATCCTTCGATTCGAGACTCACAACATAATTATCAATAAGCAAATAGTTATGCAGCGTCTGTCTGATCTGGGTCTGCAATGTTGGCAAATGACGCAGTACACCAGCTTAGTCCAGATTTTAATTTTACACATCGCTCTGACGTCATAAGCAGACTAGTGCTTCTATAAATAACAGCTGTTATTTTGTACATTGTCTGCGACAGTCACGTGGACAAGAGTAGTCGGGAAGCGTCTGTGCTTCGTAAATTTGGGCCGATGGATAAACAATCGACCAAAAAATACCAGATTCTTTCCCATTACGTAAACACGCCTATGTAATTTTGACCCTCTTGAACCAAAGTTTTATATAGTAAAACTGGGGTTTACAGGGGTAAAACTTATTTTTCTTATTTCTGAGCAGAAATAAGAACAATAGCACATTTTTACATCCGAAAATTTTCGTTTTTCGGCGGTAAAATTTACATGGCTGTTTTTATCTTTTAACTTGCACTGTCAGCCTACTTTCTGACTTATAACATGTTAACCATATCATCTTTATCCCACCCTCAGTAACAATTCTTACGGAAACTTTTATTTTATAATTCTTCTACTAACATAGCACAGACGCGCAACTGCACGTAATCCCCGCGAGGGGGTGATGCAGTATAGATATAGATAGATAGATAAATGGCGTGTTCTCGTAATGTTAAAGAGTTGTAGGCAAAAGCCTTTGAAAGGGTTGCCTCCCCTGAAGGTTTATCCATACAACTTAAGCGATGTTTTTTTTACTTTTCTTATTGTTACAGGAATCCGAACAAGCCCATTCCGGTGAAGATGTTCTGGCCAAAATACACCGCAGAACAAAAACATTATCTCCATATTACACCGGAAATGACGTCAGATTCGGTCAAGAGTCACTTCCTCTCAAAAGTGTTTCACTTGTGGAAGAAAGTTATTCCTGAACTGTACAAGGTGTTGGACGTTAAGGATGGTGTTGGGAACTCCTAAAGAGTACAGTCCAAGATATAAGCTCCGTCCATCGGGGTTTGCGACCAGCTGCACAGAATGGCAAGAACTGTGAAGGCAGAGATATAGAGTTTATTACTCAGCCCATTTTAAATAAGGATTTTTCTGAACCGAGGGAGATTGAATATCCGGTAAAGAAACTCGTGCGCTTGCGCACGAGTTTCTTTATCGGATGTTCTTTCCTGCTTTCTACTGATACTGCGTCGGTCATATTTGACCATTACCGCAGATGTACATAACATACACTCCAGGTTTGCAGGATGAAAGCCTTCAAACCGAGGGAGGTTGAAGATCCGATAAAGAAACGAGGTTTGTTTATCGGATGATCAACTTCCCGAGGTTTATAAATCCCGTATTTAAACTGGGCTGCGTCAATAAGCTGTATATTACATGCACTTTGATGGAATTGATGGATTATTTTGCATCTAAATCTTAAGTACAGCTCAATCGTACCATACAGTCCATGCTTATGGTAGCGGGCGCAGTGACACATGGGCTGACTGAAAAAAAACTTGTATAGACGCCTTCTTGAAAGCGCTTTCAAATGTACTGAACGAAAATAGCAGAGCTCAAATCAACATAGTGATAAAAAATTACCTAATGTGATAACACAGTAACCAAACTTACACCTCATTCAGGGTTATGCCCATATAATCTTTATTTAAACGCTGCCTTCTAGTCCAATGTCATGCATTCTGAACGTTGTTTACACCTCAAAGCCTCGCATTTATCCCTTTTCCTCAACTCGTTTAATAAATCCAATAATACATGAACACTAATGTAAGTTCCTCTTTTTGTATCGTTGTGTCGGAGAACCGGTTGTAGACAAAAGTGAGCCAGCGCATGACAAAACCTACAATAAGACATGTGCGCCCAACGAAGACTCAGATCAACCTGCGCATCAGTGCAGTCTGATTAGAGTCTTCGTTGTGCGCTCTAAGGATAGCTGAGTGCCCAATGCTCCTTCATGCAGCAACAGAAATAGCCCCCGCCCATCGGGGCTTGAAGAAATAGATGGGCTGCATAATGCTTCCACGCAGAGCTGAAACCGTCCCGAACACGAGTACTGGTAAACCGCTTAGAGGATCTAAGCCTGCCCAGGCAGTGCGGTGCGAGTCGGCCCGTCCATGCTTATAAGCCCTATTGGTTTCATTGGGCGGCAGGGCTTGATGTGTCTTTTCATCTCAATGTCGGGTAAAAGTCCCACAAAATTGGAAGCAACGCCTCCAAAATGACCTTTACAGTGTTGCCGGGGACGTTAAACCTCAAATCAAACAAAATCAAACAAAAGCAGCAAGAGAAGTCTCTGGTTAGACTATATGGATGTGCAGGCTGATCTAAGTCTTCGATGGGCGCACATGTCTTATTGTAGGCTTTGTCTTGCGCTGGCTCAAGTATTTTGTAGTTATTGTAAAGCTAACGATGCTTTGAACAACTGAGCCCTGACAACAAATCGACAAACCACACCATCAAGGAGGGACTTTTTAAAACAGAACATTTCGCACAAACTTGAAATTGTAGAAATCTCAATCTGATTACAGCTCTTCTCAGATAAATTAGTGGTCTGAAACCTTTTTGAGAAGTTGGCGGACCTTCTTCTCCAAAACTTCCCGGCTGGACGTTTCGATCAAAAAAGCTAAAGACGTCATCACCGAAAGACGCGCAAAAAAAACAACAACTTTTTTAAAGACGTCGCGGATGCGATGCCTGCCGTGCCCGGCAACATTCTTTCGCAAGGACTGGTCATGAACATTATATTATTAATTGATTATCCTGTATTGATCGGAGGTCATCCGTATCAATACAAAGTCAACCAATATTAACTGAGGTCAAATGAGGTCAAAAAATCAATAATCATGTTTTTTTAATTGTGTCAAATAATAAAATTGTCATTTATCAAGTAATTTCGTATTGACCTAGTTACAGGTCAGCTGTATTGGCACTAGGCCTTTGGTCTCAGGCAAATGCAGCAGACCTCGGACCTGCACCTGGGCCAATACGAAATTACTTGATTAATAACATTATATTATTAATCAACCACAATATTACAGCATTTATATAGCCAAAACTGCCTGCACTATACATATGACAAACAAGGCCAATACGGAAAAAGAGGGACAAAACGAGAAATGGAGGAACAATACGGAAAACAGAGCCGAAATGACTATCTATTGAAGTTAATAAGATTGTCATTCTACATGTAACACTGGTTGCCTATATAGTCAATAGTTAAATCCAGAGATAATGAGTGACAAATCACTAGGCGAAAAAGCGTGACGAGAAGAGTCGTTGTTTTATGACGTTTTGCGACGTCATCGGTCGTTTCATTGGCGTTAGACGGAGTAACATCTTTTTCACGCATCAAGTACGTTACAAAAACAGGTTACATGTTACATGTACAGTCAAACATGTTGGCAGGATTTCTTCGAACAATGGCGGAATGTTGAGAGAATATGAAGGAAACAACAGCATTTAGTCGACTTTCAGTGTATTAGAATCGAAATAGATCAGCTCTCCTGATTCGTACCCCTTAATTGTTTAGCATACGAGCTGCACACTGTAAACAAACTGTCATTATTTCACAAATAATCAGAGTTTACTTCAAATTATCAATTTTATTTAGAAAATCAGAAAGACAACAAAGCATGACAGTTTCTATAAATAGCATGGATGTAATGACGTCATTATATCGATCATGATCACCCAGAAACTTTCTCCTTAAATTCGTGCCCTTTTGAAAAAGGCTGTTCTGTTCTGTTCTGTTGTTACGTAGAGTTCCCCCGTTGACTTGTCGGGGTACCCCGTATTTCAATACGGGTAAATATATGAGCTCTTAATATATATTTGTGCTGGTGAAGGTTATATATACAGTTTGTGCAGTTCAAATATTTATGTACACACTCGCCATGCGGCGTTAACACTGTGATATCTGATTAAGTTTTGCAACTCTCTTTCATTCACTATTGTTAGCAAATTTCAAGATGGCGACCAAGTCACGCGCTCAACTCGCGTTGCTGCGTAGTAATTTTCTTTTCTCCGTCACTGCAAATTTCACAGTAGTCTTACCACCTTCACCAATTATTTACAGCAGAACATAATTACAACTACTTTAAACTTCCTTCACCAGCTAGTTCTAAAAGTTTTTTTTTTTAAATATTTTAAAACATTAAACTAAGTCTTCCCTCCACCAGTGCCCAACACCATTTTGCTGTTTGGATTGTTTCCCTTTGACTGGTGTAGCTGTATTACCCTTTGCCATGAAAGGAATAACTCTCCTATCTGAACAAAAGTTTTCTGATGTCCGTATAAACATGGTAGAGCCAGTTTACTGCTGTAAGTCATTATGGCTTACATTTATTCAAAATGGTCAAATGTATGATAAAAAATCCTAGTGGGTGCAGACAGCAAGATAAACAACCACAACAAAAACATCGTATCCAAGCGCCCAACTGACACAGAGGACGTCCTTGACCTCTAATGTTGTTGAAGTGAGGCAGATGCGCACATGTGATTTTTATGCACTCTTCAAAGGCACGAATCAAGAAGAAAGAGGTTTATTGCGTGATTTTTTTAGTATTATATATATCAGAGTTTTTTCGGGCCGTTGTAAGCAGATAAATCACTCGCCTCCAAACAGTGATATATTATTCAACAAATCACTGCTAGAGCTGATAAATTTCTTAACTAACCAAGAAGTTTCGTATTGGCCCTGATACATGCCCTTGGTCTTATGTATTTGAGCTCGGCCTTCGGACTCGGTCCAATACCGCAGACCTGCAACAGGGCCAATACGAAATTACTTGATTGATTACATTAATAATAAAATATCAATAGTTGATTATGTCTGGATTTTGGGTTTATACCTTTAGACCATCAACCGTTTGACGCTTATGACCCACAAAAGGGGTTGAGGCGTCGTAAAATCACATAATCATCATCGTCATCATGGATTCGGGTTTCGTGCTTTGAATGTATATTACCTCCCCCGTGCTTGCGCAATGAACACTGTTTTTTCCAAATTAAATGGGAACCTGTAGTTTCTGCCGAAAAAAGAAAAACAACCAAATACGGCAACTGGCATGACTGTCAACGCATCTCTTAAATCAAATATTGCAGACCCAGATCAGACCGCTTTGAATGAGCAGTCTGATTATGGTCTGCTCTGTTCAACTCAAACCTCATATTTTGTTTAACTCAAACTTCATATTGTTGTTATTTTTGGCCATTTGTTGTCAGCATCGAATATCGTTCGTACACCAGTTGAGTACATGTAATAAAACAGTTATTTCATGGTTGATTTTTTTTTTTTTGGGAGGGGGGGGGGGGAGTCGAGCCGGTAAGTTAGCCTTGCCGACAGGTTGTATGAATACTGTACGTAAGTGGTTTACCAGTGCGGAAGGAATGGAATAATATACAGTTATTTCATAGCCGTTTGGGGAATAGTCAAAACGCCTCGGACGACCCCATGCACAGTTGCCCTTGGCCTAGGGCCTCTGGCATAGTGCACGGTCTCTTCCTCGGTGCCTCGGGACAATAGTTTTGACTACCCCCCCCCCCCCCCTTAAACGGCCTTGAAATAAATATATATTATGCCCTTCCTTCCGCATATTCAAGAGAGCAGTTTTCAGCTAACTTACATGGTACTTGTTTGTTTGTTTGATTTGAGGTTTAACGTAAACACTGTATAGGTCATTTTAGAGACATTGTTTCCAATCTTGTGGGACTTTTACCCGACATTGAGATGAAATGACATCTCAAGCCCTGTAGCCCATGAAACCAATTTGTCAGCATGGGCGGTCCGACTCGCACCACTTTGCATGGACAGACTTAAATCCTCTAAGCGGTTTGCCAGTACTCCTGTGCGGTCGGTTTCTGCTCTGCGTGGAAGCATCATGCAGCCCATCTATTTCTTCAAGCCCCTTTCTGCAGCGTCTGATCTGGACCTGCACTGTTTGCCAAGGTACGCCTTTAGGGGTTTCCCGCATGCAATGGGCTTATAATTACTTGTCCGACAGAGAAGATGCTACAGGGCAACGTCAAAGTTATATTTTAGTAAACATTCAGCAGGCTAGTTTGAACTGTACACGATGTTTTGAAACTAATGATGTGGACGACAGTTGGATTTTACTAGAACCCCGTCGTTGTCTCAGGGATCTGCAAATTCTCCATGTTGACCCGGACAATACTGGACACATAAGGGAGCCTATCACAGTAGGAATTGTTATTTCACTAGCAGACGACTAACATGAAAAGATCAGTGCATTACTACAATGCCTACAAAGTTCAGAAAGTTAAGCCCAACAGTTCTTGAGAAATCTTTGTTGTAAAAAAATAAAACACACGAACACACCCATGCACGCACGCAAACGGAGAAAGGCTATTTTGATATCACAAAATCGATTTTGTGATATAACAAAATCGACTTAATGATGTCAAAAATGGATTTAGTGATTTCACAAAATAATTAGTGATATCACAAAATAATTAGTGATATCACAAAATCGATTTATTGATATCAAGAATAGGGGATTTATAGTAAAACGGCGCCTCGTGCAAAACGACATACTGAGCTCCATAGAAGGAAACTAAACGCATCATTTTATCCTAGCAGCGAATTCTATGGTGCTGATCAGACTACACGAATGCCAGCCCGGCGCCAGTTGCTCAAAGCATCAATTGTTAGCTTAACGAGCTCATTAGTGGTCACATTATCAACTGTTCTAGCAAGTACGATATCTCATATAGTGTTATTTTTGCTTACAAAATGAGAGCAGCTTTTGCATTTGCAAAAGCTGCTAACATTTTTGTTTCAGCAAAATAATAGTACATCTGCCATATTTAATGAACAAAGTTTAAACGATACGTTAAGTAACGATGTCGTTATTTTTTAACTGTCCCTTGATCTGAATTTTCCTTGTTCGGAAATGAGGTGACTTATTTTAACCCTTATCCTGCTGTTTACGACAGCCCCTACCGTTGCAAACAATGTAGATCCAGATCAGATGGCTTCTGAAGAAGACATCTGATCAGGATCTACACAGTTTGTCATGCAGTTTTTGAACTGAAAAAATATATTATATCAAGTGATTTGATTGGCTGACAATCAACAATGGGAGTGGCTTAATTAATTTATGCAGCGGGATAAGGGTTTACATTAATTGTCCTTTTCACACCATTCTTGGGACTATTTTTTCCCCAGAGTGTTCATTATGCTCGGAATGATATTACGCCACACGTTGTACTCCCTGGCAAGAAGAAAACTCTTGACGGAATCTGAGTTTATCTCCCTTGTTATATGTAAATACTGTTGTTCTTTTTCTGTAAATACTGGCCAGTACATCTTCACTGGAACAGGTCTGTTTGGGTCCCTAGAATAGAAAGGAAGAAACATTTATGCACTGACTGGCTGACTGACTGAATGACTGACTGACTGACTGACTGACTGACTGACCGACTGCTGACCGACTGAAAGCTTGGATTACTGACTGTCTGCGACTGAGGGACTGAACGAATGACTGACCCTTGCTCACTGACTGACCGACTGACTGAGTCTCTGACTTACTGACCACCGGGCTGACCATCTTAGTGACTTACTCTGACTGTCTGACTGACTGACTGACTCACGGACGGACGGACCCACTTACTCACTCACTCTTCGACCACTCACTCGATCATTTTCAAACTTACACGCACTCACACAATCATTCATTCATTCCTTTATTGATTCTTTCACTCACTGAGGCACTCAGTTCACCAATCCCTCATTGTCCATCCTCCTTGCCTCACACCCACCCATGGATAAATAAAACCCGGATTGATTCCCATGGATAGACATACTCGGCTCGATTTCCATGGACAAATCAATCTCGGTTCGATTTCCATGATACATCAAACTCGTCTCGATTTCCATGGATAAATCAAACCCATTTTGAGCTCCTATGAAGTTCTTCTCGTAGCTACAAAGGAGGGAGGTTTTTGCATAATTTAGAAATATATCTTATCGTGAAAAGACATATTGAGGCGATTCCAATGAGTACATATAGCATTCCTTTATTTTATAACAAACACATCGCTTTAAACAACCCACAGTGACTCAACCTACACCCTTTTCGATCATTTTATGGTCCAAAGAGTTGTTTGGGTCATTAAAATTTCGCTATAACGCTTATTGGTTATCGTCGAGCACTCGCAGTCAGTGGTTTGAGAGAAAGAGAAAAAAAATCATAAATTTCAACCAGATCCAAAATATGGTATTTTGTTTATCGTCTT
Organism: Lucinisca nassula; assembly: GCA_963580285.1. Classification (NCBI taxonomy): domain Eukaryota; kingdom Metazoa; phylum Mollusca; class Bivalvia; order Lucinida; family Lucinidae; genus Lucinisca; species Lucinisca nassula. The sequence goes on from OY757023.1 coordinate 12,027,500, forward strand.
CCCAAAATAGCTCCTGATCCCAGATAAGGGATTTTGTTTCTGATTTTATCTTGAAAAGGAAGGTTGTGCTACTCATTCCTGGTGTTGTGGTTAAAGACCTAGTAGTTCGAACGCAGTTTTTTGGTCTTAAAGGTATTCGAGGTATTCAGGTTCGAATGTGAGTATGTTTAAATCACCGACTGTATACCACAACCATGTATTTGGTGTAGTCTTTGCTTCCAAAGGATCAAACTATTCAGAACTTATCTTCACTGCAGATGGTGCTGTGCCGTGTGGCGGCCGTGAAATGTCTCCCCGTACATCATCATAGTGCAGATTATATTTTCTGGTCCTTTGGGATCATTGAGTTCATTTAGAGTCGTTTTGAAAATATAGTTCTGCTTAAACCGGTGGCAGAGGGCGTGGCCGTTGTTGCACATTTCAGTACTGGCCATGAACTGACTCAATAAAACCGAGACTGCTATTTTCGTTTATTTGGTGTATTATTTACTTCCAACGGATCGAGCTGTTCAGAACTTATTAAACAGTTTTATAGGGGCGGGCTTCAGCGAGCCCCTATAGAATTGTCTCGGCGAACCGATTATATTATATTATTAAATACACTCACCATGTATATAGTTTCTACCGCAATTCAAATATTAAGGGATTTTGCAATAACTTAGCAAATTTCACCACAAATACTGCAGACAGTGTCGCATGTTAAACAGCATTCATTACGTGACGTCAAAGAGTGCAACGTTTGCCACCACGTGGACGCTCGAAAAGAAAATTCTCGACGCTTTATATTCTGTATGAAATCGGCAAATAAATAATTTATTTTAACTTTGGAAATTGTTTTCGACGTTTAGACGCAACCATAGTAGCAGTGTGCAATTATTCCAACGGACCATTCAAATCAGGAAAGCCAGAGAAGGTAAGAAGGATTTTTACCCAGGTAAAAAGGGTTGCCGTTTATTGTTTGCACTTGCAACTTGACGTCACGTTATACTACGTGAATGTATTATCGGTCACTACATGTACCGGTTACAGCCTCCAGTTATTCGAGCCCCTTTATTTGGTTGCAAAGAATGGCTGATTGCGGAAAAAAGAATCTTCAACGAGTATAAATTCGATTTAGTGCATATCACAAATTAAACACGTTTTTTTTTTCTTTTTTCATTAGCTAGAATCGCATCTTACCAGTACCAAAAAACATATGTTTTTGAGAAGAAATATGAACCAGAGAAACAATGGTCCTGAGTCGCCCGCCTGAGTGCTGAGAGTTTCTGTTTGGGTTTTACCTTATATGGGCATGGCTGCCATATTGTTCATGTGACCAAATTCATATTGATAAGTTTTCAACGAAATTTGGTTACAAATGGAGCAGTAGTTTCTGTGTTAAAATAAGTTTTAATTTTCATATCTGAATGACCTTGGGCCAAGGTCAGAATAACCTTGACCTTTAATACTCAAGTAGTTTCACTCACTAAATTAGCTAACTGCATCTACCGATTTTAAAATAACAGGCTGCAACTGTTTCTGAAAAAAAAAATACCCGTTTTTATTTTTTATTTTTTTTTTTACTTTTTTCCATACGAATGTCTATGCCACTAAATTCGATCTTCGCTAAAATAGGTCAAGGCCATCAAGGGGTCATCATTTGAGGAAACCATAATAGCCCGATGTCCCCAATGCAATATACCAAGTTGCATGAAATTGCATGGTTGCGGGGTAGTAGATTTCTGAAGTGTTTTACCCTTTATGGCCATGGTGGCCATATTTGTCATTTGACCAAACTCAAGTAAAAAAAAAATCATTTTCGTTCAAATAAAATTTGGTCACTAACGGCCCTGAAGTTCCAGTGGATAATGAATTTTAATCTTCATATCTGAAAGGCCTTAGGCCAAGGTCAAGGAATGACCTTGACCTTGAATACCCATGTACTTTCATCCCCTCATTTAGCAAACTGCATCGACATATTTTCAGATCAGAGATTGCAATAGTTTCCGCAAAATACATAATTTTGACGTTTTCCCATACAAAAGCCCAAGTTCCTAATTTGACCTTGCCGTAAAATTATTCAAGGTTATCCGAGGGTCATCATTTGCACAAATTATGATGAGCCTGAATCTCCATGGTTAGATACAAAGTTGCATGACAATCGGCCCTCTGATTCGGGAGAAGATTTTTAAAGTTTTTGTTTAAAATTATAGGCCCTATGGACATGGTGGCCATCTTGGTCTTGTGACAAAACTCATTTTAATTAATTTTCATTTCCTTGTATTACAGGCGTTTATATGAAATTCGGTTACAATGGCTTAGTGCTTAATGGGGAAAATAAATTTTAATTTTTCATATCTAAATGACCTTGGGTCGGGAGCAAAAAATTGACCTTGGCCTTGAATACTCAATCAGGTAGTTTCATCCACTCGTTTAGCTATCTGCATCTACCAATTTTCAGATCTCAGGCTGCAATAGTTTCTGAAAAAATACACAATTTTGTCTTTTTACCATATAAACGTCTATGTGACCAGATCTGACCTTCGCGTGAAATAATTCAAGGTCATCCGAGGGCCATCCTTTGAACAAATTATAATGGGCCTGAGTCCTCCATGCTACATACCAAATTTCTTGTTAGTTGATCCTTTGGACCCGGAGTAGAACATTTTGAAGGGTTTTTATATTATATGGGCATGGCGGCCATCTAAGTCATGTGACCAAACTTATTTTTAATTTTCATTTCCTTGTCATTAAAAGAATTTACATGAAATTTGCTTACAAATGGTTTAGTGGTTTTGGAGGAAAATATGTTTAATTATTCATATCTGAATAACCTTTAGCCAATGTCAAATAATGACCTTGACCATGAATACTGATGTGGTTTCATCCACTGATTAAACAACCTGCATCTACCAATTTTCAGTTCACAGGTTCCAATAGTTTCCAAAAAATACACAGTTTTGACTTTTATCAATACAAAAGTCTATGTGACCAAATTTGACCTTGGCGTAAACTAGGTCAAGGTCATCCGAGGGTCATCGTCTGAACAAACTATCATGGACCCAAGTCCCCTAAGGTACATACCAAGTTTCATGGCAATCAACCCACTGGTTCTGGGGGAGAAGATTTTTGAAAGGTTTTACCATTTATGGGCATGGCGGCCACCTTGGTCATGTGACCAAACTCATTTTATTCAGTTTTCATTTCCTTTTCCCTAAAGGCAATTACATGGTTACAAATAGCTCAGTGGTTTCTGATGAAAATAAGTTCAAATTTTCATATCTGAATGGCTTGCCTTGGGCCAAGGTCAAATAATGACATTGACCATAAATACTGATGGAGTTTAATCCACTCATCTAGCAATTTTCAGATCATCGGCTGCAAAAGTTTCCGAAAAATACACAATTTAGACTTTTCTCCATTCAAAAGTTTATGTGGCCAAATTTTACCCTGGCGTACAATAGGTCAAGGTCATTCGAGGTCATCTTTTGAACTAAGTATAATGGGCCCAAGTCCCCAAAGCTACATACCAAGTTTCATGGCAATCTGCAATCTGGTTCCGGAAGAGAAGATTGTTTTTTACCATATATCGGCATGGGGGCCATTTGGTTAAGTGACTTGGACCCCGCGAACAAACTTTCGGTCCTTTATCCCATGAATGGTCCACATGAAAGGGGATGATTCACTAAGTGTCATAATTGGCCCAACATTTTTCTGATTTTTCAAGTGCATAAATGTTATATGTATGGCGTGTATATTTGCAAAAGAAGTATTAAACTTAATAAAATTGCGTTTTGAAATTCATTTCTTTGTTTAGTAAAGGCAGGAAAGGTTCCTGAAAACACCCTCGGTAACGCAAATCGTCCATTTTGCGAGTTTTTTGTTTTTTGAAATATAAAATTAAATACCAGCACAGGCCTCGACAACCATAAAATTACAAAATGTCATCCCTAAACTTGTTTTTGACAAGTCAGAAAAATCTTATGATTGTCGACAGCTGTGCTGGTGGTGAAATCTTTAAAAATATGTTTTGATGTATGCGAGCTTGCATGCAAAGCAATGAAAATCATATGTCCAAAAAACATCACAGAAACGATTTTATTTGCGAAAAGTGGACCTTGAATTTTCATTTGACTGACACCAAACTGTGATAAAAGTAGGTAAGGCCGGTTTTGCCACTTCTCAAACACTAGAGCAAAAGTTTTCAGGACAATACACGGCCCTGTTAAAATCTACTATGACACCGTTGCCATATCTACTACGTAAACAATGAAGCTGCCTCGATATCTAATCCCGGTATTTACCAGAATTCTATCTTGCTAATTTTGACCAGACTGCAAGCAAGTAATCGTTTTAATGTTTTAATTTGATTTCCAGGCAAATAAATAACATCTAGGGCATATTTTATAGTAAAAATCACGACCATCACGGGGATGATTGTCATTAAGTGCACCGTCCGTCGGATCGGGACGTTAACTGGAGGCCCCCTGTGCAGGGAGTACCATCCCCTGTGCAGGTTAAAGATCCCTACCGTAATTACATTATTACTGTGTAGGCTTTCATCCTGCAAAACCTGGAGTGTATGTAATTATCCCCACGTTTTTCAACGATAAGTGGGGATATTGTTATCGCCTCCGTCCGTCTGTCCGTCTGTCTGTCCGGCTATCTCCTCCTAAACCGTTAGCCGGAATTCAACCAAATTTGGTATGCGAGTTGCTTACATGAATGGCTTGCGCAAGAGCACATTTTTTTTTGTCCCCGCCCCCAGGGGCCCTGGGGAGGGGTCAAAAGGTCAAATTTTGACTACTGTGGAGAAAACCTGGGGATTTGCTATGGCTTGCCATCGACTGCGCGCTCTAGTATACACTTGCGGTAATGGTCAAATAGGACCGAAGATAGATAGATAGATAGATAGATAGATAGATAGATAGATAGATAGATAGATAGATAGATAGATAGATAGATCGGTGACCCGCGTTCGAATCTTGTGTGTATTTTTTTCTTTACTAATTGCTTTCTAATTCTTATCCATTTGCAATACTGATAGAGGAGACCGGGGCTAATTGGTCCGTGGGGCAAGTTGGTCCGAGCGCAATTTCTCTGAACTGAGAAGGGTCATGGCAAAATGATATGGTTCAATGGTATGCTTGGTCGTGACACACTTTCTGAGAAAAATTAGATGGCGATCGAAAAAAGGCGTAAAATTTTAGAGAACAAAAACTGATTTTGTACCACAAAAGTGATTTTATCACACTTGGAATCATTTGTTTGTCTTTTCTTTGTGTAACAAATAACATGCAAATATTATACTTTTCCTAAAAGCTCATTTTCTAAGGTATTCAAATGAGTGAATTTGGTGTTTCTAAATTCAATGACGCTCCTGTCATTTGTGAAGATCTACCAGGCTCTATGGTCGGGGTAAGTTGGTCCATTCGCGACGGGGTAAGTTGGTCCGTCGAAAAAGCATTTATGTTTATCAGCACCTAGCATTTTCTGAATGAAAAACAACGGCAAACTAGAAATGGTGTTTGTAAAACACAATGCCCCCAACCTTTGCTTGTCCCTAGATGGCAAAATATTCAACAAATATTGTTAAAGACTCAAAAACATACAACAAGAATTCCCCAGAAGGCTATGTTGCGCCTGTCACCAAACCATGAAATCTAGGTCAAGGTCAAACATGGATGCCTGCATAAAAATTTCACTCCTAGTTGCAAGCATGTACCAAGTATCATCAATGAAACTCCTAAACGAGAATTCTATGTTATTTAATTAAAGGGGAAATAATTCAAGAAGGGGAGATAATTTGGACAAGAAAAAAAATACTGGTCAACTATTTTTTCATGAGGAACCCATATATGAAATTTCAAAACACTAGCATACACGGTTCTAAAGATATGCTATGCACCAGAAAGAAACACAATTGAGAGGCAAAAAATTATAAAGGGCCATAACTTTAACAAAATTTTATAGAATTGGTTGAAAATTTAATCAGGTAGTCTCCTCCTTAGTCCCAATCACTATACTATGTATCAGGGCTGTAGCTTAAATACTTTTTGAGATATCTTGCTAACGAGAATTCTATGTTTTTTAATTAAAGGGGAAATAATTCAAGAAGGGGAGATAATTTGGACAAGAAAAAAAATACGGGTCAACTATTTTTTCATGAGGAACTCATATATGAAATTTCAAAACACTAGCATACACGGTTCTGAAGATATGCTATGCACCAGAAAGCAACACAATTGAGTAGCAAAAAATTACAAAGGGCCATAACTCTAACAAAATTTTATCGAATTGGTTGAAAATTTAATCAGGTAGTCTCCTCCTTAGTCCCAATCACTATACCAAATATCAAGGCTGTAGCTCAAATACTTTTTGAGATATCTTGCTAACGAGAATTCTATGTTATTTAATTAAAGGGGAAATAATTCAAGAAGGGGAGATAATTTGGACAAGAAAAAAAATACGGGTCAACTATTTTTTCATGAGGAACCCATATATGAAATTTCAAAACACTAGCATACACGGTTCTAAAGATATGCTATGCACCAGAAAGCAACACAATTGAGTGGCAAAAAATTACAAAGGGCCATAACTCTAACAAAATTTTATAGAATTGGTTGAAAATTTAATCAGGTAATCTCCTCCTTAGTCCCAATCACTATACCAAATATCAAGGCTGTAGCTCAAATACTTTTTGAGATATCTTGCTAACGAGAATTCTATGTTATTTAATTAAAGGGGAAATAATTCAAGAAGGGGAGATAATTTGGACAAGAAAAAAAATACGGGTCAACTATTTTTTCATGAGGAACCCATATATGAAATTTCAAAACACTAGCATACACGGTTCTAAAGATATGCTATGCACAAGCAAGCGTGACGTACGAACGGACGAACGGACGGACAAGCCAGAAGCAATATGCCCCCCAACTTTTTTAAAGTTGGGGGCATAATTATTGAACAAGATACATAGTACCAAAATGGTTCTGAGAAACAGATATTAGCCCCAGCTGTTGATGAGAAATCATAATCTTAGGACCAACTAGCCCCGGTCTACTCTACGGTAAGGCATTTAAATTGGGGTTTCCAATCAAATCGGTGGTTTTTGAGAAAAATAACTCACAAAATGCACAGTTGGCTGATCATATAAGGAATTTGTGTTAAGATTATCGCCCGGGAGTCCACTGCATCGTTGCTGAAACCACGTAATTTCTCAGATCTTGTGTCAAAAGTGACATTTATCGACCCATCATTGCTTAGTGATTTTCTCGTTGAGTTCCAGTCGGTCCAACTTACCCCGCGGCTCGGACCAACTTACCCCGATAGTGGGGTAAGTTGGTCCGTTTTACCCCGTCTTGGAAAACGGCTATACTTGTCAGAATATGTCATTTTCCGGACTTGAAACTATGAAATAAGGAGGAGAATGGATGATACTGGTTGCATAATGTAAAAGTATTACAGGCTAATGAATATTTATGCCAGCATTTGAAAAAATGCAATTTTCGGATCAACTAGCCCCGGTCTCCCCTACATGTCATTTTTCTTTTCTTTTGGCCACTTTTTTCACAAGCGAAAACGGATTTAGTTACTGAGTTTGCTTTCATCCACACCTGATGTGATTTTATTTAAGGCTTTACGGCCTCATCAACACTATTTATTTCGTTTTAGAGACGTCGCTTCCAATTTTGTGGGACTTTTACCAGACAGTAAGATGAAAGAAATGACGTCTCAAGCCCTATGGCCAAAAGAAACCAATAAGCTTTAAAGTATGGTCCAGTAGCTTGAAGAAATAGATGGACTGCCGGATGCTTCCACGCAGAGCTGATTCCGACCGCACACCAGTACTGGAAAACAGCTTGGAGGATCTAAACCTGCCCAGGCAAAATGGTGCGAGTCGGACCGTCTATGCTTATAAACCATTTTGATTTCATTGGGCGACAGGGCTTGAGATGTCATTTCATCTCAATGCCGGGTAAAAGTCCCACAAAATTGGAAGCAACTTCTCCAAAATGACCTATACAGCTTTTAACCTTTTTTATGAGACATTTATTTATTTATTTATTTGAGACTGCGCATGACAAAACTTACTATAAGATTCGCGCAACCAGCGAAGTCTAAGATCATCATGTGCATACAGTCAGTCTGACCAGTCTTCGCATGCTGCTCTCTGTGTAACCCGGAGGCCTAAGAAAGCTCATGCGAACAGAAAGAACTCTGATCAGACTGCGCAGATGGTGGTCGCAGGATTTGCCATGTGCAGGTTTATTTATTTATTTATTTATTTATTCTACACATATGACATGAAAGAATCATTTGCGACTTGTTAATTCTCGCACAATTTTGATTCTGCTGGTCGTTTCCTTTTATATGAGATTTAACATTAAATTGAAAATGAAATAAATATACTTTTACAGTATCTTTTATTTCATTTACATAGAAAGGTTATATTGCATAAACTTTATGCATGCGTCCGGGGTTTAAAGGACACGATTATTTGTAATTAAATCCCTTCTCGGTGCAAATTTTATACTGTACATATGTTTTTATAATATATTTATGTAAGAACATTAAGTAAAGCGTTAAATTCAATGCAGCTCGGATACTGATTCCCCGGCTAGCAGTGTAGTAGAATTCCCAGCAGCCACTCACCGTTAAATCCATGTTTGAACAACGTTGAAAACGTTTCAATATATGAACACTATTTTTTTTTTTTTCATACACGAGACAGCTAAATACGTTTAACCATTAGGCAGCTAGGTCGGATGTTCAGATATCTTCCGAGGGATTCTGCAAATGTAATTGTAATACCCATGGATGATTGTTATTTTTTTTTTCTTGTATAACTTTTGATTCCAAGGGCAAATGGTGACGAATCATAGAAACTCGTTATAAACTGTTCCAAAGCGACCGGCAAACCAACATGGCGGCTTGTTCAGAATGTTGTCTACAATGACCCATTCTAAAATGCTATCTTCAGGGCGATAACGCTACGTCGCTCAACGTAACGTAAACAAAGAAACGCCCATCTTGTGATATCAAAAGTTCGAAATCCATGTTTTCAAACAGCATGTGAGTTTTTATGAATTGAACATGGGTTTTGCCTCAGGAAACCCAGCGTTCTGTTTGCCTTAGTACACATGTTGCTAATGTGTGTATTCTATCTCAAATCGCGTGTGATTGTCACAAAAAGGTATTCATTCTTGAGGACCGTTTCCTCTAAAATGTAAGAAGCCTCAATTTTATTGATTCTCTTCCTAGTTATCTGCATAATATTGGATTTAACGGGCTGAAAAACCATGCCCCATTTTTGTGCCCAAACTTTCTATATCATTCTGAAGTTTCAGCGAGTCCTCTGTATCTCTAATTTTCCCTGTAGCAAACACAGTCATCTGCGAACAGTCTTATTTCTGAGCCAGTGATAGTGGAATATTATTAATGTATACAGGGATAATAACAGTGGGCCAAGAACAGTCACTTGTGGGACCCCAGACAAAACTGGAGCCCACTCTGAAGATTCACCATGGTGATTTACAACAATGCGCAGTTTACAATAGCAAACAAAGGAATCTATCCATTTGAGAGCCTTCTTCCCAATTCCGTAACCAAATAATTTGGAGTTCATCGGTGTCAAAAGCATTCTCGAAGTCCAGAATAAATGTGTCCACCTGTTCCGTCTTGTCCAGGATTTTACCCAGTCATTAATGACTGAGTTACACAACTGTGAATTATCCTACATGCATGCTGTCTGTCTGACAAAAGATTATGTTCATCCAATTGGGCCATAAAGTTTGGGCAGACTATAAAAAATATGTTATAAACAGTACCATATTTCTGTTTAGGGAAAAAAACAAAACAAGGAAATTCTGATAACTGTTTAACTGTATATGTCATACAAAAATCTAATGAGCAAATGCGAAATAACACTCGTTATAAACTGTCTAATGCGACCGGCAAACCAACATGGCGGCTTCATTGCTCTTAAAGGAACTCATTTTTGATTTTTATTTGCCTTCACTGCAGCTGGTGTTGTGCCGTGTGGCGGCCGTAAAACGTCTCCCCGTACATCAACCATAGTGCAGTTTATATTTTACTTTTGGTCCTTTGAAATCAGCGTGAATATTCTGAGAAATCAGAAAAAAAGTATTGGTTTAGACTCATATTCTAGACAGGTTTTTAATTATTTGGACCCCATTTTGATTTATATCAGTCTTTGAATCGACTGCCTATTCGAAATTCGCAAAATTGCAGTATGTTTCCTCTGGCTTTCTTTGCCGGATCATTACAGGGTCACTGATGAGGCTTCATTAGCCGAAACTACGTAGTATGACCCATCTTCTTTCTTATGAATGTTTTCATTGCTCTTAAAGGAACTCATTTTTGTTTTTTATTTGCCTTCACTGCAGCTGGTGTTGTGCCGTGTGGCGGTCGTAAAACGTCTCCCCGTATATCAACCATAGTGCAGTTTATATTTTACTTTTGGTCCTTTGAGATCAGCGTGAATATTCTGAGAAATCAGAAAAAAAAAATATTGGTTTAGACTCATATTCTAGACAGGTTTTTAATTATTTGGACCCCATTTTGATTTATATCAGTCTTTGAATCGACTGCCTATTCGAAATTCGCAAAATTGCAGTATGTTTCCTCTGGCTTTCTTTGCCGGATCATTACAGGGTCACTGATGAGGCTTCATTAGCCGAAACTACGTAGTATGACCCATCTTCTTTCTTATGAATGTTTTCATTGCTCTTAAAGGAACTCATTTTTGTTTTTTATTTGCCTTCACTGCAGCTGGTGTTGTGCCGTGTGGCGGTCGTAAAACGTCTCCCCGTATATCAACCATAGTGCAGTTTATATTTTACTTTTGGTCCTTTGAGATCAGCGTGAATATTCTGAGAAATCAGAAAAAAAAAAATATTGGTTTAGACTCATATTCTAGACAGGTTTTTAATTATTTGGACCCCATTTTGATTTATATCAGTCTTTGAATCGACTGCCTATTCGAAATTCGCAAAATTGCAGTATGTTTCCTCTGGCTTTCTTTGCCGGATCATTACAGGGTCACTGATGAGGCTTCATTAGCCGAAACTACGTAGTATGACCCATCTTCTTTCTTATGAATGTTTTCATTGCTCTTAAAGGAACTCATTTTTGATTTTTATTTGTTCAGAATGTTGTCTACAATGACCCATTCTAAAATGCTATCTTCAGGGCGATAACGTTACGTCGCTCAACGAAACGTAAACAAAGAAACGCCCATCTTGTGATATCAAAAGTTCGAAATCCATGTTTTCAAACAGCATGTGAGTTTTTATGAATTGAACATGGGTTTTGCCTCAGGAAACCCAGCGTTCTGTTTGCCTTAGTACACATGTAGCTTATGTGTGTATTCTATCTCAAATCGCGTGTGATTGTCACAAAAAGGTATTCATTCTTGAGGACCGTTTCCTCTAAAATGTAAGAAGCCTCAATTTTATTGGTTCTCTTCCTAGTTATCTGCATAATATTGGATTTAACGGGCTGAAAACTCATGCCCCATTTCTGTGCCCAATCTACCTATATCATTCTGAAGTTTCAGCGAGTCCTCTGTATCTCTAATTTTCCCAGTAGCAAACACAGTCATCTGCGAACAGTCTTACTTTTGAGCCAGTGATAGTGGAATATTATTAATGTATACAGGGAAAATAACAGTGGGCCAAGAACCTTGTGGGACTCTAGACAAAACTGGAGCCCACTCTGAAGATTCACCATGGTGATTTACAACAAAGCGCTGTTTACTATAGTGGATTATGTTCATCCAATCGGGCAATGATGTTTGAGCAGACTATATGTTATAAACAGTACCATTTTTCTGTTTAGGAAAAAAAAGCAAGGAAATTCTGATAACTGTTTAACTCTATATGTCATAAAAAATCTTATGAGCAAATGTGAAATAACACATGACTACGGCGTGTAACGTCAGTACACCGTCCGTGATAAACTTAGGATTTCTTGTGTAAGATCCTCTATATATTTTTGTTTTGCATATTTATAAATGTAGTATGGTATTTACTTGGTTGGCCATTTCACGGGATCTTAAATGCCATGTAATGTTCCTTTACATTAGTGGTGCAGTTAAAAATATTAACAAATAACTGATGTGTACGAGGGGCGTTTGGAAAATATAAGTAGTGGATGCGGCTTGTAAATATACGGGTCAACTGGTCAACACTAACTAGTGGAGTCCCTTAAAGTATTCGCCCTTAATCTGTATGCACTTTTCCAGTCTTTTGATCCACTGACAGACGTCCCTTTGGGATAAACTGGAACAACGTACTGCCCTGGGCATGACAGCTTTCAAATGGACATCCTCTCAGACATTGTAAGTTATTTTGATTCTTTACGGGGAGCATGGGATCATATTCAGCGCCCGAGAGCGATATTTACCCGAGCCGTTAGGCGGGGGCAAATATCGCCTTCAGGCGGGGAATATCCATCAAGAATCAAAATAACGAAATATTTTTTTCTATCTTATTATGGTTTATAAAAATTAATTTGCTTATATTTTTTATCAACTGTAGTAAATCCAAGATGGTGGACATAACAATTCAGCGAAGGCAAGCGCGAGCGGGGTATAAAATTTTGCCGATGGGGGGTATAATAATTGTCCTGACGCTGTTCAATCAAAAGACTGGAAACTCCTTTGCAGTATTACAAGTTTTAATAAATGGGTTCAGCAAGATATCACAGTGAGAAAGGTCTGGTAATGTTTTAATTTTCAACTCCTCTAACGGCTGATCTGTGTGCAGGGCCGTTGTCCTGAAGAATATGAAGACCACGCACTCCTGCACGTGGGTGCTTTGCAACATAGTGATCCACCATAGCAGAAATATTTTTTCTTTATAAAATAATCCTGTGACTTTCTTGCTCTCAGGTATTGGTACTCGGGCCACAATTCCATCGCAGTCCAAAAATAGAGCGTACATGACATGTCTCGAAGTCATTTCTCCGCGTGATTTGAGGTCTTTCAGTGTTTCATCTACCCAAACCAAATGGCCCTAGTATGTTCCCTTACTGTTGCCATGGCAACCGATCTTATATATTTATCTGTGGTATGCAATTAATCAACACAATGTATTTGTTTGAATCAGTTTTATTGACCATCTTATTATGTACAACTTTAAACTCTATATAGACTTCTGTGATCATTGAACTATATCTGTAGCTATGCTTATGTTATAGTTGCTATGGTGATGGTGATTTTCTGAGATTCCACCCTGTAATGAAAGTATTAGTTACACATACATAACTGAATTGTCTTTAATTCACAAACTTCTGTACTGATACAAAGTATACACTTTTAGGTGTATGTTCAACATTGCCAGAATCATAGGTCACTTATATACTTTGTGGGCGGGGTAAATCAGCATGTCATTTGGTTCTGAAAATTAAAAAAAAATGGATTACATGTCCATTCTACATGACTCGGGCAATGATAAGAGTCAAACTGAAGTTATTAAATTGGTTTTCAAATGTACACGAAGTCCTTATTTAACATATAGCCAAAAGACAATGTATGTTATATATTCAAAAGGGATTATAGATATTTCGATACTTAGAACCTTTGCGTCAAAATTTTGACGTCAATCAGACCCCAATATAGTAAAACAAATTTATTTTACTATATATCATACTTGAATTGTTATGTAGCCAAAGTTTCAAATATTTCTGAAGTTGGGCCATTTTTGGCACTTAATGAACCAACCCCTTTGACTTCAATCAACCTTGCGGTTTCGGAGATGTTTGAAAATGTTGACTGACAGACAACAGACAGACAATGGAGCCTTGCCATACTCTAAGCTCACCCGTGACGCTTCTGCTCAGGTGAGCTAAAACATATACCCCTGTCAACCCCAGTTTTGTTTGTTTGTTTAAATTGAGGTTTAACGTCCCCGTCAACACTATATAGGTCATTTTGGCGACGTTGCCTCCATTTGTGTGACTTTAACCCTACAATGAGATGAAATGACACCTCAGGCCCTGTCGCCCAATGAAACCAATAGGGTTAAATTTAGCACGGACGGTACGACATGCATCACTTTGCCTGGGCAGGCTTAGACACTTTGAGCGGTTCACCAGTATTCATGTGAGGTCGGTTTCAGCTCTGAGTGGAAGCATCTTGCAGTCCAATCTATTTCTTCAAGCAACGATGGGCCGGGGACTTGAAGAAATAGATGGGCTGCATGATGCTTCCACGCAGAGCTAAAACCGACCCACACATGAGTACTGGTAAAGTAGAAGTAAAACAAAGATCAGGAATCGATACGATTAACTTACTCCATCCATCAAACACACCAAAGGGAAAGAAACACAAACATGAAGCGACCAGACCTTAATGAAAACCTAAACAAAGGAAGGCCATAAGGACAGTTACTTTCCCACAAAATGGCCAAATGGCCATCCAAAATAAAAATACACAAGTGATACACACAGTAAGTAACGAACAATAACATAAATAAACCGCCACAGAAGAACCGCCTTGGAAATGGTCAGTGGAAAGAATTCCACTGCGTGGGGGGGGGGGGGGGGGGGCTTAAATCGATTTTACATGGTCATAATCCTCGCCCTTACCCCTGTCGCGGTATACCATAATTTTGTTTAGTCCGCATGAAGGCTTCCTAACTCATCAGTGTAACATCTCCGAGAACATACAAATAAAAAAACTACAGAGATGAAACAAGGTTGGGGACTCGACAGCATACAACAACAAAATTGCTGGAGCAAAATAAAACCAACAGTTAGACTCCGAGGGGCCCGACCAAAGACGGAGCATCAGGCGCCAACCAACATAAAGAATACTAAAATAAAATTCCATTTATGTTTTTTACGCTGGAACCGTCATATAATCTTAGGCCCGACCCACCGGTGTGCAATCAAAGAGGGAAGCAAAGTTGCCAACCGTGATTGGGTTAACCACCATGCATGCAGTCTGTTTTATAACATTTATGTTGTACCCAATCTGTATATATCGACGAACGATTTTACGAAATTGGGTACTAAACCGCTTAGAGGATCTAAGACTGCCCAGGCAAAGTGGTGCGAGTCGGACCGTCCATGCTTATAAACCCTATTGGTTTCTTTTGGCGACAGAGCTTGAGATGTCATTTCATCTCGATGTCGGGTAAAAGTCCCACAAAATTGGAAGCAACGTCTCCTAAATGACCTTTACAGTGTTGACGGGGACGTTAAACCTCAAATTAAACAAAAGCATGTAAGCAAACAGTGTGGATGCTGATCAAACTGCTCCTAGAGGAGCTGTCTGATCTTGGCCCATATTGTTTGCAACAATGACTTTTAATGAAACCTGTAGACAACAAAGCAGACGGAAATTGATGTGATTGGGATCGTTAGCGTTTATCGGTTGCAGACGAAATCAACCCAAAGGCCGTTAACGGACCTCACCGGGAGCTCAACGGAAACTATCGAACATTTGTACCATTAATGCCAATCGTCTGATTACTAGGACATTCGGAAACATTTAAGACCTTGATCACAGGCCAAAGAATGCGGCGTCTGATCGGTGTATTCAATGTTTGCTTAAGGTACGGACTCACAACTTCCAGAATAATCGTGATAACACATATTTGAGCCAGCGCATGTGTCTTATTGTAGGTTTTGTCGTGCGCTGGATCATTTTGTAATTAAACCTCTCCAAAAGGGGTGGAATACTATGTTCGATGTCTGTCAATAAGGTGTTGATTTCTGACTACAACTGCTATTATACAAGTGACAGAAATGATCAGTAATCAATACAATCAACCCAAAACTCCCATCAGAGACACCAAAGTGAAAGGAACATCGTTAGTAAAAAAGACGGCCCCCGCCCATAGGGGCTTGAAGAAATATATGGGCTGCATGATGCTTCCACGCAGAGCTGAATCCGGCCCGCACACTAGTACTGGTAAACCGCTTAGAGGATCAAAGCCTGTCCAGGAACCGCGATGCGAGGCGGACCGTTCATGCTAATAAACCATTTTGGTTTCATTGGGCGACAGGGCTTGAGATGTCATTTCATCTCAATGTCGGGTAAAAGTCCCACAAAATTGAAAGCAACGTCTCAAAAATGACCTTTACAGTGTTGACGGGGACCTTAAACCTCAAATCAAACAAAAACAAACAAACAATTATATAGAGGGTCTTACATGAGTGTTCATGTATTATTGAATTTCATAAACGAGTTGAGGGAAGGGGATAAAATGCGAGGCTTTGCCGAGCGTTTTATCCATTTTCCTCAAGGAGTTCAATAAATTCAATAATACATGAACATGAATGCAAGATTCTATTTATCATATGACATCAAAAGGCATTATATGCACGATTTTTCAACAAATATGTCAATATACCACCATTAGTAAACGCGAGAGGACGCCGTACGTGTACCGATACGGGACGTAACTAACAAATTTGCATATTTAATCCACTAGTGGATTATCGAATTTATAACATAGAGGTTATTAAATGGTAAAGGTGTGCCTCTAAGTCATATTGGCACCGGTATGTCATATTGGCCCGAGGGCTTTAGCCCGAGGGCCAATATGACTTCCGGTGCCAATATGACTTAGAGGCACACCTTTACCATATCATAACCTCTTTATTACAGCATTTATATAGCATAGTTATATTGCAACGTGAAAAAATGAAGGCAAAGCGACTATTTGCTTTTTAAAGGTTGATGCCGGTAACATTACGTCGAGTGTGTTGAGGATATATTTTCGGTATCCGCCAAAAATAAAAAAAGAAATTCCTTTTAAATTATATAACTACACTAACCATGCTCGCGGTAATACAGTAACATAGTATTGCGCAGCAAATTACGCCACAAGTGACGTCGCAACTGTAAGTTTAAAAACAAAAACAAATCGCCATTTTAAATACAGAATTTCTGCAGTTCAAATAATGCTTTTTAAGGCATTTTACAGAATGTATTGTGCTTATTTGAAGACCATTTTAACTTTAAAGGCTCTAAGTGTCAATCATCAAGCTACTGCATAATCGATTCCGTGTGTAGCAGTCGGTCGCGGTGGTTGTTTACAATAAAATACAAGACGATTTTTGGGGACATTTTTCCCTCCCACACAATTTCCAGTTCCTCATAAGTGAAGAGATCTGTGCGTTTCAGGTTATTGGCAAGACCTTATTGGTTCAAATGTTGGGACATCCCTGCTGTGCTTGAAAGCAACGTCCTTCACAATGCTTCCCAATCGTGAGTGAACTTCTTTTAAAAGTATTTTGTTTTGCATTTTTCATGTTTGCCACGAAATATCATACTTTTCTCAAAATATATTGTTATCACTGTCTTCTATCGCTCTGTCTAGGTCCAGATGTCGAGTTGACATTGCTTCAAGTGATTTTTCTGCGCCATTTTGATGCTTATGGAGTACGGCATTAACGTTCTATTGCTATAGTAACCGAGTGGAGCAGTGCCAATATGGAAAAGCAGTGCCAAAAATCCATATTATATGGATTTTTGGCCCCGGCACGTGACTGTGCCATCAAAATAGCGATAAAATGAGCCTGTATTGAAAGATTCTAATGTATTTTTCCTATAGTAGGTATGTAATAAATGACGTTATTACATTTTCAGACGCGACGTCATATGATTAGTGACAGTATTGATCAGGAATCGATACAATTAACCCGCAACTCCCATCAGAGACAACAACGTGAAAGGAACATCATCATAAAAAAGTCCGGTTATCTCCGTAGCGAGATTTACATATAAGAAAGAATCAGGAGAGAAACGATCAGGAACTGATACAATCAGATCCCAAATTCTTCCCTCAGTATCACAAGGAAAAGAGTGATGACAATAAACAAAATGAGCCGCAGGTAAACCGAGTCGGCAGCTCTTTCACAAACAGCTGGGGACTCGGGATATCCAAACCTAACTAAAAATGATCAATATAAAGGGGGAACGAATCTGAATTACCAAGAAGACAAACGTTAAACAGGAGTACAACTGTAACTGAAAATAAACAGCAAAAAATGGTGAACAATCAGAATCATCAAGGTAACAACATATACAAATAGGGAAAGAATCAGAACAATCAACACAAAACATGAAGGAACCACAGCAAACGCACCGACTTGGAAGGTCAGTAAACATAACTGGTTGGTTTAAGTTAACTTTACGGCATCCATAACCTCACCCTCAATTTCACTGTGGTTCAAGTATTTGTTTAGGTCATCGTGAAGATTTTCTAACTAATAAGTGCACCGTCCTTCGGATCGGGTCGTTAACTGGAGGCCCCCTGTGCAGGGAGAACCACCCCCTGTGCAGGTTAAAGAACCCTACCATAATTACATGATTACTGTGTAGGCGTTCATCCTGCAAAACTGGAGTGTATATAATATACACCTGCCTAGAATGTCCGCGAGGGCGTATGGCAGTATATATAGAAAGAAAGAAAGAAAATCAGTAAAGAAAAAAATCACAATTATTTTAGCCGTTGACACAAGGGTGAGGACTCGACAGTAAAACGCGCTTAAACGAATGGGTCAAACAAGCCGCGTTCTGAATCAAATGTTATAGTGTCCGCTATGCATCTCCCGCATATAACTATAGCAACTTGCACGTGATGCGTCTAGCCAATGAAACCAAAGTGTATCATTTGTGATATGCACTTAACTAATCAGTTGCTCGGACCACACGTGAGACTAGTTCTACAACGGAAGGTCAGGTGATTTATCTCCGGGTTCTACCGTTACGTATTCGCCCACTACTGATTAACGATCTGCTCTAAGTACATGTAAATGACATAATCTTGTAAGAAACAAAAATGCTATATTTACCCAGATTTAGCAAAGTTTGTCCACATAGTGATTAAATATTCGGAATATTCCCTGTCCCAATCTGTCGGTTTGTAATCCTTAGCCCATGGCATGTATGTAAGAAACCCGTCCAACTCGTCAAAGAAGATGTATGACAGTTCATCTGCGTGATTGGCCCCCTTTGCCCATGAAGGGGCTGGAAACGCCCTCTGCGATGGCAAAATATCGAACAGATACATGAATGTATTTTTAGAGTTTTGCGCTAGAGATCGATGTCGAATTACCGTTTCGATAACAGGAATCCCAAAAAAGACGTCGGAAAAAATCGCTACGAGTTTGTTTCGTCGTTTTTCGACATTTTCAGGTTCACTCCAGTCAGTGTATTCTTGAACTATTATATTCTTAATAAGCTCAGGGACATCCTTGCCGAGTTCGTGGGGTAATATAAAGGGCAATAAATTCTTCTCGAAATAAGTTTTGTTTGGTTCAAACTTTTCTGGATCTTCCACACCGACGACTGGATGGATCAACCCCAGTCCTTCTTCCGAGTTTATTCCCATCAGCAGGTCGACAGATGCGAAAAGTTTTTGACCTTCAGCTGTCAGCTTGGAATCTCCAAGCAGAATATCTTTAGGATTTTCTTTAACGAATTCTCCATCGACTGTTGGAAGGAATGGCATGCGGAACCTTATAAAACCGTTTGAAACGTCGTTTAATGTTGCATTAATGCTATCAGGTGACATATCCCTCAAACATCTGACCAGTTCTTTAGAGTCGGACGTTTCACAGCCGACAAGTTTTCTGAACGTGGCTGCATCTTCTTTTGGACTTTCGCTTGTTGCCCACATTGGAGTTATACTGCCGCTCTGGGAAATGGCTCTCTGTATAAACCCCTTGTTTCCAAGAAAGTGACTTTGATAGACGACGCTCGTGGCTCCAGCCGACTGCCCAAATATTGTTACTCTTTGAGGATCGCCACCAAAGTCTTCAATATTGTCATAGACCCATTTAATAGCCACGTGCTGGTCCCAAAGTCCGTAATTCCCCGGTGCGTGCTCATCCTCCGTACTCAGAAATCCCCAAATTGACAATCGGTAGTTAACAGTTACCACAATAACGTTTCCATGAGCGGATAATGTATCTGAGATGTATGGTGCCGCCGCCCGTAAACAAAGGCGCCACCATGCAACCACACCATTACAGGCAGATATCCTTGACTACCACAAACGACTTCAGGAACATACACATTTAATGTCAAACAATCTTCTCCCACTGACAACTCTTTATTTTCCGGAACAGGGATTAGAACCATTTGAGGGCACACTTTTCCATATTTTGTAGCATTAAACGGGGATTCTAAAGTTCTTTTTGGGATGGGTTTTCTGAATCGTAATTCATCTATTGGCGGCTCTGCGTACGGTATACCAAAGTACCGATTCACTTTCCGAGGCTGTCCGAAAACATTTAGCTCTTTTACAGTCCCTCTTATTTCTCCAAGTTGTGTTGTGATTATCGGAGCATCTTCAGAATGTACACAATCCAGTCCCCACAACGTTGACACAATAATTAAAACAACACACACATTCATGTTTGTGATAGCATGTAACACTTGTCTTTTATGCACTTGCTAGGAAAATGTATCATATAAACTCTCAAGGGTATCTAGAACATGACGTTATTCCAGTCACCTTTTTTGCATTATCTGCTGGTTCCTAGTCTGAAGTTATCAGTGTTTGAAAAATTGGTTACCAGACCCCCCTGACCTTGAAAGTCGGGTTACCTGTTCTTTTTTTCTCCAAAACTGATAATGGGTAAGCTGGGAACCAGCAAATAATGCAAAAATGGTGAATATTTTGCAGATTAAGAAAAATATCGGCTTTAGATGAAAAGTAGTGGTATTTTTCTTATTTCAGCTCAAAATATACAGCAAAAATAAGAAAAATAAGGTTCACCCCTATAAACACCTTTTGTTTGATTTGAGGTTTAACGTCCCCGTCAACACTGTAAAGGTCATTTTGGAGACGTTGCTTCCAATTTTGTGGGACTTTTACCCGACATTGAGATGAAATGACAACTCAAGCCCTGTCGCCCAATGAAACCAATAGGGTTTATTAGCATGGACGGTCCGCCTCGCACCGCGGTTCCTGGACAGGCTTAGATCCTCTAAGCTGTTTACCAGTACTAGTGTGCGGGCCGGATTCAGCTCTGCGTGGAAGCATCATGCAGCCCATATATTTCTTCAAGCCCCTATGGGCGGGGGCTTCCTATAAACACCTGCTTAACTATATAAAAGGGGGTTCAAGGAGGTGAAAACTTCTTCGACGTGTTCTCACAATGGTGATGGTTCTCTCAGTAAAGGGATTGGTATCATCCGCGCCAAAATGAACTTGAACATCAGTCAGTAGGCAGTGTCTGAGAGCAGAATATGCTGGTTGTCCTTTTGAAATCCTGCGTTACATTAAAGCTATAACCGGACGAACAGCAAAGACTCAGATAAGACTACCTGATATAAGTTTTTCCTGTTATTAATCAAGTTATTACTCATATTCATTTTCCTGTCACAATGTGCATATTCAAACTTACCAAAAAATATGGCCATTTTTTGCCAACCTTACAATGGTAGTTTATAATTTTGCAGATTAAGTCATTGGTTTCGTCGTGTTCCAAATATCATTCAGAATGTATATATACCTAGTAGTAAAGTTTTAACGCTCGTGTTTAAAGTCATACATCTCGTTTACCCAGATTTAACACAATTCATCGATCCGAATCTTTCAAAACGATTTTATATTTCGTGTTACCAGACAGACATGTGGTCGTAACAGTCTGAAATTCGAACATACACCACATTTTTAAAATCATGTGACAAAAGGTATCCCCATCTCCTTCCCTAAAACACGGAATGGTCTCGTTATTCTTGAATTTTGAACTCTCAATTGTCATTTATTAACTATATATAACGAAATGCATTGCACCGGGATCAGCTGAACGAACAGCGAAGGTGATGTCGTGACTGCACATCATGCGCAATTACCTGATTACGCCATAGCCATTGCCGTGATTAAGATTCGCACACATTTATTATGTTCTCAAAAAGACACAGATATTTGAGCGTGTATAATTCAATGACGCAAAAGTACACGGTATTGTATGTTTGCCCGTTTTGTTGTGAGTTTACTAAAATCTGTATTGATTACAGACATTGAAACACACTACACAAATGTTAGACCTATATACATATGTCGTTAACTGTTCAGGTGGGTAGGATACAGCGAGGTCTTGTGCTGGTAATGGTAATACCCAAGCAGGCACATGACGTAATTGTGACGTCACATCAACGTCGGTACAACGTCATAACGTTTATGCAACGTCACATCCATGTCGACGCTGCCCTAGCGTCGTTTGTCTGCTGGGATATGGTATGCACTTTTATCAACTGCTCTGGCTTTTCAAATATTCGAATTTTCAAGATGTACATGTAGATCACCGATAATCTTTTGTCAAGGGTATCATTTATTATGTCACCTATACCACTAGAAATAAACATATCCATGTTAGGCACCCATGTTATTTTATACCAAACAGTGATATCAATGCATATCTGAAACAAATAAAAAATCTATTTTCACACGGAAAACCGTGTCACACTGTGAAAACTCTCATGACCTTGTTATTTTCACAGTAGCAGTCCGTACTACATTTTTGCATCACGAAAACACGCCAAAATAGTTTTGATCCCCTTGAATCCCTATTTCTGCTCTAAAATATAGACTGTGGGTACTCGTTAGAACCGCATCGACTATAACGAGTGCCCACGATCTATATTTTGGACAGAAATAAGAAAAATATCACAATTTTTCATCATTCGGCGGTAAAGTTTACAATGTATATATGTGGTGTGTGTATTTGTTTGGACGTGTTTCACCATGTTAGGCACCAATGCCTAGCAGTGAAATCAATGCATATCTGAAGCAAACAAAACTTGTATTTTCACACTGTGAAAACAAACATGAACTTGCCATTTTCACAGTAGCAGTCCGGACTATTTTTTTGGTTTGTTTGTCGTAATAAAGAAATAATAAACACTTTTATCATATGACGTCGCGTCTGAGAGTGTAATAACGCCATGTATTATTTTCGATAATCCACTAGTGGATTGTATATGCAAATTAGCTACATACGTCCCGTAACGTTACATGTACGACGTCCTTAACGACGGCGCGTTTATTAATGGCGGAATATTGACATTTTTGAAAACAATCGTGAATAAAATGCGTTTTAAATGTCATATGATAAATACAATCTTGCATTCGTGCTCATGTATTATTGCATTTATTAAACTCGTTGAGGAAAAGGGATAAAATGCTCGGCAAAGCCTCGCATTTTATCCCTTTTCTTCAACTCGTTTAATAAATTCAATTATACATGAACGCTCATGTAAGATCCTCTATTTATTCGATAAATCATGATGAATAGCTGTGTTGAAAACATATTTTATCAAGTTTGTCGAAAATACCAGAAATGTTCACGAGTGCGAAACATGTTACGGACAGCTGCAAATTATAAGAATCTGATATGGGGTTCTGTTGTAGATGAGCGTTTCCAACCCGAGGGATTACCGTGCTGAGCGGAACCGAGGCTACGCCGAGGTTCCGCTCAGCAAGGTCATCCCGAGGGTTGGAAACGCCCATCTACAACAGAACCCCATATTGGATTCTTTTTCTTGCACAACCCCTCCGGTTAGTTTTGACAGCTCGCACATGTATATTGTTTGCAAAATAAAAGTAGCGCGGAAGTAGTTCCGGCACACCAGATTAGGATATCCGTGGTTTTAGCCTGGTTTAGAAATTCTGTATAGAATTGAAGCGCATTTATGTTAGTTGCCTGGGTCGAAACACCAGGGTCAGAACATAAATTTCTATCCCAGGGCAAAATCACGGATTTCCTTGTCTGGTGTGCAAGAAAAAATAATCAAAGCACTGAGAGTACTGGTGGGTCGATTGTCTCTGAGTAACGGTTAGGAAAATAGTCCTCATTACGATAACTCACTCGTGCGACATAGTGCATTTTTCATATCTCCAAAATGCCTACTTTTCTGATGAAAATCCTTGATATTTTTCTTATAAATGTTCAAAACATAGGTTGAGGGTGCTCGGCTCGTTAGAATGCCTCAGTTAGGCGGTTCTAACGAGTACCCAGAACCTATGTCTTGGAACAGAAATGAGAAAAAATAAGGTATACCACCGTAAACCCCAGTTTTCTCCATATAAAGTGGGGTTTAGGGGGTCTTCATTTCACGGACTTGTTCCCGTGATGTGAACTCAGGAACTGAGAACTGAATTGTTGAACCCTCAAATTCTAGTATTTCAAGCAAGCAGAGTAGACCTGATCAGACACCGCGTTATGTGGCGTCTGATTAGGTATACACTGTTTGCCAATGACAACGTGCACGAGCACAGTCCAGTATTTACTTTTTACATTGCGCTCTAAGCGACTATCGATGCTATTTTTGTTAAAGGTCAGCGACACTCAATTGTTAAATAGCAGGGGGGGGGGGGGGGGGGGGGGGGAGTGAGCTTCTGTTCCCAGTCTCTTTGGGTCGATTGATAAGCGAATACGTCGTACACGAGCCAGGTCCAGATTTTCTTTAGGTCGATTGATTAGTCAATACCTCATACACGAGCCCAGTCCAGATATTACCTTTTACTCAGCGCTCTGATGTCACTGGGAGAAGACTAAACACTGCTGTTAACAACCGGTGCCTGGGTTTTGTACATGGTTAGCGATAGCCACGCAGACAATAGCAAGTAACAGGAACACTGCTTTATAACATACATGTAGGTTGTGGGTACTCGTTACAACGCTTCATTACAAGAAAAGTATTCAGTACATTTTTGTCTGAAAAAATGACGTTCTTGATGTTGTTTCCTTCAAGGTTTTCAAAATCATTTACTAAATGTGTATGCATGTATTTATTTCCCTTCTGCACACACGTATTTTTAACCAGCACAACATATTCATCTTTCTGAATTTCTGTTATATGCAAGACAATATATGCTGGAAAAGTTATTGCGTGTATAACATTTTATTTTACTGCTCCTTTGCAAACATTATAGACCCATCGATTCATTCCGCTAATCAGGGTCTACGCTGTCATAGTGTCTCCTCTCTCACTTCTCGTCGCTCAGTCCCACCACTGCACCCCAGCTACTGAATAACAATGATCTGATACAGAGCCCCTTCAGCGCAATGTTTAATTCTAACACAGCGCGCCTGTATAGGCAATGCAAAATACCTTTTTTTTTATTCTGCAACAAATCACGGCTCGGAAGAGCGTGACGTGTGACGTCATTAAAAACTGCAAATTTATGACTACACTAGTCGATTTACTTGACGTTAGACGGTGTAACGTCATTTTCTCGCATCGAAAACGTTAGAAAAGGATGTAAATGCATGTGTTTCAGTCGATAATTTTAGCGGGATTTCTTCTAACAATGGCGAAAGGTTGTGAGATACTGAAGGAAACAACAACATTATTAGCGATTTTCAGAGTGTTAGAATCCAAATAGACCAGCTATAGTCTGTGATTTGTTGAGTAATAAATCACAGTTTGTCGGTCAGTTGTAAGTAGACAAATCACGCGCGCTACGCGCTCGTGATTTGTCTACTTTACAACTGACCTCCAAACTGTGATCTATTTCTTAAACAAAAAAACATGTAGTTCATTCTACGTTCGTAGGTCATAGAGGATCTTACATGAGTGACCATTTATTATTGAATTTATTAAACGAGTTGAGGAAAAGGGATACAATGCGAGGCTTTGCCGAGCATTTTATCCCTTTTCCTCAACGAGTTTAATAAATTCAATAATACATGAACACGAATGCAAGATTCTATTTATCATATGACATTTAAAACGCATTTTATTCACAATTGTTTACAAAAATATCAATATTCCGCCATTAGTAAACGCGACGCCGTTAAGGACGTCGTACATGTAACGTTACGGAACGTATCTAGCTAATTTGCATATTTAACCCACCAGTGGATTATCGAAAATAATGCTTGGCGTTATTACACTCTCAGACGCGACTTCATATGATAAACAGTGTTAATGCAGGCAGTACACAGAGTGGATGGGTAGGTGTGTGTGTGTGTGGGGTGGGATAGGGGGGTGCAAACGCACCCCGCTCGTATTTTGCAAAATTATCTCAAATTTATGCAGTATTTGACCCTCTGCAAAATACCCGAATTTCGCACCCTCACCCCTTTTTCAGAGTCTGCGTTTGGACATGAAGCATGTTCTAAAATGTTGCTGTATATACGGCCAACAGAACTTACCCTGATCAGACGCAATCTACTGTGTATCCGATCTGGGTCTATGCTGTATGTCTAATTACAAAATCACCTTTAAAAATTGCTCTAATACATTTATCGGTTCTAAAATTTAAGGTCTTAGTAGAAGTGCCAAAAGTATCGTCGTAGCATCTATTTTTTTATTTTATTTATTTTATTTTTATTTTTTTTTGGGGGGGGGGGGGAGGGGGGGACATTACGCAAAAACGCCTATACAAATACATTGCCACCTTTATCGCCGAAAAAATGAAAATTTTATGATGAAAAAAGGGTGATATTTGTCTTATTTTTGCTCAAAATATAGATTGTAGGCACTCGTTAGAACCGCCTCATCGAGGCGGTTCTAACGTGTACCCACAACCTATATTTTAGGGCAAAAATAAGAAAAATAAGGTATACCCCCGGAAACCCCAGTTTTACTATATAAAAGTGGGGTTCAAGGGGGTCAAAATTATATAGGCGTGTTTTCGTGATGGGTTGGGGGGGTCGCAAGAAATTAGATAACTTGGCATACATATGTGTAAACGTACATTTCTAACACTTTTATGAATGGGATGTTCCGGAAGTCGTCACCTGACAGCGCGGGCTGTATTAAGCGTTTGTTTCTGTTTTCCTTTCATGACGTAGGCAGCCTGACATTGGACTGAACCTTAAATACCAGTATTTAAGTAAACAGTGTAGTCCCTGAGCAACCGGCTGACCAGACGCCACATTCCGCGCCACATTCTTTGTCTGGGTATTCGGTGTTTACCAAACCCAACATACGATTTCTGACTACATGTAACATCGATAAAAATAGCGCGACGTTTTCTATTAATAACCATAATATTGGTTTCCCCAAATCAGTGATAGTCACATGAACAACAGCAATAATTTTTGATTTGACATTGAGGAACTTTGGGTCGATTGTACAACAATCGACCAAAAGAGAAATTTTGCTGTTTTTTTTTTTTTTTTTTCGATAAATACCATATATATTTCATTTCGTGTGTTGAAGATATCATAATTTTTCACTCGTGCTTCACACTCGTGAAAATTCTGATGTTTTCAACACACGAGATGAAATATATTGATATTCATCTAAAAAAAAAAGAAGTAAATATCCTCTATATCTCCTGATTCTAACAAAGCCATTACGAAAACAAGCCTATACAAATACATTGTAAATTTTTCGCCGAAAAAAAAAAAAAAACAAAAAAAAAAAAAAACAAAAAAAAAAAAAATTTAGATATTTTCCATATTTCTGCTTAAAATATAGATAGTGGGTACTTGTTAGAACCGCCTCATCGAGGCGGTTCTAACGAGTACCCAGAATCTATATTTTAGAGCAGAAATAAGAAAAATAAGGTTTACCCCTGTTAACCCCAGTTTTATATGCACTAAATAAAAGACGAGTTCAAGAGGGTCAGAATTGTGTAGGCGTGTTTTCGTGATGGTAACTAACAGTAGTGGTGATTCGAATGTCGCTGAGCTCGGCAATTCATTGATTGTTTTGGGGTTTAACGACACGCCAACCCTTTTGGGTCATTTTGTGTCGCCTCCCTTAGAAAGGGAAGAAAAGAGACAGAATATATGGTAGAGGAGGTTGAAATGAGGGACAGGGGAGGAAAAGGTAACTAAATGGAAGTTTAGATCGGAAGTTTAGAACTGCTGATCGGAAGTTTAGAAACGGAAGAAAAAACAACGTCACCCTTCTACACAAGCCTGCTGCAAGGACAACAGGCCTTGTCCAACAGTAAGCCAGTATCATTTGGACGCCCCGGTGGCACACGAAACACGACAGCTTCGCCCCTTCAAACTGACCATGCCTGAGCTAGGAAAGCAGCCCAGAATGGACAATTAGACTGTTTCGTTTCATTACAATGACACACCCGTGGGACATAATGTATTGTTTTCACATCTCCAAAATGGCTACTTTTCTGACGAAAATCCATGATATTTTTCTTATTTGTAATCCAAACTTAGGTTGTGGGCTCACGTTAGAACCGCCTCATTGAGGCGGTTCTAACGAGTACCCACAACCTAAGTCTTGGAGCAGAAATAAGAAAAATATTTTTTACTACCGCAAACCCCAGTTTTCTCTATATAAAGTGAGGTATAAGCGGTTGTTCATTGCATGGACGCGTTATCGTGATGTTACCCTTAAATTCATGTATTAAGTGCAAACAGTGTATACACTGATCAGATGTTGCGTTCTGCGGCGTCTGATCTGGATATCCACTGTTTGAATTGCACAACACATGAGACCAGTCTCGATCGATTCCACAGGAAACCCTATTGACATTATACGCTGACGTCACATAGAATACCCGTCTAAAAATAACCGTTACCTGGATTTTGTACAAATTAGTGATAGTCACGTGGAAAACAGCAGGATTAAGCTACGGTGCTTAGTGACTTTTGGTCGACTGACAACCAGTGTACCGAAAAACGAACCCTGTTTCTCACAGTTTTGCCTAAAACATTGATTTTGGCTGCTCATTAGAACCTCCTACTTGAGGCGTTTATATACCACCGGGTCTTGAAGAAATAGATAGGCTGCGTGATGCTTCCACGCAGAGCTGAAACCGAACGCACATGAGTACTGGACAATCGCTTAGAGGATCAAACCTGCCCAGGCAAAGTGGTGCGAGTCGGCCCATCCATGCTTCTAAACCTTATTGGTTTCATTCGGTGACAGGACTTGAGATGTCATTTATTCTAACTGTCGGGTAACTGTCGGGTAAAAGTCCCACAAAATTGGAAGCAAGTTGCCAAAATGCCCTTTACAGTGTTGACAGGGACGTTAAACTTCAAATCAAACAAACAAACAATAAAGTGTCGTGTAAAGAATTGTATTGCATGAACTTATTAACGTGTTAACAGCCCAAGTTAATTTCTGATATTGCTTGTATTCAGCTTTCGGAAGTACTGCATAAACTTACAAGTATAGTTTTTACAAAAAGGTAGGTCTACGCTTAGCTCATATTAGTATGCATGTCCAGAGTTATAGCCCAGAAATGTGCTTCATACAATTGATTGTCTTTATAATTGTCAGCTGCATCTAGGATCCTGCCGACGGAAGTATAATATCTGAAATGTCAAAGTTGCAAATGCTGTAATTGTGTCACTTTTTTTTCTTCTTTAAAAAACGGTACATGGGCAACTTCAATGTGCTTGTAACACCCAATTAAATGGAATGCTTGAAAACTGTTGAAGAAAATACGTTGACAATTTTCCTACACATTATAGAAGACAAATTGAAGATTTACCAAAATATGTTGCAAATGGCGAGTCAAGTGTTATTTAGCTCACCGTAGCCGATGGCTCCTGGGGAGCTTATACGATAGGCAGTGGTCCATCATGGTCGAGAGTTTGTAGATGCGAAATTTGCATTAGCCTGTACAAATACGAAAGCAAATGTGGGCTTGTACAAGAGTTATAGCAATTCTGTGCCAGAGCTCTGCCCGTGGGCCTCTTTTTGTGTGAAAGCTTATACTTGTTATGGACCACGTTTTTCTTCTTTTGAAAGCTTATACTTGTTGTTGCATAAATGTAAAGATCAAATTGCACTGTGGGTAACAAACCCACGTCTATTATGTCTATGTCCATGAGCGTAGACAAAACAAAGGCAAATTATACATTGCTTCACAAGCATGACAGACTAAACAAGCAAAAAACAATAATTTTATCCTAGCAGCGATTTGTATGGTGCTGATCAGACTGTACGAATGCCAGCCTGGTCTGCATTTCCTTGTTCGCAAATGATTTTACTAATTTTAACATTCATTGTCTTTTTCACAGTGTTCTTTGGACTCTTTTTTCCCTAGAGAGTTCATTAAGCTTGGAATGATCTTACGCCACAGGTTGTACTCCCTTGAGAGAAGAAAACTCTTGACTGAATCTGAGTTTATCTCCCTTGTTATATGTAAATACTGCTGCTCCTTCTCTGTAAATACTGGCCAGTACATCCTCACTGGAACAGGTCTATTCGGGTCCCTAGAATAGGAAGGAAGAAACATTTTTGCACTGACTGAATGACTGACTAACTGTGACGTTGACTGTGACTGTCTGACTTTGATTTACTGACTGCATACACTTTATCTCAATGCTGGGTTAAAGTCCCAAAAGTCGGAAACAACATCTCCAAAATGATATAGTGTTGATATGGACCTAAAACCTCGTGTCAAACAAAATGACTGACTGTGACGGACGGACCAACCGACTGACCGACTGACTATATCGATCACCTGAGCTATGGGATTTACGCCGGCCTCAAAAATGACCTAAATAGTGTTTACTGGACCATTAAACTCCAATACAAACAAACAATAAGGGATTTACATGGCCCTAGGTATATAATTTAAATAATCTTGGTAGAGGCCCACTAAATGAAGCTTAATACAAAACATCAAAGGCCATGGCCTTCTTGTTTCAGACAAGGGGATATTTTAGTCGAACTTCAATGGCTCGAACCCCTTTGGGCCATGGAAATTTGTTCGAGAGAGCGGTAGTTCGAGCCACTG
The DNA here is from genome assembly GCA_963580285.1 of Lucinisca nassula. Lineage (NCBI taxonomy): Eukaryota > Metazoa > Mollusca > Bivalvia > Lucinida > Lucinidae > Lucinisca > Lucinisca nassula. The sequence goes on from OY757023.1 coordinate 12,058,153, forward strand.
TTGGATACTTCCAGGAAACATAACGGGGGTCATTATTGGATTTCTATTCGGTATTCTGTAACATAAATGTATGGTGTGTGTACTCATTAGAATCGCCTCATTGAGGCGATTCTAATGAGTACACTCAGCATACATTTGCAAGATAAAAATCTCAAATCTCCTTAATTATCCCACACTACTTCTTATGCGGAGGAATTCCCTTGGTACTCAAGAACGGGTTCGACGCAGCCATGGTAAACGAGCCATCGGTTTTCGAGCCATCGAAGTTCAACTGTTTTTTGTTTGTCTGGTTTGAGGTTTAACGTCCCCGTCAACACTGTTAAGGTCATTTTGGAGACGTTGCTTCCAATTTTGTGGGACTTTTACCCGACAATGAGTTGAAATGACATCTCAAGCCCTGTCGCCCAATGAAACCAATAGGGTTTATTAGCATGGACGGTCCGCCTCACACAGCGGTTCCTGGACAGGCTTAGATCCTCTAAGCGGTTTACCAATACTAGTGTGCGGGCCGGATTCAGCTCTGCGTGGAAGCATCATGCAGCCCATATATTTCTTCAAGCCCCTATGGGCGGGGGCCTTAGTTCAACTGTAAATATAGAAAGAGATGCCTAGGAAAAGCCAAAATAAAAAGTACATTCTGCTAACGGTACCAAGAGGAAAAGTAACTAACAAGTTAGGAAAACATTTCGGAAACACGCCTATCCAAATACATACATGTAGTAAATTTTTCGCCGAAAAAAATGAAGATTTTATAATGAAAAAAATGTGATTTTCTTCTTATTTTCTGCTCAAAATATAGATTGTGGGCAAACGTTAGAACCGCCTCGTCGAGGCGGTTCTTACGGGTACCCACAATCTATATTTTAGAGCAGAAAGAAGAAAAATAAGGTTTTCCCTTTAAACCCAGTTTTACTATATAAAAGTGGGGCTCAAAAGGGGTCAAAAGTATACAGGCGTGTTGTCGTGATGAAATCGAATCACAAACAGGACACCAGCCAGCTCCCTCTTCCTTCTTGATAATCAGGATGCAACAGGCAAAATTATGAAATTTAAGGACACCCTGTATTAAAACTTTGTATTGAAATTTGAAAATTTGTCAAGTGTGAATATGATTTAAAAAACAAATATCACTGATTTTGTTTGTTTGATTTGAGATTTAACGTCCCCGTCAACACTGTAAAGGTCATTTTGGAGAAATTATCACTAATATGATTGTTTGCGAGTATTCAACGAAAGCGTAATATTTCGGCTTTAAGTAGCCCTATTCCTACAAACCTGTTCATTGCGCTGCGTACCAACGCAGCGCCATTTGTAATGAGTTTGAGAAACGGATTATGTATTCATGAAACTGGACTTTTCATTGATGTAAGCGAATTGTCCGTTACAGAAGTTCGCGTTATAGCTAAAATTAAAACACTTTTTTAACAATTTTAATCCGCGACTTCATTCAGTTATACATTTACAATCTGAATTTTTGCCATTCGCATTCTATTTTTGATACATTCTGGATTTTTAATAACGAACTATGTTCTTCGTTCTAAGCATCGAAAGGGTATTCGTTTTTGACAGTCGTTTTATTTTCAATCAGTACAGTCCTGAATATACTCTTGATATTTCATTGTTGAATTGTCCCAAAATTAAAATTCAGTGTTTGAAACAGATGACGGTATGTGTATGTGCGTTTGTAATAGATGACAGGGTTTGTACACAGAATGGCACAATCTAACGTTTAAAGTTATCCCTTTCGATTCCAATGATTGTTAACTGCGTAATAATTAAGCCTGTTGCTACAGCAAAGGTTAACCCTTTCAACCCTGAAGCCAAAGCACACATACTTATGCAAACAATGCAGATCCTAATGAGATGGCTCATAATGATCCACCTTATTCAGATATATTAGTTGCCATCCTGAAGACGCTTTTAAGCTAGATACTATATTTAGTAGAATGGACGTACCCAAAGTCAGTGATGGTAGAGTCCACTATGGAAACTCAGAGGTGAAAGGGTTAAATAGTAAATAAATCAAAGCACTGGCAGCACTGACAGGTCGAGTATCTCTGAGTGTAGATAGGAAAAATGGCCCTGAAGGGGAACTTGATCTGTTTCATTTAACCTTTGAATAATTATACCTTAAGCAAATAGTGTAGACCCTGATCAGACACCGAGTTCTGATACGGGTCTACACTGTTTGCAAATCCAGCACATGATTCCAGTCCAGATTCTACAGATATCTATCTAACCATGTACGCAACACTCTGAAGTCACAGCGGTACAAATAACGCGTTTTTTATTATTTTTTACCGCTACCTTCATTTCTTGAAAAAAACACGTCTCTATAATTTTGACCCCATTGACCCCACTTTTAACGGTACGTGGTACACATTTCTGATTAAAAATAGATTGTAAATGTCCGTTATTTCTGATTAAAAATAGATTGTAGATGCCCAAAAGAACCGCCTAACGAGTACCCACAATCTATGTTCTGAACAGAAATATGATAAATATCAAATTTATTTCTACCTAAAAATTTTCAGTTTTTTTTTTATGGTAAAATTTCCAAGATATTTGAAAAGGTGTGCGCCAACGATGAAAGCACTGTGCTTAGTAACTTTTGGTCGATTGGCTTATAGATATCCATTATTCGATTATGGATATATATAATTCTAATTATGGATATCTGTTATGCGGCTGATTTATGGATATCATTAATTCGAATTATGAATGCCCATAAATCTAATTATGGATATCAATAATTCCAATTATGGATATCACTGAGTCGAATTATGGATATCCATAATTCAGTCCATTAGTCAATAATTCCTCTTTCAAATAAATACAATTAATAATGACTGAAAACAAAGGCTTTTGCACTGAATTATGGTTATTCTTAATTCGAAATATGGATATCCATAAAACAGCGGAATAATTGATATCCATGCTTTGATTTATTGATATCCATTATTCGAAATATTCGATATCCATAAATCTATCTGAATTAATAATATCCATAATCCGAATTATGGATATCCATAAATCTATCTGAATTAATTCAGCCTGATTTATATATATCCATAATTCGATTTATGGATATCCATAAATCGAATTATGGATATCCATACAACAGCGGAATAATGGATATCCATATTTTGATTTATTGATATCCATTATTCGAATTATGGATATCCATAATTCGAATTATTGATATCCATAAATCTACCTGAATAAATAATATCCATAAATCGAAGTATGGATATCCATAATCCGAATTTTGGATATCAATCGATCTGTCTGAATCAATTATTACGATAACACACCCGTGCGACATTGTGCATTTTCCATCACTCCAAAATGGCTACTTTTCTGATCAAAATCCGTAATATTTTCCTTATTTATACTGCAAACATAGTTTGTTGGTGCTCGTTAGAACCGCCTCATTGAGGCGGTTCTATCGAGTACCTACAACATATGTCTTGGAGCAGAAATAAGAAAAATAATGTATACCCTCGTAAACCCCAGTTTTCTCTGTATAAAGTGGGGTTTAGGTGCGTCTTCATTTCACGGACTTGTTCACGTGATGGATACCCATAAATCGAATAACCGATATTCATAATTCGACTTATTTATGGATATCCATAATTCGAATATCTATAAATATGGATTAAATAGTAAAACCGGCACCCGCCAATCGGGGCTTGATGAAATAGATTGGCTGCATGATACTTCCACGCAGAGCTGAAACCGACTGCACACGAGTACTTTTAAACCGCTTAGAGGATCTAAGTCTGCCCCGGCAAAGCGGTGCGAGTCGGTCCGTCTATGCTTATAAACCTTTTTGGTTTCATTGGGCGACAGGGCTTGAGATGCCATTTCATCTCAATGTCGTGTAAAAAGTCCCACAAAAATTGGAAGCAACGTCTCCAAATAACCTATACTGTATTGACGGGGACGTTAAACCTCAAATCAAACACACAAATAGTAAAACGATACCGCATACATCTGCACTTATACATGTATATGGCTCTCAGTCGTGTACAATAATTGCTTTGGTAGCACCGAAATTTGCTTCTGTTTATTTTTTCCGTACATAAGCCACCCCGTTAATTATAAATCGTTGGGCAATTTAGGTACAATTGTATTGAGAGGTGATGGCTTGTTTCACAGACAAATGATTCCGTTTTCATTGGACCTCGAGTATGCTGACTGCTGCATTTCGCTGGCTGATTTTTTTGGATAACCTTATTATCCCAATATCAATTCAGGCTGCTACTAAATCGTCTCTGCTTGCTGCCATGCATTATATGCACGAGCCTGATACTGTTAATTCGTTTGAACAGGCAACATTAACCCAAGGAAATTGCTGAAGTGGCCGATTGCTTGCCCATGAGAAATTGTGTACAAACCACTGCAATTCCCCGTTTACATAATGAACCTGTATCCGTTTGCCCACTCTTTAAAAGAGGAGACAGGGCTCTTGCTCGTAACTATCGCCTTGTGTCCCTGACGTGTGTTCCATGTAAATTGCTTGAACATATAGTCTTCTCAAATATCATGGCCTACATGGATGAACATAAACTTTTGTCAGGTAGACAACATGCATTTAGAAAAAGGGCATAGTTGTGAAACTCAGTTGAGCACGGTTATGAATGACTGGGTAAAAATATTGGACAAACGGGGACATGTTGACACATTCATTCTGGACTTTGAGAAGGCTTCTGACACACACCTCATGAACTACTGAAACTCAAAATATCTGATTACGGTATTGTGGGGAAGAGTCTTAAATGGATAGATTTCTTTCTTTGCTACAGAAAATACGAGTTGTTGTTAACGGGTAAATCTTCGGTCTTCGGAGTGGGCTCCAGTTTTGTCTGGGGTCCTGCAAGGGAATGTTCTTGGTCCACTGTTAGTCTCCCTATCTATTAATGCTATCTACACAGATACTGAATCAGAAATATTACTGTTCGCAGACGACTGCGTTTGCTACCGGGAAATTAGAGACACAGATGACTCACTGAAGCTTCAGAATGATATATAAACTTGTGGATGTTCGACACGAAAATGGGGCATGCCATTTTAGCCCGTTAATGCAATTTTATTTGGATAACTAGGAAGAGAGCCAATAAAATTGAGGCGTCTTACACCTAAGAAATCTTCATCAGTGTCCTCAGGATGTAAGGGGGGAGCATAATTGGGACTTGTTCGCCCAATCTTGGAATGTGGCAGTTGTATCTGGGACCCCAAGGGAGTGATCCTCGGTGAAGAAATTGAAAAAGTTCAGAACAGAGCTGCTGCATTTGTAACAAGCAATTACTGCTTTGAAACTGGGAGTATGACTGGAATACAAGGAAAATTATGATGGGAGTCTCAAGAATACGAGAAGAGACAGTAGGCTCATAATATTATACAAAGGTATAAAGGGTTCTGCCAGCACTCCAGCAGATGACCTTGCTCCCCCAGCTATAGGCGCTGTAGAAATCACCTTGCGTTGACATTTCAGAGACCTGGTGCAAGAACTGACATTTACAAAGAATCTTTCTTCCATCGGACCATTAGAGAGTGGTTTGCCCTTTCCGATTCGATCATTTCCACAGCAGAAGATGCTGAGGATACAGAAGCTTAATTTGCCTCTTTGGTGAGAGCCAGGGACTAGCTTCACAGGTCCTGATTGACGTATCCTCAGTAATAATTCCGAATTCTGATTTACCGATGGAGAAGAATCAAAGCTTCTCGGGAGGCAAATATAGAGTCACTCGCCCCAGACTGCATAGGACACTTCAGTGTTTTTCGCACGGTGCTTTAGGGGAAAGGATTTCATGCATTCATTTTGCATACGAGAGTTGCTTATGATACGATGCTTTTGAAACAAGAAATTATTATATACATGAAAACAAAAGGAACAATGCATCCCCTCGCAACTGTATAAAACTCATCAATATCTATATCCAATCTGAATATGTTAGACCTATTAAGCATTAAAAGATTACCTTTGATGCTTCTATGATTATAGATTTGTCTACCATCCTGTTCACATGTTTTTTAATGTCAAGTCCATTGATCTTGTCATTTTACCATTGACCTTGAAAATCAATAGGGTTCATCCTTTTTCCATGGGGAACATTTTTGAAAGGTTGCACGATTCAAAGATGATTGCTTTGTCTTCTATCCTGTTCTCAAGGTTTTTAATGACAAGTCCATTGTGACCTTGACCTTTGACCCTGAAAACCAAAAGGGTTCATCCTCTCCATTAGGAACATTTGTGGAAGGTTTTATGCTTCTCTGATGACTGCTTTGTCTTCTTCCCTGTTTACAAGGATTTTAATGTCAAGTCCATTGTGACCTTGACCTTTGATTATTACATGGGAAACATTTATGGAAGGTTTGGTGCTTCTATGATGATAGCTTTTGTCTTCGATCCTGTTCACAAGGTTCTTAATGTCAAATCCATTGTGACCTAGACATTTGACCCTTGACCTTGAAAATCAATAGGGATCATCCTCTCTCCAAGGGGAATATTTGATGCTTCTGTGAAGATTGTTTTGTCTTCTATCCTGTTCACAAGTTTTTATTGTCGTCCATTTTGCCTTGACCTTTGACCTTGAAAATCTGTAGGGTTCATTCTCTCTCTCCATGGGGAACGTTTGTGGGAGGTTTGATGCTTCTATAATGATAGCGTTGTCTTCTATCCTGTTCACAATGTTTTAATGTCAAGTCTGTTGTGACACTGACCCTTGACGCTCGGCCTTGAAAATCAAAAGGGTTCACCCTCTCTTCATGGGGAACATTTGTGGAAGGTTTGATGCTTTTGAGATGATTTAATTTCAGGTCGATTGTGATCTTGACCTTGGACCCTTGGCTTTTTAAATCAAAGGGCTTCATCCTCTTTCCATGGAGAATATTTCCGGACTGTTAGATGTTTCTATGATGATAGCTTTGTCTTGTATCGTGTTCACAAGATTTTTAATGTCACGTCAATTGTGACCTTGACCTTTGACCTTGAAATGAATAGTGTTCATCCTCTCTCCGTGAGGAACATTTGGGGAAGGTTCGATGCTTCCATGATAATAATTTTGTCCTCTATCATGTTCACAATGTTTTAAATGTCAAGTCCATTGTGACCTTTTCATTTGACCATTGACCTTAAAAATCAATAGTGATCATACTCTCTCCATGGGCAACATTTGTGAAAGGCTTGATGCTTCTACGATAATATCTTGATCTTCTATCCTGTTCACAATGTTTTAATGTCAAGCCCATTGTGACATCGACATTCGACCCTTGACCTTGAAAATCAACAGGGTCCATCCTCTCTCCATGGGGAACATTCATGGTAGGTTTGATGCTTCTATGTTGATCGCTTTGTCTTCTATCCTGTTCACAAGGTTTTTAATGTCAAGTCCATTGTGATCTTGACATTTAACCCCTTGACCTTGAAAATCAATAGGGCTCATCCTCTCTCCATGGAAAACATTTATGGAAGGTTTGATGCTTCTATGATGGTAGCTTTGTCTTCTGTCCTGTTCACAATGTGTTTTTAATGTTAAGTCCATTGTGACCTTGACATTTTGCCCTTGTCCTTGCAAATCAATAGGATTTATCCTCTCTCCATGAGAAACATTTGTGGAAGGTTTGATGCTTCTCCGATGATTGCTTTATCTTCAATCCTGTTCGCAAGGATCCAGAAACACGGACACAACCACACTAGAACGCACGGCAGCGATGCTATATCCCCACCGCAATTTTGTTGCGAGGGGATAATAACGAATAATCGGGTTATGTGCCATTGACTGGTGGTAGATAGATATCACAGAGATAATTCTGAAGCCATTCGAAATTACAAAGGATTCGGCACAATGCTCTTTATGACCTGCTCGCGAAGTATGATTTGTACTGCCGTCAATTGGGAATGGCCTTAGAAAACCTTTCCTGTAATGAATAAGTAAGGAAAAGGCTAATTATTCTCGTGTATGAGGTCCAACCCTTTGAAGGCATGCAAAATTATGAAACCTTTTAAAACAATTAAAGGTTACAAAAGTTGTTTTCCGCAGCGCTTTCTCCTTTGCTCCAACATGGAGCAATTTTTTACTTGTTTCTTTTGTTGTTGGTTTTACCATTTGGCTCATTACTTTCCTTACGAAAACACGCCTATACAAATACATTGTAACCTTTATCGCCGAAAAAGTGAAAATATTGAGATGAAAAATTGTGATATTTTTCTCAGTTATTCCTGCTCAAAATATAGATTTTGGGTACACGTTAGAACCGCCTCATTGAGACGGTTCTAACGAGTACCCCCAATCTATATTTGAGCTTATTCCTGCTCAAAATATAGATTGTGGGTACACGTTAGAACCGCCTCATTGAGGCGGTTCTAACGAGTACCCACAATCTATATGAGAGCAAAAATAAGAAAAATAATACCCCTGCAAACCCCAGTTTTACTATATTAAAGTGATGGGTTTTGTGATGGATGGAAAATTGTTTACAGTACCAAGGAAACAAGTATACATGTATCACATGTCATCCTAAATAACACGCAGGCATAATATTGACATTAGTGAATGGTGTGTTTGTGCACTGTACTGGTTAACCGCTTACGTATAAGCCTGCCCAGGAAAGTGTGGATAGGTAAACTGACCGGCTCAAAAATGACCTAAATAGTGTTTACTGGGCCGTTAAACTCCAATACAAACAAAAATGATTGGTGTATGGTGTTCTCTCAAGTAAAAAACATTTGGCAATGTACATGTGAATGATTTTCTTTTTTTGTGACACTTTTCTGCTTTTTGTCCAAATAAAAATTGAAATGTTCTCTCCTTCTTTTATGTGACGTGAGTTTCTACACTTGAATTTTGTTACTGAATTTATTCTGCGGGGTCAAAAACAAAAAGACTTTGAATAACTGAATATTTTACTACTCTCATTCTGTCATTTCAACTGATTCTGTTTCTTACAAAAATCACATTGCATTGATTAACAACTTATGTAAAAGACAGCTCAGAAAAAATAATGTCCACCATCGAAGGATGTTGTCTTTGTTACTACAGGCCCCCTTCGGAGATTGGGATATTCACTGGAGCCCCCCCCCCCCCCCCGACCCACACCCGAATGCAGGGTAAAGGTTACTACTGTAATCAGCTAGAAGAAAGTTGTTTTATTTAAAGACTGTCTTTAAATTTAAAGATTGGCTTTAAATTTAAAGACTTTTTAGTCTGTAAATTTAAAGACTAACACTGAGTAACACAACGGAAAATCATGAAAATGATGTAACACGAAAAAATCACATTCTCACACGCAGCCTTAGTATTCATCACATTAATAAAAGGTGCGTTGCTAAAGACTGCATGTATTTTATTGTCTTTTAATATCGTTTTAATGATAGAAATAATTAAGAAATAAAACAACACAGTTCCTTCCCTTAGACCACAAATGCCGTGAAAGTTCGCAGTAAGGGAGGCAATATCTGTCAAAGGTCGAACCTAAGATGAGTTTCGTACTGACGTCATTTCGTTTTCGGACATTTTACTGTTGTAGTCCGTCTGAAACTTTCATCAATTTTAGTTGTCAGAAAAACTGTCTGTCGAAGCGAGTGGTCGGTATATTGACAAAATGACAAAATCGTTATACACATTCATTCCTGAGTTCATTTTACCAATGAATCTTATTACAAAACCTGTTTTTCTGAGAACGCTTCAATTATGGTGGTAGGAATTTAATTAGATAGAGACAACTTTATAATTTGCAGTTACACATAATTAAATATTCCATAGATAACGGCCAAATTACTATAAACAGCAAAGTGCGATTTTTCCGTTTTACACCATTTTCATTATTTTATTTGTGTCAGTCGTTAAATTTACAGACTAAAAAGTCTTTACATTTAAAGACAGTCTTTAAATAAAACAACTTTCTTCTACCTGATCTGTAATTACATGTCAAATGTGTAGGCTTTCATCCTGCTGACTAGGAGTTTATGTAATGTACACCTGCGACTCTGCTGCGAGTAATGGTCAAAGTTTACAGACCGATCAGAATTGTTACTGGTGACACGTCAAATGACATTCGTTTACCCCGATGAAGGAAATGGAAGTTTGCCATGAGACAATATAATCACCATACATTGTTTCAAGAACCGTGGCTATTTTTCAAAGGAAGTTTTTCAGAAACAGTTAACTGGTCTGCAAATTATATCGACAACAGCTGGTTTTATCTTTTTAATATTGCTTTTCAGTTTCAAAAAAAAATGTCACGTGACAACAAATCTTCAGATTTTGTTTACTTTGCTAAAATACGAGGTTTCCATCTTTATTTCCACAACCCATAGTGTATGAGAGAGCTACAAGTGTGGAATTCGAAAAAATAACTGACACTAGCAAGCTTATCGTAGTCGACTGGTAATAGCCAATTTAACGTTATTTGGCTATTGCCAGTTGACTGTCCCTAAGGATGTCTTTTTTACATTTTTGGTCTATTAGAATAGCTTCAAACAGATATGTTCATAGGATTTGAGTTCAAACTTTCAAATTTATTTCAGAGCACCTTCAAAAATATTTCACTTGCATTACGAAAACTCGCCTATACAAATACATTGTAACCTTAATCGCCGAATAAATGAAAATTTTAAAATGAAAAATTGTCATATTTGTCTTATTTCTGCTGAAAATATAGCTTTTGGGTACTCGCGATGAGGCGGTTCTAATAAATACCCACAGTCTAGCTGAAAATATAGATTGCGGGTACCCGTTAGAACCGCCTTATCGGGGCGGTTCTAACGAATACCCACAATCTATATTTCAGAGCAGAAGTAAAATCTTCTGTGGCGATTTATTTATGTTGTTGTTTGTTACTTACTGTGTGTATCACTTGTGTCTTTTTATTTTGGATGGCCATATGACCATTTTGTGGGAAAGTAACTGTCCTTATGGCCTTCCTTTGTTTAGGTTTCCATTATGGTCCGGTCGCTTTATGCTTGTGTTTCTTTCCCTTTGGTGTCTTTGATGGCTGGAGTAAGTTAATTGTATCGATTCCTGATCTTTGTTTTACTTCTACTTTTCAAGGGGGTCACAATTATATAGGCGTGTTATCCCCAGGATTACAATCGTTACTTAAGTTAAGGTCGACTTAACGATTTAAGGAGAAATTCTTATCTTAGTAAAGTATTTCCTTAAAAAGTGCATTCGAAAGCCGCCTATTTCATTTACTTAGCTAAGTATTCAACTTCGGATGAAGTCGTAATTTTGACGGAAATTTTCACGAAGACTAGCACGTAACTTTCAATTACACATTGATGCAGGCGGCCCACAATTTTCCCGCGATCTGTCAAAAATCACTTCTTCTACTCGATTGAATGGAGACAATAGAAAATATGATGGTTTAGTTTCCATTTCAGTATAAAAAAACATGAACAATGTTTTATACACTATAAAACGTGTTTCATTGAAGTGATCATACTCGATCTCGATTTGTGCGGACAAACATTGGTCACAATGTAGCACCACGGCATGTTCAAAACGCTGTTTCTACGGGGTCCCTTTAGAAACCATCGCTCCAGTCGGAGTAAAAAAACAACAACAATAGGCTATAAAATCACTGTACATTCGATCTTGGATTTCCCCGTCTTTTTATGAGCGAGGTCCTTATCTGCGTATAACCTTACATGCAGTTGGTGAGACATAAAGCGCTCACTCACTCACCTCACAAACACACTCAATCATTCACATGCACGAGAGTACAAACTTATTTTTATTGAGCATTTCAAGGCAGGGAGAAGAAGCATTTGATTGGTTGTGGCCAATATCAGTTGGGCGCCCCAGTGACGCAAGATACACGTCACCTTGCCTCACCCAACCAGCACAAAGCGACCACACGCGACCTCCAGTAAACCACTTAAAAGGTCTAAGCCTGCTCAGGCAAAGTGGTGCAAGTCGGGCCGTCCATGCATATAAATCATTGGGCGACAGGGCTTGAGATGTCAATGTCGGGTAAAAGTCCGACAAAATTGGAAGCAACACTTCCAAAATCAAACCTAAATAGTGTTGCGAGGACGTTAAATCTCAAATCAATAATAATAATAAAAAAAACTTCTTTGTATTTCATAGAATCTTACATAAATGGTCCTTTCATATGAATTTTACGAAATGGGCTTTCGAATTGGATTTTAAATTGGATTTTGTTGTCTTTACCCTGACCATTTATTTGCCCAGCAAATGTACATGGTTGACATACGTTACAGTTGCTCACGCCTAAATAGTTAATATTTACATTGCAAGTATAAAACCTAATGTAAGCCTATAGAAAACAATGTTGTTCATACTTTACGCATCGAGTCACATGATTTTCAATGACGCCAAGTGACGGGAAGTCTAAACCATGGTTCTCTATGATCTTAATGGGCGTTGACGACGACAATGCAGTTCCGCTCTTTGTAGAAAAACAGCGTGTACATGTTTTTCAGCTTTCACAGTTTGCCTTATAAGCATTTTTTTCGCCAAGTGATGAGGAAAAAAAGAATGTAAATATAAGAAATATTTTTTTTCGATGTTCATGAACCCCTTCGGAGTTCATTTACTTTGCAGGCGACCCTGTTTGTTCATACTTTCATGAACAGCAGAAAAATAAAATTCATTTCTTAAATGCAAGTGGCGTCATCATATTTCCTGACACTGAATATAAAGGCGGCATATGAACGTTGTGAACATTGTATGCGTAAACGTAGCAGGACATGCATAACTGTAGAAACATGGACCCGATGTGCCACAGAATCAGTTTTTAAATAACAGACAAAAGTGATATGCGCCAGCCCCCGCCCCCCCACACACACACCTGTCGACCCCGCCCACCCATCGGGGCTTGAAGAAATAAATGGGCTGCATGACGCTTTCACGCAGAGCTGAATCCGACCGCACACGAGTACTGGTTACCCACATAGAGGATCTAAGCCTGCCCAGGAAAAGCGGAGCGAGTCGGACCGTCCATGCTCATAAACCCTATTGGTGTCATTGGGCGACAAGGCTCGAGATGTCATTTCATCTCAATGTCGGGTAAAAGTCCCACACCATAGGAGCAACGTCTCCAAAATGACCTGTAAAGAGTTGACGGGGACGTTCAACATCAAATCAAACAAACACACTCCTACCCTGACAAAAGTCGTTTAAGACCCCCTTTCGCTTGTAAGAACCTTCCTACACCAAACAATAAATTGTAGCCCTGTCACCAGTATTATACAGTATTATGTAAAGGGAAGTTTTTATACAGCTCTATTCGTCGAAAACTTTGACACACCAAGGGAGAAATACATTCCAGTAGTATAATACCCCATCGCCATGTCGACTTGTGCCACATGGAGGAAAAAAGAGTGGCTCGACCGGGACCCGAACCCAGGGCCTCTTGCATATGATGCAAACACCCTACAGTCTGAGCTACCGAGCATGACTGGTGATTTCGAGCAAATAAAAGCTCTCATGTTTGCCGTTGTTGATATATACATTCATGTGTCAAGGTCAAATCTTAAAAGTTAAGGTACCTGCCTGGGTTACCTTAAATATTTAAGTATTTTCTTTAGTTAAGTATCGACTTAAACGGAAGAAATTCTTTGTAGTTCACTTTATGCGACAGTTAAGTAAATACTTAGTTTAAGTAGGTACTTAAAATTTAAGTACGCATTGTAATCCTGGGCCCTGGTAAAGCGAAAGCATAAATTTGCGCACGTAGTACCGCAGGCGACGATATTTTCACACAGACGGATAACCCTAAAAGCTACCAAGTCGGAGTAATAACCACCCTTGTAGACCCAACTTCATATAGAACAAGAGCTGTCAATATAGGTTACTAATGCCTCCGTGGGAACCAATTTCTGAGTTTTTGCAAAATTTCAAGGGGAGATAATTCAGCCAAATATGGCAACAGAGTTATGGCCCTTGGTCAGAATGTAGCCCTTGTGATGGTGAATAAGTGTGTGAAGTTTCATGGGGCTAGGTCAAATACTTTTGAAGGAATGGTCAAGATTAAAGTTTTTGTGACGGACAAACAGACAGGCAGGGCAAATACTATATGGGGGGCATAAAATAGGGCTTACACAGATACAATTCATATTCTATATTTATTTCAGTAACCCAACCGTGTGTGCTGAATTCATGTATTTTATATCTCGCGAACTTTCAGCTGACATTTTAGAGTGCCATAAAATGCTTTCCTAATTTTAAGACACAAATAGCCCCGTTTACCAAGCTTAGCAGTAAGAAGTTTATTCCGATTACCAATATTGTCAATATGAGCTGAAATCCTTGCGAAATGAAACTTTTGTGAAGTTTTGGTAACCAGTAGAACGTGGAGTTTTTTTCTGGTTGTCTTCAATGCTAAACGCGAAAGTGGGGGCCGTGATATGATAACAATGTTTATAAACAATAGCACTGGTTGGGAGCGTACAGTACACTTAACCCGGATGTTCCGATCTGTATAGTGGACAGATCTTTGTTCCGATATGTCGGGTATGTTGCAGAATGTTTATTTTTGTGTTTTGAAATTTTTAATCATTAGAATTTCAACTCCATAGCAGTAGTTCGGGAAGCATAACTAAAAGTCTTTTCGACATGCTACCTTGATTTTCTGTTTATTGCTATGCTTTCGTTTATTTTCACATTTGTTTATAGAAAATCATTATCCTACTTTCGATTTCAAACGCTGCATCGGTACAATTTAATCAAGCCTTGCCACCAACCTTACATGAAACAACTGCTAATGCATTTTAACCATTTTATGATGTATTTCGGGTCAGCTTTTATTAAAAGTACTAAACATCTTGCCATGTAAGGGCAATTATTTTCAAAGAAAACGATAGAGGGGTCAAAAACTGGTTTGTATCGCATGTCGCAAAACTGATTTCTCAGCACTGTATGTCGTATTCCGATCATACTATATTGTGTGTCCTGATAATACTATAGAGCGATTTCGACATATTCGTAGGATAACATTTAAATACGCTAGCTATTTAATTTCTGGAATGTGGAAACTTGGCATATACACACTTTCTTCATCGGGTTCTTCAAACTATCTCAGATGAAACACAAAACATGACAAAATGACTGCGCCCGACGAAGATTCAGCTCAGCTTGCGCAGCCACCCAGTCTGGTAAGATTCTTCGCTGTGCACTTGGTGGGTAGTTGACCACTCGAGTTTTTTTTTTTTTTTTTTTTTTACTTTTTTTCACACTGTTCAGACTGGGCAGATGCTCAGACTGAGATTAGTCTTTGCTGGACGCATAAATGAGTTTTTGTTTTTTATGCTCAAGTTGAAATAGTCCAATTTTGTTTCTTTCACTAATTTCAGACGTGATGAATTAGTCGTTCGTGGTGGACCCGGTTGGTGGTTCTTTGGCATGACACACTGTTTCAACCTTGTCAAAAACTGTGCCAAATACCATCAATATATCTCATAGGGTATCCAAGCTATGGTCATCTCAAGATTATATTGTTTGGGGAAATAACTAAACAAAAGTGCACCCAGAGTCATGATTTTCACACATGAAACACCTGCCTAGCCTCACGTACAACTATACCAAGTCCCATCATTGTGTCTCAGAGTATATGATTTTATTAGAAGGGGATATAACCCAAATTCCATCGCACTAGAGTTGTGGTTCCTGCGCATGACATGCTGTCTCAATCTTGCCAAGTATTATCAACATATCTCAAAGGGTTTCTGAGCTAAGGCCCCATAAGATTTTGTCAGGGGACGTAACTCACAAACCAAGAGTCGTGGTTCTTGCCCGTGACAGGCTTGTTTAACTTAAACAATCAACAACACTCGAAGACTGTTGAAGATACGGCGATCACAAGATAATCATACAATTTTATTAGAGGGGGAGATAACTCAAATACAATAATAACCATGACAGCCAGAGTTGTGGGCCTTGTGAATGACATGCTGTCTCAACCTTGTGAACAAACATGCCAAGTATCATCAAGGGTTTTGGAGTTATGGCCATCACAATGTTATTTTGTCAGTTAAGGTAACTCAAAAACCAGTACACCGAGGGTCGCGGTTCTTGCATATAACACGTCTGCTTAACCTCGTGTCCAACTGTACCAAGTACTATCAACATGTCTCGAGGAATATTGGAGAAATGGAACTCAAAAGATAGTCATCTTATTTTTATTGGAATGGGGATAATTGAAATGCCATGGCACAAAGAGCTGTGGTTCTTGCACATGACACGCCTGCTTAACCTCATGTACAACTGTACCAAGTACTATCAAGATGTCTCTAAGAGTATGGGAGATATGGCGATCACAAGATAGTTATTCTATTTTATTGGCAGAGAGATAATTCAAATGCCATGGCACCAAGAGTTGTGCTTCTTGTGCTTGACATGCTGCTTCAACCTTGTGAACAATTGTGCCAAGTTTCATCAATATATCACTAAGGGTATTTGAGTTATGGCGATCACAAGATAACAATTCTATTTTTTGGTAGAGGAGATAACTCAAATGCCATGGCACGAAGAGTTTTGGTTCTTGCGCATGACATGCTGCTTCAACCTTGTGAACAATTGTACAAAGTTTAATCAATGTATCTCGAAGGGTATTAAAGTTATGGCGATCACAAGATAGCCATTCTATTTTTTGTTTCGAAGGGGAGATAACTAAAAAACCATGACACCAAGGGTTGTGGTTATTGCCCATGACATGCCGTCTCAACATTGTTTACAATTTTGTCAAGTATCATCAATATATCTCGAAGAATATTGGAGTTATAGAGATCACAAGATAGTCATTCTATTTTATTGGAAGGGGGATAACTGAAATACCATGGTACCCAGGGTTGTGGTTCTTGCGCAAGATTGTTTACCATTGTGCCAAGTATCATCAATATACGGACGACCGAACGCCAAGCCGATGGCTATATCCCCCGAATCTATTCGGTCGGGGGATGAAAAGGAAATTATCTTTCACAGACTGGTCCACAGCTCTTCATTTCTTTGTATAAATATACATGTACGTATATGTCTTGAACAAATAGTCCGTAACTAATCATATTGCATTTCTGTGCAGTCTGATCAGACTATTTGCTATGCGTTCTGTGGATGAAGAGAGACTCATTTTGTTAAATATTTCGCGCCTGAAGACAGTCCTCGAAGGCTGGCTCATTTGGTCGAGTGGTTAAGACCTTTAGTCTGTAGTGCTCTAAAGGTTCAATGACATGCAGCACACAGCACATGCAATTTCTCCAAGATTTCGGGAATTTATAGGTAATTAATATTTTTACGTAGAATTGCTATTGTTTAAGCATTACCATCTTATTGCATAGACAAATATTGCAATGTACCTTTGAATAACTTATACACATTAAAAGCGACATCACATACAGTCAAAACAAGTATTTTAAGACAAGTTAAACAGTAAATATGAGATATACCATACAGTCAGAATTTTGGGATGGTCAGTCTTGCTCTTCGTGTGATTTCGTATGGAATTCTAGAGGCACATATTTTTTGTATAACTCATTATAGATTATTAATCTATCTTAAAACTGTCTTAAAAGATATTTTTCTTTCGATTAAAGCGTTCAATTGGTCGATTTTCTGGTCACAGGTGAGGTGTGATTCTTACAAACACTAGTGATTTGCAGCTGAAAAATAGATTTAAAGCATAGAAAACGACAACTTGCCGTGCCCAAAGATGGTCAGTATTGAAAACAAAATATATAAAAGACACTTACAAAGTTGTTTATGTAAAAAAAAAATAAATATACAAATATAGAAGACAGACCACGCACATACACCTTTTAGGTCATAACAAAAGACAAGGATCTGTCCACTATACAGATCGGAACATCCGGGTTAAATGTACTGTACGCTCCCAACCAGTGAATAGACTTCTCGTCAGTAGAGGTATGTTCATATGTCTTTGCGGTACTTAGTTCCTGGTTTAATGTATGAATATAATCAAGTCAGACAATAACAACATTGTTATCAGCAATGCTCCAGCAATGACTTCTTAAAATTTGTAAAATTTGATGTAAGTCTATATTAAACCCGGTGGCCCCGGGGCGGGCCATATTTTGACTCCCGGGCATTAATTTGAACAATAATGGTAGGAGTCCACTAGATGAAGCTTCATACCAAATATCAAAGATGTGGGCCTCCTGGTTTCAGACAAGAAGATTTCCAAAGGCTTTCCTTATGTAAAGCCTGTGGGCGCCGGAGCGGAGCCATTTTTGGCCCGAGATCTAAAATTTGAACACAAGGGCGGAATTATTTTTGGCCCCAGGGTCGTAATTTGAACATGAACAGTCTTTGTAGAGGTCTACTAGATGTAGGTTCATACCAAATACCAAAAGACCTGGGCATTCTGGTTTCAGACAAAAATATTTGTAAAGGTGTTTCCCTATGTAAGTCTACGTAAAACCAGTGGGCCCCTGAGTGGGGCCATTTTTTGGCTCGATGGGCATAATTTGAACAATATTGGTAGAGGACCACTAGATGAAGCTTCATACTAAATATCAAAGACATGGGCCTTCGCAGATTTTCAAAGGTGTATCATATGTCAATGTAAGTAAAATCAGTGCGCCCCGAGGCGGAGCCATTTTTGGCCAAAGGATATCATTTGAAAAATCATGGTAGACGTCCACTAGATGAAGCGTTATACCAAATATCAAAGAGCTATGCCTTCTGGTTTCAGAGGAGAAGATTTTCAAAGGTTTTCTCTTTGTAAAAAAAAGTCTAAATAAAACCAGTGGGCGCCTCAGTGGGGCCATTTTTAGCCCCAAGGCAAGGATTTAAACAAGGGTGGTAGGGGTCCACTAGAAGACGCCTCATACCAAATATGAAACACAGAAGCCTTCTAATTTCAGACAAGAAGATTTTTTAATGTTGCCATATTTGGTCCAAGGTCTGTAATTTGAATAGTACTGGTAGAGGTTTACTAGAAGCAGCTTGTTACCAAATAGAGTAAATTGTAATCCTTATATCTGCTCAAAATAAAGATTGCCGACACTCTGTAGAAGCGCCTAAATGAGGCGGTTAATGCGCGTGCAAACAATTATTTGTTGCTGCAGAAATAAGAAAAATATCAGAATCTGACCTAAAGTCAAACAAAAATGACATTTTATTTAGTCTTGCATAAGATATAAGTCACGTGTTTTTTTTTTTTTTTTGTCTGTTTGTTTGCTGGTCTTACGGTCCATTCAACATTATTTCACTTATTTCGAGCCGATCGTTAATCAGAGGTGGACAAACACCGGAGAATCGAAGAAAAAACACATAACCTTTCATTAAAGAACTTGGCATCTCACATGTGACCCGAGCCAGGCTAGAGCCCTCGGTGATGAAAGACTAAAACACGGGTGTTTAAATGATTTACATGGATTATTTGCAAGCACGGACATTTTATTGCGATTGCACAGTCGCTATTCCATCATGTTACTATGTTACAATCTGTGTATATATGTACAAACAAGTGTTTATACCCCATTTTATCGCCCCTGCCCGTCGGGGCTTGAAGAAATAGATGGGCTGCATGATGCTTCCACGCAGACCTGAAACCGACCGCACACGAGTATGGTTAACCGATTAGGGGGTCTAAAAACTGCCCAGGCAAAGCGGTGCGAGTCGGTCCGTCCATGCTTATAAACCCCATTAGTTTCATCTGCCTTACAGGGCTTGAGATGTCATTTCAACACAATGTCGGGTAAAAGTCCCACAAAATTGGAAGCAATGTCTCCAAAATGCCTATACAGTGTTGACGGTGACGTTAAATCTCAAAGCAAACAAAACGACCCATTTGAGCCAGCGCATGAAAAAATCTACAAGAAGTCCTTAGCGACCAGCGAAGACTCAGATCAGCCTTCGCATTCGCGCAGAATGCCAGAGTCTTCACTTATCGCATGTACCTACAATAGGCTAATATGTATGCAAAGAGACATAAGCAAAAGGTCTTGTCATTGTGGATGGGTGCGCAGGTTGATTTGAGTCTCTGCTGGTCACAGCGGCCTTATTGTAGGTCTTGTCATTGATTTATACAACGATATTATATTGTACATGTATCCTTATTTTTACAAAACACAAAAGTAGATTGTGAGTACTCAATATAAACGCCTCAATAAGCCGATTCTAACAAGTACCCACATTTTATGCACGCAGCAAAATAAGAAAAATATCAGGAATTTTCACCAGAGAAATATCAGTTGTAAATATTATGAAAGGATACATTTTGTCCCTTAATGTGAAGCGTGAACACTGCCATATCACCAAGCTGTATATAAGGTATGCTAGCCCAAACCATAAATATAAGAAAATGCTATATTTACCCAGATTTAGCAAAGTTTGTCCACATTGTGATTAAATATTTAGCATATTCCCTGTCCCAATCTGTCGGCTTGTAATCCTTAACCCATGGCGTGTATGATAATATACCGTCTAACTCTTCAAAGAAGACGTATGCCAGTTCATCTCCATGATTGGCCCCCGTTCCCCAGGAAGGGGCCAGTAACATCCTCTGCGATGGTAATATATCAAACAGATACATGAACGTGTTCTTAGACTTTTGCGCTAGAGATCGATGTCGAATTACCGTCTCGATAACAGGGATCCCAATGAAAACGTCGGAAAAAATCGCTACGAGTTTGTTTCGTCGTTTTTCGAAATTTTCAGGTTCACTCCAGTCAGTGTATTCTTGAACTATAATGTCCTTAATAAGCTCAGGGACATCCTTGCCGAGTTCATGGGGCAATATAGAGGGCAATAAACTCTTCTCGAAATAAGTCTTGTTTGGTTCAAAATTTTCTGGATCCTCCGCACCGAAGACTAGATTAATCAATCCCAGTCCTTCTTCTGAGTTTAATCCCATCAACAGGTCGACGGATGCGAACAGTTTTCGACCTTCAGCTGTCAGATTTGATTCTCCAAGGAGTATATCTTTAGGATTTTCTTTAACGAAATCTCCATCGACTGTTGGAAGGAATGGCATGCGTAATTTTATAAAACCGTTTGAAACATCGTTTAATGTTGCATTAATGCTATCAGGTGACATATCCCTCAAACATTTGACCAGTTCTCTAGAGTCGGACGTGTCACAGCCGACAAGATTTCCCAACGTGGCTGCATCTTCTTTTGGGCTCTCGCTAGTTGCCCACATCGGAGTTATACTGCCGCTCTGGGCAATGGCTCTCTGTATAAACCCCTTGTTTCCGCGAAAGTGACTTTGATAGACGACGCTCGCGGCTCCAGCCGACTCCCCAAATATTGTCACTCTTTGAGGATCGCCACCAAAGTCTTCAATATTGTCATGGACCCATTTAATAGCCACGTGCTGGTCCCAAAGTCCGTAATTCCCTGGCGCGTGCTCATCCTGCGTACTCAGGAATCCCCAAATAGACAGTCGGTAGTTAACTGTGACTACTATTACGTTTCCATGAGCGGATAATGTATCCGAGATGTAGGGTGCCGCCGCGCCGTAAACGAAAGCGCCACCATGCAACCACACCATTACAGGTAGATTTCCTTGACTGCAGCCAACAACTTCGGGAACATACACATTTAATATCAAACAGTCTTCTCCGATAGACAACTCTTTATTTTCCGGAATAGGGAATAGAATCATCTGGAGGCAAACTTTTCCAAGTTTTGTAGCATTAAACGGGGATTCTAAAGTTCTTTTTGGAACCGGTTTCCTGAATCGTAATTCATTTATAGGCGGCTCTGCGTACGGTATACCAAAGTATCGGTTCACTTTCCGAGGTTGTCCGAAAACATTGAGCTCTTTTACAGTCCCCCTTATTTCTCCTAGTTTTGTTGTGATTATCGGAGCATCTTCAGAATGTGCAAAATCCAGTCCACACGACATTGACACAATCATTAAAACAAAACGCACATTCATGTTTGGAATAGTATGCATGCACTTCTAGGAAAATGTATCATATAAAACCTCAAGGGTATCTAGAACATGACGTCATCCCTTTTTATACCAAATGGAATCTTCCTCCTTATATGTAACATGAATCCTTTTCAAAATTTAGGGGTGTCAGGTTGTGTTTTCTTGCAAATTTATTTGGAAAATGACTGAAATTTTAGCAAACAGTGGATGCCCTGATCAGACGCAGCGTTCTACGGCGTCTGATCTGGGCCTGCCCTGTTTGTCAGGGTACCCGTTTTGGGGTTTCTGGTACAAAATGGGTTAACAGAGAATCTTACAGAAGTACTCTTTTATTATTGAATTTATCGAACGAGTTGAGGAAAAAAGATAATATGCGAGGCTTTGCCGAACATTTTATCTCTTTTCCTTAACTCGTGTAATGAATTCAATAATACATGGGCACGGATGCAAGATTCTATATATCATACGACATTTAAAATGCATTTGATTTACGATTTTTGTACAAAAATGTCCATATTCCGTCATTAATAAACGTGACGACGTACGCGTAATGTTACGGGACGTATTTAACTAATTTGCATATTTAATCCACCAGTAGATTACCGAATTTATTACACGACGTTATTTCATTCTCAGACGCGACGTCCTATCATAAAATTAGACTTTTCCACTACCTGCTGATTAAGAAGCAGCGAGTTTTTGAGTAATAAATCATAGCTTGGAGGTCAGTAGTACCCACAATCAAATCACAAGCGCGTAGCGTGAGTGATTTGTCTGCTTACAACCGACGGACAAACTAGGAATTATTATTCAACAATTAACTGCTAGAGCTGATCCGTTTCGATTCTATCACATGAAAAAATCAACAATAATTTTATTGTTTCCTTCAAATTTAACATTGTTAGAAAAAATCCCACTAACATCACTGGCAAAGCATTCTAGCCATTTTGTAATGATGCGAGACGTCGCATGGTTTCTTTGAGTAACATACTGTTATGCATAAGAATTTATTTTTCTGATTCCCACTTTCACCACTCTGGGTGACCTATAAAGATCTTGTTTATTCTTCTGAAAGAACTTTCTGGAAAGAAATGAGTCACAGATTAATTTTATTTGAAAACAACTTGTTTACAAGGAAAAGTACTTTGGAAACTTCCAGAAAGTTCAGGTTTGCATTATTTTTAGAAAATTACCTAATCTTATTACACAGCCCTCTTGAACGTTCTAGAGAATTCTTAGGGTCTTTAAAAGAGCTTGATTTTTCTCTTTGAGTCAGATTTTGGAGTTTCAAGTTTGGGTTTATAAGAAAAGTTATTTCTAAATTCTGTGTTGGATTATCAAAGGATATTATATTTCATTTCGGACTGTGAATTCTCAGGGATCAAGGAAAATAGTTTAATTCAAGATATTTCATAACAGAGCTAAGTACATTTAATTTTCTTACTTTTACAGGTTAAAGATAACTTGTAAATATATTTTTTTTAATTTTTCCAAAAGGCCTGTTTGCTTTTTCTTTCTGATACGCCTGGCTCGTAACAGAAGTTGGGGGCTCGTCTGGGATAAAATCATCTTGAGCATTTTAGGACTGACAGTTCATTTGTAGGCAAGTAATTGTCATTTCTTATCAAATATAGACTTGGCAGTTGCTTCAAAAGATTGGTATTTCCCCATAGACATTTAGGGGATTGTCATTTCATGTGATATAGTACTTGTCATTTCATGTGAATTAGTACTTGGCAGTTCAAGTGAAGAAGTACTTGTCATTTCATGTGAAATTTCTAGTCGGGCTTGTCATTTCAAAAAAAAAACTTTGTCAAATTAACCTCAATCTCTATTACCAAAATAACTTTATAAAAGATACAAAAAGCAAACGTGTCGTTTGATTTGAGAAGCTTTTTAGCTCAGCCTACCCAGGAGTTGTTAAATCTGGCCAAAAGGACAGATTTGCTAGATATTGCTTCCCATTATGGGGTCACTGCTGTCAAAACAAGCATGCAAAAAAATTTGAAATTAAGAATATTTTGGTACAGTTTTTGGTTGATGAAGAACTTTTAATCCATCTGCTTTGTCTCTCATTGTGGTTTCACATAATGAATTACAAATGCGTCAAATTGAAATAGGAAGCCAAAATTGAATTAGAACAATTAAGATTAGAAATGGAAGAAAGAGAGAGGGAAAAACAAAGAGAAATGGAAGAACGCATACAGAAAGAAAAAAATTGAAAAGGAAGAAAAAGAAAGACAAATGCAGAGACAAATGCAGATGGAAAGATTAAAAATTGAAGAACGTTTTCGAAAAGAAAAATTAGAAAAGAAGAAAAACAAAGAGAAATAGAGGAACGGATTGAGTTAGAAAAGGAAAAATGAGATATAACATTGAAGAAAAAGAATGGGAAAGGCAATTTCAATTAAGGATGAAGGAATTGGAACTCCAGGGTCAAGATAGGGTGAAGCCTGCCCCTGTTTTTGACTCTGGTAGTTACTTTGATGCCACAAAACACATAAGATTAGTTCCACCATTTCAGAAAAAAGAGGTAGAAAAGTGTTTTTTTTTTTTTTGCATTTTGAAAAAGTTACAGAAAATTTAAAATGGCCAAAAGAGCATTGGACCTTACATTTTGCAAAGCGTTGTTGTCGGAAAGGCTCGAGACGTTTACACTCAGCTGACTGTCGAGCAAAGCTCAGACTATGATTTGGTTAAGGAGCTTATTCTTAAAGCATATGGGTTGGTCCCTGAAGCTTACAGGCAAACAATTAGGAATTGTAACAAAAGAAATTTCACAGACCCATGTAGAATTTGCTCAAACCAAAGAACAATTATTTGATAGGTAGTGTCCTTCTAAAAAAGTAGGTTCTGATCATGACAAACTTAGACAGCTTGTCCTTGTTGAAGAGTTCAAACGGTGCATAAATTCAGACATTCAGTCATTTCTCGATGAGAGACAGGTTGACATTTTGGAGGAAGCTTCTCGTTTGGCAGATGATTATGCTTTGACTCATAAAGTCTCATTTGTGAACAGGCCTTGTCCTAGAAAACCTTATAATCCATAGACAGGTCCAAGATTATATCCCAGTAGTCCCTCTGGCAGTTATAGCCATACATCTAATACTATGCCCAAACTTTCTGGTGAAAATAAAAGCCAGAATCCTTCCAAACCTTCTGTTGAAAATAGAAGCCAGAATTTTTTCCAAACCTTCGGGTGAAAACAAAGACCAGAATCCCTTATCTCAATCTCAAGTAGTTTGTAACTATTGCAAAAATACAGATCATTTGATCTCTGAATGTTTAAAATTAAAGCGAAGAAAAGAAAGCGAAAGACAAGAGGAACTTAAGCCAACAGGGTTGACTTCTATAAGACCCAAACCACAGTCTTATGTAAGGGAGGAAACTCTTTCTCATACCAAAATATCTGAGACTGATTCAGTTATGGAGATTTATGAACCATTCTTATCAGATGTTGTTTTTTTTTGTCACTAAATGGTGACAGTTATGCCCATCCTACCCCTATTAAAATCTTACGAGATACTGGAGCTTCTCAATCTCTTATTTCAGTAGATACTCTGCCTTTTTCTGAGAAGACTCCTTTGGGCCAAAGTGTCCTTATTCAGGATGTGGAATGTGGATTTGTTAATGTTCCGCTTCATAACGTTTATTTGTCATCAGACTTGGTATCCGGTTCAGTGGCTGTTGGTATTAGACCTTTTTTACCTTTTAAAGGTGTTCATTTATTGCTAGGCAATGACTTAGCTGGAGATAAGGTTGTGGTAAAGTAGAAGTTAAACAAAGATCAGAAATCGATACAATTAACTTACGCCACCCATCAAAGACACCAAAGGGAAAGAAACACAAACATGAAGCGACCAGACCATAATGGAAACCTGAACAAAGGAAGGCCACAAGGACAGTTACTTTCCCACAAAATGGCCAAATGGCCATCCAAAATAAAAAGACACAAGTGATACACACAGTAAGTAACAAACAACAACATAAATAAACCGCCACGGAAGAACCGCTTTGGAACGGTCAGTGGAAAGAATTCCACCGGGGGGGGGGGAGCTTAAATCGATTTTACATGGCCATAATCCTCGCCCTTACCTCTGTCGTGGTATACACTAATTTTGTTTAGTCCGCATGAAGGCTTCCTAACTCATCGGTGTAACATCTCTGAGAACATACAAATCAAAAAACTACAGAGATGAAACAAGGTTGAGGACTCGACAGCATACAACGACAGAATTGCTGGAGCAAAAGAAAACCAACAGTTAGACTCCGAGGGGCTCGACCAAAGACGGAGCATCGGGCGCCAACCAACATAAAGAATACTAAAATAAAATAAAATTCCATTTATGTTTTTACGCCGTCATATAATCTTAAGCCCGACCCACCGGTCTGCAATCAAAGACGGAAGCAAAGTTGCCAACCGTGATTGGGTTAACCACCACGCATGCAGTCTGTTTTATAAAAGATATGTTGTACCCAATCAATAAATATCGACGAACGATTTTACGAAATTGGGTACTAAAGTCATTACAGGCATGTATTTTTCTAAATTTATATACTAATTCACCATAGATTGACTTCTAATCCTTGCACTGATCAACCACCTGGTCCCATTGAGCAGGACATTCCTGATCTTTATCCCTCTTGTGCCGTGACAAGGGCTATGGCACGTAAGGCCAAGCAAACTGATGGAAAACAGGATTTTCATTTTACTGATACTTTTTGGGTTAGTCTTTTAATGACGAGATAACAAGGTCTCTGTCTTCAAGCCTGCCTGATAAGCAGACAGATTTGCATGAGAATAACTCATCTTTCGATCTAGACCATGACAAAATGTCCGGGTCTCAACTAGTTATAGAACAGCACAAGGATCCTGAAATTTCGCCTTTGTTTGAAAGGGCTTTAGATGAGCAGGAAGTATCTCAGGTCCCAGTCTGTTATTAGGTAAAAATGGCATTCTTATGAGAAAATAGCGTCCACCAGACGTCTCAGCAGAAAACGAGTGGACTGTCAACCACCGGATAGTGGTTGCACGGGTGTACCGTCCCGAAATATTAAACTTGGAACATGAAACTCCCATGTCAGGACATTGAGGTGTAAATAAAACCTATCATGAGATTCTTAATCATTTTTACTGGCCTGGGTTAAAATCAGATGTTTCTCAGCATTGTAGGTCCTGTCACACATGCCAACTGGTAGGAAACCCCAATCAGACTATACCTAAGGCTCATTTGCAGCATACACCTGCTTTTGATGAACCTTTCAGTCGAATAATTATAGACTGTGTGAGTCCCTTGCCCAGAACTAAGTCTGGTCTTGAATATCTTTTTACTGTTATGTGTGCTTCCACACGATTTCCTGAAGCCATTCCACTAAGAAATATCAAAACTAAGACATTCGTCAAGGCCTTAGTGAAGTGTTTTACATTTGTTGGGCTTCCCAAATCTATTCAGTCAGACCACGGTTCAAATTTCATGTCTGGAATTTTCAAAAATAAGTAATGCATGAACTAGGTATTGTACAGTATAAGTCATCGGCCTATCACCCTGAAAGTCAAAGGGCCCTTGAAAGATTCCATCAAACATTGAAAAACATGAAAAGATATTGCTTTGACACAGAGAAGGATTGGGATGAAGGCATCCATCTGCTTTTATTTGCTGTTAGAGAATCTGTGCAAGAATCTCTAGGCTTCAGTCCATTTGAATTAGTATTTGGCCATACTGTTCGTGTACCTTTGAAACTTCTGAAAGAGAAAATCTCTAATGATGACACTTTCTTGAATTTACTTCAGTATGTGTCTGATTTCAAAACTAGACTGCCTGATGCTCTGCCTCTGGTCGGGCTCATCGGAGTCTAACTGTTGGTTTTCTTTTGCTCCAGCATTTCAGTGGTTTCTTGCTGTCGAGTCCTCACCGTTGTCTCACCTCTGTGGTTCTTTGATTTTTGTGTTCACGGAGATGTTGCACTGATGAGTTAGGAGGCCTTCATGCGGACTGAACAAAATATTTGTCTAAATCGCGACGGAAGTAAGGGCGAGGATTGTGGCCACGTAAAATTGATTTAAGCCCCCCAGTGGAAATCTTCCACTGACCGTTCCAAGGCGGCTCTTCTGTGGCGATTTATTTATGCTGTTGTTTGTTACTTACTGTGTGTATCACTTGTGTCTTTTGGTTTTGCATGGTCATATGGCCATTTTGTGGGAAAGTAACTGTCCTTGTGGCCTTCCTTTGTTTAGGTTTCCATTATGGTCTGGTCGCTTAATGTTTGTATTTCTTTCCCTTTGGTGTCTTTTATGGGTGGAGTAAGTTAATTGTATCAATTCCTGATCTTTGTTTTACTTCTACTTTTCAAAAGCTTGTGAGGCTGCTCGGACCAATCTTCAGTCAGCCCAAAGGAAAATGAAACAGCAATATGACATAGGGAGAAACGAATGAAACTTTAAACCAGGTGATAAGGTACTAGATCTTTTGCCTAGTCCTGGAAAATCTTTGCAAGCCAGGTATTATGGTCCATACAATGTAGACAAAAAGATCAGTGACGTAAATTACATAATAAACACACCTGGGAAGCGCAGGCTAAAGCAGCTATGTCATATTAACATGCTTAAGGAATACATTGATAGGGACAATGCATCTTTAACATTAGTCAATCTAGTTAGCGCCGTTGCACTTAATTCATGTGACAATGACTGTGCGGATATTAATTCAGTGAAATCTGATCCCACATCATCAAAACTTCAGAATTCTGACATTCTGAGGAATCTCGATCAGAAACTGTCACATCTAGAGCCAAATCAACGGAATAAACTGAAACAGCTGATGTTTGGATATGAACACTTGTTTCCTGACATTCCAACACGGGTAGACAAAATATTTCACGCTGTGGACATAAATGATTCTAAACCTGTAAAACAACACCTATACAGGATGAATCCTATGAAACAGAAATATCTTCAAGAAGAAATTCAGTATTTGCTGGACAATGACTGGAAAGGAGTTCTCCTAGTATTCTTATACTAGAACATGAAAGGACAAAAATGTTTACAGACTCTTAGAAAGATTAATTCTCTAACATAGACATATGCAGATCAAGAATCACTCTGCAACATTTCGAAGTTTCTCTTACTCCTACTACTGCACCGACAGTTGTTTTCGATGACTTTCATACATAAAATGAAAAACAAAAATCAGCGGTAGAAAAGTAGAAAATGTTCATTGCCCTTCGAAAACCTGCGTTACATTCAACCTTTAACCGGGCAGAGAGAAAAGTTTTAGATCAGATGCGCAGTCTGATGTAAGCCACCATTTTATTTATTATTATTCAATTCTCTTTAACATAGTACATATTCAAACTAACAAAACTGTAGACATTTTTGCCTACCTTATAACAGTCGATTATAATTTATAAATAATGTCCTTGTTTAGTCGTATTCCAGATATCCTTCAGAATGTATATATACACAACGTTGTAAAGATGTAGCTCTTGTTAAAGGCAATTCGCTTACCAAGGTGTAACCCAGTTCAGGACAAAATGCATAACCTTGGGATATCAGCTAAGCAAACAGCGAATGCACTTCATGCGAAATTACGCGGTAGTTGTTATCACAATCATGTCATCACGAAAACGCGCCTATACAAATACATTGTAACTTTTACCGCTAGAAAAAAAAGACGAAACTTTTAAAATGATTGTTTGTTTGAATTGAGGTTTAACGTCCCCGTCAACACTGTATAGATCATTTTGGAGACGTTGCTTCCAATTTTGTGGGACTTTTACCCGACATGGATATGAAATGACATCTCAATCCCTGTCGCCCAATGAAACCAGTAGGGTGTATAAGCATGGACGGTCCGACTCGCATCGCTTTGCCTGGGCAGGCTTAAATCCTCTTAGCGGTTTACCAGTTCTGGTGTGCAGTCGGTTTCAGCTCTGCGTGGAAGCATCATGCAGCCCGTCTATTTCTTCAAGCCCCGATGGGCGGGGACCGTCAAACAAGAGGACCAAGCTAGCTTGGTCCTGTATCGCTCACCTGAGCTAACAGATTCAAAGTTTAAGGAAGTGCCAACCTTTACTGAAGGCTTTATGGGAGGACATGGTGATGACAGGGTAAGCATTTTCTGAAAATCAAGTAGAATTTAACTCTTTGATAAACAGGCTGACCTCACCGGTTTTCAAACTCATTCAAGCTTTTATTCCTGACTTGCTAAGAAGATCCAATCTAAACTGAAGTGGCTATGGTGATGACAAGTTCAAAAACAAGAGTTTTCAAACTCCTCCAAGCTTTCTGCCTGACTTCCTTGTTTGTAAGTTTCATGAAGATCCGTTCAAAACTAAAGGGGCAGCAGTGATAACAATGTCGAAAATAGGCATTTTCAGCAATTAAAGGCACCTTACATGTAAGTTTCAGAAAGATCCGATCAGACTTGGCCAGTATTCAAACTCATCCAAGATTTTATTCCCAGCCACCTAACATATAAGTTTCAGTAAGATCCGATCAAAACTGAAGGGGCTACGGTGATGACAAGGTCAAAATTTGGCATTTTTAGCAATCAAAGGGATGTTACTCTAAAATAAATGAGCCGACTTGGCCAGTTTTCGAACTCATCCGAGGTTTCATCCCCAGCCACCTTACATATAAGTTTCAGAAAAATCTGATCAAAACTGAAGGGGCTACGGTATTGACAAGGTCAAAAATCAACATTTTCAGCCATCAAAGGGACAGAACTCTGCGATAAATGGGCTGACTTGGCCTGTTTTCGAACTCATCCAAGATTTTATCCCCAGCCACCTTACATATAAGTTTCAGAAAGATCCGATCAAAACTAAAGGGGCTATGGTGATGACAAGGTCAAAAATCGGCATTTTCAGCAATCAAAGGGACGTAAATCAATGATAAACGGGCCAACTTGGCCGGTATTCAAACTCATCCTAGGTTTTATCTGCAGTCACCTTACATATAGGTTTCAGAAAGATTCGATCAAAACTTTAGGGGCTACGGTGATGACAAGGTAAAAAAATCGACATTTTCAGCCATCAAAGGGACATTATTATATAGTTAATGGGGCAACTTGGCCGGTTTTCGAACTCATCCGAGGTTTTATCCCCAGCCACCTTACATATAAGTTTCAGAAAGATCCGATCAAAACTGAAGGGGCTACAGTGTTGACAAGGTCAAAAATCAACATTTTCAGCAATCAAAGGGACCTAACTCTATGATAAATAGGCCACCTTTGCCGGTATGCGAACTCATCTGAGGCTTTATCCCCAGCCACCTTGCATATAAGTTTCAGAAAGATCTGATCAAAACTGAAAGGGCTACGGTGATGACAAGGTCAAAAATCGGCATTTTCAGCAATCAAAGGGACGTTACTCTGTGATAAATGGACCAACTTGGCTGGTTTTCGAACTCATCCGATATTTTATCCCCAGCCACTTTACATATAAGTTTCAGAAAGATTCGATCAAAACTGAAAGGGCTACAGTGATGACAAGGTCAAAAATCAGCATTTTCAGCAATCAAAGGGACGTTACTCTATGATAAAAGGGCCGACTTGGTCGGTTTTCGAACTCATCCGAGATTTTATCCACAGCCACCTTACATATAAGTTTCAGAAAGATCCGATCAAAACTGAAGGGGCTACGGTGATGACAAGGTCAAAAATAGGCATTTTCAGCAATCAAAGGGACGTAACTTTATGAAAAATCGGCGGACTTGGCCGGTTTTCGAACTCATCCGAGGTTTTATCCCCAGCCACATTACATATAAGTTTCAGAAAGATCCGATCAAAACTGAAGGGGCTACGGTGATGACAAGGTCGAAAATGGGCATTTTCAGCAATCAAAGGGACGTAACTCTATGATAAATTGGCCGACTTGGCTGGTTTTCGAACTCATCCGAGTTTTTATCCCCAGTCACCTTACATATAAGTTTCAGAAAGATCTGATCAAAACTGAAGGCGCCACGGTGATGACAAGCATTTTCCCATAGTAAGTCTATGGGACCATGTGGTTGCCATAGGAACCAAAGTTTTAGAGTGATTTCAAAAAAAAGTTTATGTCATCAATGCCCCACCAGAGGCATGCTACAGGTGAGAAATGATTGAGATCAGCCTGCAGGTTGCAGAGATATAGCTGCTCAAAAGTGTGGACGGACGACGGACGGACGACGGACGACGGACGACGGACGACGGAGGACCCACTATACTATAAGCTCCCCTGGAGCCTTCGGCCCAGGTGAGCTAAAAATGAAAATTGTGATATATAGACTGTGGGTACACGTAAGAACCGCCTCATCGAAGCGGTTCTAATGAGTACAAACAGTCTATACTTTAGAGCAGAAATACGGAAAATTAGATTTACCCCTGTAAACCCCAGTTTTACTATATAAAGGTGGAGTTCAAGGGGATCAAAACTATATAGGGGTGTTTTCGCGATGTCCTCAAAGAAACAAAGATATTTGCGAGTGTTCATTCCACAGTCGCAAAATATACGGTTTTGCATGTTTGTCCCTTTTGTTGTAAAATAGAAGTGGATGCAATGATCAGGAATCGATACAATAAACCCACAGCTCTCATCAGAGACACCAAAGGGAAAGAAACACAAACATGAAACAACAGACCCCAATGGAAACATCAATAGCGGAAAGCCAAAAGGACAGTTACTTTCCCACAAAATGGCCAATAGGCTATCCAAAATAAAATAATATAAGCGACACAAACATCCAAAGACAAACAGTAACAAAAATAAACCGCGACAGAAGGACCGCCTTGGAACGGTCAGGGGAAACGAATACCACTGTGGGTCTTAAATCGATTTTCAGTGGCCACAATCCTCGCCCTTACTTCGTCGCGATTAAGACAAATAATTTGTTCAGTCCGCATGAAGGCCTAAGTTTCACATAAATATGTATTGATTACACAAATGTTTCATATATTTGATACAGAGGTATTATTGAGTTCACGAGTTGAGGAAAATGGATAAAACGCGAGGCGTCGCCGAGCTTTTTATCCTTTTCCCTCGACGAGTTTAGTAAAGTTAATAATACATTAGCACGAATGCAAGGTTCTATTTATCATATGACATTTAAAACGAATTTTGGTCACGATTGTTTTATAAAAATGTCAATAGTCCGCCATTATGAAACGCAACGTCGTTAAAGACGTCGTACGTGTAACGTTACGGTACGTATCTAACTGATTTGCATATTTAATCCACTAGTGGATTACGGGATTAATTGCATGACGTTATTACATTGTCAAACGCGACGCCATATGATAAATATATTATTTTGATTTGTTTATTTGATTGATTTGAGGTTTAACGTCCCCGTCAACACTGTAAATGTCATTTTGGAGACGTTGCTTCCAATTTTGTGGGACTTTTACCCGACATTGAGATGTAATGACATCTCAAGACCTGTCGCCCAATGAAACCAGTAGGGTTTATTAGCATGGACGGTCCGCCTCGCACCGCGGTTCCTGGACATGCTTAGATCCTCTAAGCGGTTTTCCAGTACTAGTGTGCGGGCCAGATTCAGCTCTGCGTGGAAGCATCGTGCAACCCATATATTTCTTCAAGCCCCTTTGGGCGGGGGCCAATTATTATGAATATATAAGTTCTGAATACAGTCGAACCCCTTTGGGACCATGAAAATTCATTCGAGACAGCGGTAGTTCGAGCCACTGAAGGTTACTGCCAAGAGGCATAACGAGATACTTTTGAACATCTTTCGATGTTATATAATGAAAATGTTTGCTGTGTGTACTCATTAGAATCGCCCCACCGAGGCGATTCTAATGAGTACACACAGCATACATTTGTAAGACAAAAGACTAAAATATCCTTAAACACCCCCACCATTTCTTATCTTGAGGATTTCCCTAGGGGCTCAAGTATGAGTTCGACCCAGCCACGGGAAACGAGCCATCGGTGTTCGAGCCATCGAAGTTCTACTGTAGTTAGATCCTTTGAAAGCAAAGAATACACGAAACAAACAAAAATAGCAGACACAGTTTTATTGAGTCTTTTCAATGTGCAACACCGGACACGTCCTATAGCACCTGCTTAAGCAGAACTCTATTTTAAAGCCGGCTTAAGCAGAACTCTATTTTAAAGCCGGCTTAAGCAGAACTCTATTTTAAAGCCGGCTTAAGCAGAATTATACATTAACTGATTAGACGGGTTGGGTAAACTGAGGTCTTGTGCTGCTAATCTAACTGAGGTAATGGCCACGTACACTGCTCAAAACAATTAAAGGAGCAAACATTTAAACCTGTATCACATCACCGCTCGGCAATTTTCAAACTCAATGAAAGGCACTATTTTAAAGAGACACCTCTAATCAATGTTCATGCAAACGTCAAGAAGCAAGGTTCACGTGCAAAGCAAGAATGTGAGCTACAGCATGGATACCCCTATAAAACGGCTTAAATTCGTTATAGGGCATCTGTTCAAAATTTGAGTTTCGGTCAGAAACATGTCAATCCTTTGGTTATGCGTTATTTGTGGCTTCAAAGTGACTTAATATGGTGTTAGGCGGTTCTTGGAAGAAGTTGAGGTCGCTCAAGCTGTCGCTTTGCTTGAAAGTGGGTACACCCAAAGGATCGTTGCTGAACGCTTTTGTGTACCGAGAAGTGTTATTGCCAGCCTATGGACACGCTATCAGGAGACGAGCGAGTTTACTAGACGAGAAGGGCAAGGCCGACACCGCATGACGTCACACAGTGAAGATTCTAGCGCTACGAAATCGGCAGTACACGGTCAGAAGGCTACAAATCGATTTCCAGGATGCAATTGGCCAAAGGATATCCGATCAAACAATACGTGGCAGGTTACATGAAGGTGATCTGAGGGCCAGGCGTCCGGCAAGAGGGCCTATTCTCACCAGGCAACATCGTGCACGGCGATATGAGTTTGTCCAAGAACATTAGAACTGGCGATTGCAAGACTGGTGTACAGTTCTGTTCATGGATAAAAGCAGATTTCACCTGAGTGCATGTGATTGACGTGTTCGAGTCTGGAGACGACCCGGAGAACAAGGACTGCAGCATTGTGGAAACAGACAGATATAGGGGGGAGGGGGGGAGGTCAGTGGCTGAATGGGGTGGAATTTCTTATGAAGGCCGAACGGACTTGTACGTGATAAACGGAGGTGCATTGACTGCATTACGGTATCGAGATGAAATTCTAGATCCTATTGTGAAGCCTTTCACTGGGGCAACCGGTGACAATTTCATTCTGATGCAGGATAATGCGCGTCCCCATACTGCTAGAGTGGGCATGGATTACATGAATCGTGAGACTATTGAAGTAATGGACTGACCGGCACGTTCTAATGTGTGGGACATTCTTTGCCGATCATCCACCAATGACTATTCAAGAACTCACAAACATCCTCAGAAGCTTTACAAGCTGTTCAAAATTTGGTTCGTAGCATGCCTAGGCGATGTCAGGAGTGTTGTGCTGCTCGAGGTGGTCATACACATTACTGACAGAAAAAAGTGACTGATTTGCGCATGTCTATGGCATCTGAAATAATCAGACGTAAAGATGGCGATTTCTCAAACATTTATCCAAATTCTTCCTTAAAGGCACTTATTCTTGTAACCGTAGGACACACCGTGTGTTCATAGTTGTTTTGTTGCCCCTTGTGATATATTAACTATAGCAGATCAAAGCCGGTCCTTAATAGGGTGATTGGTAGCTCTTGTTGTATCCCCTGACTGAGGCACTTAAAGGGAAAATTAATAATGTACCCTCTAATCAACAGTTAGTAAATTATTGATTTTCCTCAATGAGGCCTCTTACCTGTTGAAGACAGATGACTTCTCTTCCGTCAGCACTGAGGGCTACATAATATTAAGTAATGAAATGATAGCCCTCAATAATCAAGAATAAATGTCTTTAACAGGTTACAGGCCGTGATTTGTGAACTGGTTACCAATGTTTGCCATTTTACATGTTGCAGATAAAGTTATTCATCTTTTACCATTATCCAACATCTTTATACTGAGGAAATATGTGTTTGCTCCTGCAGTGTATATGAAGAAAGATAGATAATAATAATAGTATGACATGCACTTTAATATACTGTTCCCGTTTTTCAACTTGTCGAAATGTCAATATTTACACGTGTATTGATAATCATTTATCTAACTTGCCATTAATTTTATCACTTAGCCATGTATGATTTTTTTCTATCGGTTCTTCTTGCACGACCCAGGTTGCACAATGGTGAACATTGAATAGCTCGTGATGCAAATGGTGCTGAGGCGACCGTGTACAAAAATCTGCTCAGAGTATGGTCCGTGCGCCTGTGTTAACGTTAATTCACTCGGTGCCGCTCGTGGGTTATCTTCCCGTACAGACGCACGGACCATTATCTTAGTAACACTGAGGCTGTGGTTCTCACCACGTTAACAAGTCCGTGTAATGAACACCCCTCCACAACCCACTTATATAGAGAATACTGGGCTTTACAGGGGTATATTAGTCTGTTTAAAGACATAGGTTTATGGTTCACGTCGTAGCCTCCTCAGTGAAGCTGCCCTTATGAACACCCTCACCATATGTTTGGAGTAGAGATAAGCAGAATATCACCAGAATATACCGTTTTGGAAGTATGAAAGATTGCACTATATTGCACGGCTGTGTTTTCGTAGTGTGATATGGTTGTGTAACTTTGCTGTTTAGTTTAGCACTTGTTATGTACAATGTTCCATATGTTTCATTTAAGTTAGTGTGGCTCAATCCCATAAAATATCCTCTCGCGCAGAAACTAGAGTACTGATTGCCTCCATATTTGGTATTTTAACTTTTGTTTTACGCTTCACTGAAAATGAAATACATGTAGTAAATTCTACAAGACGGTTCGTGTTTGAATGGACAAACTTCTTTTATTAGTATAATTAAACATGATAATAGCAATATGAAAGCCCTATCACTTACCAATCAATAGTTACGGGCAATGTTAAAGTTTTGGAAAACTAGGTTATGGCCAATGTTAATGTTTTTAAAAAGTAGGTCAAACGTCAAGATCAAGGTCAAAAATATGGTACCACTCGAAAGGTCTTGTGACAAGGAATGCACATCTGAAATATGTAATTCCTATCACTTACCAATCGAAAGTTATGGACTATGTTAAAGTTTTTTAAAAAGAAGGTCAAAAGTCAAAGTAAAGGTCACGAAATCAAAACATATGGTACCACTAGAAAGGTCTTGTGACAGAGAATGCACATGTGAAATATAAAAGCCATATCTCTTACCAATCGAAAGGTTTGGCCAATGCTAAGGTTTTTAAAAGGTAGGTCAAACAACAAGGTCAAAGTCATGAGGTCAAAAATTATGGTACCACTGGAAAGATATGGTGACAAGGAATGCACGTGTAAAATATGAAAGCCCTATCAGTTACCATTCAAAAGTTATGTACAATGTTAAAGTTTTTGCGAATGTTAAAGTTTTTAAAAAAGAAGTGAGTCAAATGTCAAGGTCAGGGTCACGAGGTCAAAAAATTATGGTATCAATGGAAAGGTCTTGTTACATGGAACAGACATGTGAAATATAAAAGTCATATCACTAACCAATCAAATATATGGCCAATGTTTAAGTTTTTTTAAAAAAAGAGGTCAAAGGGAGGTTAAATGTCAAGGTCAAGTTAACATGGTCAAAATTATGGTACCTCTTGAGAGGTCTTGTGACAAGGAATGTACATGCGAAATATGAAAGCCTTATCAGTTACCATTCAAAAGTTATGCCCAATGTTAAGGTTTTTGCGGATTGACCAACAAACAGACAGACAGACAGACGAAAAACTATATGCCCCCGAATCTTTTATTTCGGGGGCATAAAACGCCTAAATAAGGAAAATATTACATATGTTGCAAGGTTTAGAAGTTTTATGATAATACCTATTATAATTATCAATATAATCGTCATTATTTTAATTCTTGTCCATTCAAACACTAAATAGCTAGAAAAAGCGTATCAAAGTTGTGTGTGTGTGTACGTGTGTGTGTGTGTGTGTGTGTTCCACCAACAGCTAAAGCCATACGCTTTAAAGACTCATTCGAAAGTTTGGACATAACAAAAACACGCCCATAAAAATACATTGTAAACTTACCGCCGAAAAAAAAAAATTAATTTTAAGATGAAAAATTGTGATATTTTTCTTATTTCTGCTATTTTCCACTTTAAATATGTTCTAGAAAGGGTTATCCTTTGGAAGCAAAGAATACACCAAAGAACTGGAAAATATGGAGTGTATATGTTTTCTGGGCCAGCCTAGCTAGTTTCGGCCAATTAGGCCTCATTAGTGACCTTCACTATATAAAAGTGGGGTTCAATGAGGTCAGAATTATAAAGGCGTGTTTTCGTGAAGAGAAGCACGGCATGATCCCTGGTTTATGAGGCGAGTAGCATACCCACTGCACCACCGAGGTTTCTATTACGAGCAAGTAAAAATGGTGATGTCAACAAAGATCATTGCCTCCACTTCTATTTTGTCAAAATGACAAACGAGCAAAAGTACAAGCAGAAAAAAAAATAGACAAATAACGCATTAGATGTTTACTGATTGCACAATTTGTGTGTTGACAGAAAATATAAATGAGTAAAGAAAGTCTCTATGTTAACGTATTGTAGCATTATTACAAGTAATGCCCTGGATCTAGCATGAAATAGTGTCCACCGAAGTTGCCGGTGTATAGTCATACAGAATAGGTCTTTCGTTTTAGCTCACCTGTCATGCAATGACGAGGTGAGCTTTTGGGATCACTTTTCGTCCGTCGTCCGTCCGTCCGTCCGTAAACAATTTCTTCAAACGACATCTCCTCCTAAACCACTGATCGGATTTTGACCAAGCTTCATAAGAATGATCCTTAGGTGGTTCCCTTTCAAAGTTGTTCAAATGGTTCAGGTCCGTTGCACATCTAGGTCACAGGAGCCCAAAATAGATTTTTTTCACCGAAAACTTAAAAAATATTCTTCTCTGAAACCGCAAGGCCCAGGTCTATGATATATGGTGTGAAGCTTCATCTAGTGGACCCCTACCAAGATTGTTCAAATTATAGTGCTGGGGCCAAAAATGCCCCCGCCCGGGGCCTTTTGGTTTTACATGGGCTTATATAGGGAAAAATCTTTAAAAATCTTCTTCTCTGAAACCGCAAGGCCCAGGTCTTTGCTAAATGGTATGAAGCTTCATATAGTGGACCCCTACCAAGATTGTTCAAATTATAGTGCTAGGGCCAAAAAAGCCCCCACTCCGGGGCCCTTTGGTTTTACATAGGCTTATATAGGAATTTTTTTTAATTTTCTCTGAAACCGCAAGGTCCAGGTCTTTGATATTTGGTATGAAGCTTCATCTTGTGGACCTCTACCAACAATGTTCAAATTGTAGACCTGGGGCCAGAAATGCCCCTGCTCGGGGCCCTTTGTATTACATAGACTTATATAGGGAACATCTTCTTCTCTGAAACCACAAGGCCTAGGTCTTTGATACTTGGTATGAAGCTTCATCTAAAGGACCTCTACCAAGATTGTTCAAATTATAGCCCTGAGACCAAAAATGCCCCCGCCTCGGGGCCCTTTGGTTTTACATAGACTTATATTGGGAAAATCTTTTAAAACCTTCTTCTGTGAAACCACAAGTCCTAGGTATTTGATATTTGGTGTGAAATTTTATCTAGTGGACCTCTATCAAGCTTGTTAAAATTATAGCCCTGGGGCCGAAGATGCCCCCACCCCGAGTTTCTTTGGTTTTACATTGACTTATATAGGGAAATCTTTAAAAATATTCTTCTCTGAAACTGCAAGGCCAATGTCTTTGATATTTGGTAAGGAGCTTCATCTAGTGGACCTCTACCAATATTGTTTAAATTATAGCCCTCGGGCTACAAATGCCCCTCCCCGGGGCCCTTTGGCTTTACATAGACTTATATAGAGATAATCTTTGAAAATCTTCTTCTCTGAAACAGCAAGGTCAAGGTCTTTGATATTTGATGTGAAGCTTCATATAGTGGACCTCTAACAAGAGTGTTTAAATTATAGCCCCTGAGGCCAAAAAGCCCCCCGCCCCGGGGACATTTGGTTTAACATAGGCTTATGTAGGGAATATCTGTCATCAATGTTAGCCTTCGAAATCTCTGATCTGTGTTTATGGACAGTCGTATAAAAAACAATCTTAGTTAGAGACAGCATTTGTCTTGACACCTGGTCTCTTTAGGGGAGCGTAGTTTATTTATTTAACCGAGTTATACGGTCCGATTGACTGAATAATTATTTGCTGCTGTTTAATCGAAGTTTTAGCTTGAGTAAGTGAATGTAACATATTTTGTTCCGTAGGCGTACACTTGACGTCGAAAACAAAATTTCAAACGATTTTCTTTAAAAATATTTTTCGACGAACTGGAAAAGCCTTATCTGGTTTTGAAATATAGTCAGAATGTTGTTGCGGTATCTCCAGGCATTAAGTTTCTTTTTGAATAGCAGCAAACGTAAACAGATTGCCCCCTCGATTTATACAAACGAAAAAACTTCACCTACCCTTCCTTCGAAGCGTTTTATATAATCTGTCTTCGGGGCAGTAATCTGTCCTCGCCGCAGCCGGTTGTACGGTGTGATATCTGTAATGCGCTCGTTCGTAACAGAGATTGTGTGCGCTCGCTGGAACCACCTTTAACAGATATACAAACTTTCAGTCTTCTGATCCAATCATTGAATGCATTTTGGTAGTCTTTTCGAGGTATACTATGAAGGCACTGGAATATTGCAGAACCGAGATGTTTGCGCTGTACAAATTTTCGACCAGAAAGGTATTTTTTTCAGCCGTGGAAACAAAACAAAAAGTTCAACAACCTTTTCCTGCTTCAGATAGCATTGCACAATTAACGCCTTGTGCGATGACGCATTGTCATGTAGCAATCTGACATTGGCCAAACCAGTTGCGGGTCTTCGTTCTTTGAAATATTTCTTCAATTTTCGAAGAACTTTATTCTTGTAAAACTTCGCATTTACAGATTTGCCTTTAGGCACAACAACCTGAATAGCAGGGCCCTGATTTGAAAAGAATATGGCATACATTACCTTCTTGACGCTCATGGTCCGCTTTGCAATGCATGGTTTTTTGCATTACTTTGTTGCCCATATTTTGTTCTGAATCTTTCGTTTTGGCTCAAAAAAGTGAACCCATGTCTCGTCACCTGTGACGACATTAGCGAAAGACCGTGCATTGTAATTTGGAAACTTTTTAAGCAACTTCTTGGCGCACTGAACGCGTGTCTTTTTCTGCTCATCTGTCAACAGATTGGGAATCCATCTAGCACAGATCTTTCTCAGTTTCAAATCCCGTTTCAGAATTGTATGAGCTGCTCCTAATGAGATGCCAACCATACTAGCTATTTGCCTAGTGGTGTATCGTGCATCGGTAGCAACTATTTCACTTGGCAGATGTTGCTCTTTTCGGCCGACGATCATGTGGTGCATCTTCTGTTTAGCCTAGCCCACAGCTGAATTTCTTACACCAACGAAAAAAATGACGGAAAAGACATTTCATTATGCCCATAAACCGAACATATTTCATCAAAAATGTCTTTGCACCGTATACCAAGAATACAACGATTCTTAATATAGGACCGTATTTTAACGGCGTACTCTGACCTTCTTCCAACCATGTTTTGTATTAGTATACAAGAGTAGACAGTGTTTATCGAACGATATGCATGGCTAAAGTGCACGGATTTTAACAGGTTTGGTATCAATGTATAGGTAAAATGTTTTTCTACGCTGTGATATTTATTTCCAGGTGATTTTCGCATTAGTGCATGAGAAAACGTTCTACTTGCATTCATATTTGAACAGTCCTCGTACAATTATAATGTTTAGCCTTGTCATCGGGGCTTAAAGAAATATTTGGGCTGCATGATGCTTCTACGCAGAGCTGAAACCGACCGCACACGAGAACTGGTAAACCGCTTAGAGGATCTAAGCCTGCCCAGGTAAAGCGGTGCGAGTAGGACCATCCATGAGGATAAACATTATTGGTTTCATTGGTCGACAGAGCTTGAGATGTCATTTCATCTCAATGTCGGGTAAAAGTCCCACAAAAATGACCTATACAGGGTTGACGGGGACGTTAAACCTCAAATCAAACAAACAAACTTGTTAACCGTTTTCAAATACTTATGAAAACCCGCCTTTACAAATACATTGTAAATTTTACCGCCGCAAAAAAATAAAATTAATAAATAAATAAGAAAAAACGTTTTATTTTACTTATTTCTGCTCAAAATAAAGATTGTGGGTACACGGTAGAACCGCCACTTCGCGGCGGATCTAACAAGTACTCTTAATCTGTTAGTTAGAGCAGAAATAAGAAAAATAAGGTTTAACCCTGTAAACCCCTGCTTAACTATATATAATTGGGGTTCAAGGATGTCAGCATTATATAGGGAATTTTCGTGATGAGATGCTGGGGTTACAAGGGCTTTCGTTGCAAGGGAGATGAATATCGATCATGACAACACGCATATATAATTTTGACCCCTTGAACCCCACTTTTATACAGCAAAACTTGGGTTTAAAGGGTAAACCTTATTTTCCTTATTTCTGCTCCAAAATATAGATTGTTGGTACTCGTTAGAAAAATATCAAAATTTTCCATTAAAAACTTTAAGTTTTTTTCGGCGGTAAAGTTTACAATGTGTTTGTATAGGCGTGTTTTCGTAATGACCAAAAACCACCAATGCTGATAAACAAAAATAAAAAAAAAACAATTACGATACATAATGCATTTTTTCGGGTGTTCAGAATGAAAAGTTGTTTCTATTAAAACATATTTTGCGGATGCTTGTTAGAGCCGCTCAGGCGGTACTAACGAGGACCCACAACCTATGTCTTAGAGCTGAAATAAGTATAATAATATATATCCCTGTAAATTCCACTTTTCTACATGTAAAGTTGGGTTAACAGGGGTCTTCATTTCGCGGCTTTGTGGACATATAGTCAATTATGTTGGTCGGGCTTATCAATGTGTTCTAGGAAGGGCTATCATTTGGAAGCAAGGAATACATCGCAGAACTGGAAAATATGGGATATACGTTTTCTGGGCCAGACTAGCTGGTTTCGGCCAATTAGCCATTCTTGTTTGTTTTGGATTATGACCAACTGTGTTGGCCCCAATGTACGCGCATGTCGAAACCTGTCTGGTATGACGGCAAGGGACATTAACAAGCTGACAACGCAAGTAATGTTAACCAAAACTTGTTTTGTGTCTTTTATTTACCAGCGATGAGCTTTGAACCGAAAAAAGTATAAATTATCACATGCAATTAGATCCTGGATTAATCTGTTTCAAAATGATTCAGAATCATGCATTATACAAAATGGATTCATGTCTGACTTTTTAAAATTAAAACGCGGATGTCGCCAAGGAGACCCTATTTCACCATATATCTTCATTTTATGTGCCGAGATACCAGGAAAAATGATACGAAAAAATGAGAATATTAATGGAATTACTATACATGGCAATGAATTTCGACTTAGCCAGTATGCTGATGACACCCAAATTTTTTTAGATGGTACAGAAGAGACATTACGAGAAACTCTATCAGTTTTAAGTCTTTTTCATCATATGTCAGGCCTGAAAATTAATATTGAAAAAAAACACGGGCCATATGGATTGGATCTCGAAGTAATTCAACAGAGCAATTATACAGAAACCATAGGCTCGACTGGTCACAAGGACCATTTAAAATACTAGGTGTAACATTTACTACTATAGTATTTGATGTTTGGGATGTTAATTCACATGAAGTGCTATTAAAAGTAGAAAATATATGCAAGCAATGGGCTAAAAGAAAGTTGACTTTACCTGGGAGAATTACAATTATCAAATCACTTGCGATATCGAAATTTAGCCATTTGTTTTTAGCATTGCCGAATCCGCCTGAAGAACTATTACAAAAGCTGGATAAAATATTTTATAAGTTTTTGTGGAACTCGGGCCCAGACAGGATAAAGCGAACTGTAATTATAAAAGACATAAAGGCCGGTGGGTTACGCATGATTAATATTAAATATTTTATCAAGGCTTTAAAAATATCGTGGCTGAGAAGGTTTATTCAAGGTCCGCATGACGTGTCATGGTCTACCCTGTCAATGATAAATTTCCAAAAGCTTCTTTCTTTCGGACAGGGTTATGCAGATCAACTTAAGGCCAATATACTAAATCCATTTTGGAAAGAATTGCTCCAAAACTGGGCTTAGTTTTGTAAATGTATAAAGGTAGACACTATATTCACCGTTTTAAACTCCCCTATTTGGTTTAATACTAATCTCATAAATGGTGATAATTTCTTTATCAAGGACTGGTATAACAAAGGGGTAAGGCATATATCTGACCTTCTGGATGAACATGGCAACATTTATGAGTTTGTTGATTTGAAAAACAAGTATAATTTGAGGGGTACATTTTTAAATTTTCATTCACTTCTTAGGAAAATCCCTAATGAATGGAAGAATATAATAAACAATAATAAAGTGGTCTCTATGTTAAACAGATTTAATGTCAATTGCAGTATATATGTGCAAGAACTTATCAAAGAAAGAAAGGGATGTAGACGATTTTATAATATTATGACAGAAGTAAATAAATTAGTTTTAAGTAATAAGTGGGACAGAGAGCTGCCCGATATTACACAGAGAGAATGGAGTAACTATTACACCGTTATTCAATCATTAAATGAGGTAAAAATGAAAGACTTTCAATATAAGATCACGAATAAGATTCTTGCTACAAAGTCATTTCTATATAGAATAAATAAAATTAACGATAATCTCTGTGAATACTGCCATCGAGAATCTGAAACAATACTCCACCTTTTTACCCAATGTGAGAATGTAAAACGTTTCTG
The DNA here is from genome assembly GCA_963580285.1 of Lucinisca nassula. Lineage (NCBI taxonomy): Eukaryota > Metazoa > Mollusca > Bivalvia > Lucinida > Lucinidae > Lucinisca > Lucinisca nassula. The sequence continues at coordinate 12,102,927 of OY757023.1, forward strand.
GGCGGAATTAAATGAATGGTTTAGGGAGAGTACAAGTTTGGAATTGAATTTAGAGAGAAAAAGCATTTTATTCTCTTGGCAAGACAAACACCAGCTGATGAACTTCGTTTATGTGTCTGCAAAGTATTATATATACGCCAATAAGTTCTCAGGAAAGGCATTAAATTTAGACGTTTATAAAGCAATATTACGAAAAAAATTCCATGATGAGCGTTATTCAGCTCATATTAATAATAAAATGGGTAAATTTATGACAAAATGGTCTCCTTTGTACAATCAGCTGCAGTGAATACCCGACACTGAGGTGAAATGACATCTCAAGCCCTGCCGCCAAAAGAAACTATAGCCTATATGTATTGGACGGTCTGACTCACAACACTTTGCCTGGACAGGATTAGTCTTTCTAAGCAGTGTACCAGTACTCATGCATGGTCAGTTTCAGCTCTGCGTTGAAAAACCATGCAATCAAATCTATTTCTCCAAGCCCCCGATGGGCGGGGCGATATATAATCCACTAGTGAGTTATATAATCTGATAATTACCGAATTTAAGGACTATGAAAATGTCTTCCTGGCACGTGGGCTAAAATTCATGGGTGTTTAGCATGTTGACATATTTCTAGAAAAACAACCAATGATGTTCCAAATTAAAAGAATAAATATAAAACATGCATATTAAAAAAAAATATTTTTGTTGTTGGAAGAAAATATAAATATTCACTTTGTAAGAAAATTACATTTAAAAATGGTCCATTTTTGAACGTATGTTTCTCCATTGTCCTTCATTAGAAACATACCATTTTTACACCAAAATATACTTTAGTGTGTGTACTAGCAACGACGAGACGTGATTTTTCCAAAAACTGGCATTATAACATTATATCCATGCCGATAGAACCCCTATCAACATGTAGAGTTCACTATACACTGTTATCCATGTACACAGTATGACGCACGGATTAAATTTAGCACTGGGGTAAATAAGCGTACCGATAATAAAAATTCTGTCAAATCGTTATTATGGCTTTTGGACAAATCAAACAATTTTTCCCTCTTGTATTTATTTAATGCATAATAATATTTACCAACTTAACGGAAGAATAAAGGAAATCATGATCTAGACATAAAAATATTTAAAATAAAATCCGTTGTGCAGGATATTTTTACCCACGATCAGCATGTTTATACCCCTGTTTTACCTGGAGAATTTACCAACCATGTATACAGTAATGGCTGTCAAAATGACCGTTCGATGGGTGTTTAAAAGAATGGATATATTGTTATTGTGGAAGTTTTTGGAAAAACTACTTCTCGTCCTTGCTAGGACATGGAATATACTTTAGGTTAACGTAACAACTGAATGTTTCCGAGGAAGGACAATGGAGAAACCGATGTTCAAAAATTGACTATTTTGAAAGGTAATTTTCGTATAAAGTAATTTATTATTTTTTCTTCTAAAAACAGAAATACACTTTTTAATAAGCATATTTTATGATTATTCATATAATTTGGAACATTATGAGTTGCTTTTCTAGAAACTTGTCGACATTATAAACAACCGTAAATTTTAGCTCACGTGTCTGGTTGACATTTGCATATACCTTAATGCATTGCGTTATTACAATATCATGAAAAAAGTGAAATAATCTTGAAAGGGCCGTAACATAGTTAATAGTACTGTACTAGGTATGCATGTTACTAATGTCCAGTGTTGGGTAAAATTAATAAGAAAAAAAAACGGCAAGAGATAATGTCTATACTGCACTATAACTCACTATAGAACACTATGTGAGGTTATAATTCGTAAATAAATATGATAACTGTGCGTCATTGAAATCAAAATGTAGCTAAAATATAACTTACCGTTTTCTGTTTTCTTTCAGCGCTAAATCCATGTTCAAGCAGTTGAATAGGGATGGTAACATTTTGCAAAATAAATATATCCAAATTCGCTTAAAATCACAAGTAATCCCCAAACACAGAAAGAAAAAATAAGCCTTTTATAACGATAACAAGTCCGTGTGACATAGGATATTCCCTGATATCCCTTCAAATGGCTACTTTTCCGATTGAAATGTGTGACATTTTCTTGTTCGGGGACATAGAACGGGTTGTGGGTGTTCGTTAGAACAGCCTCATTGAGGCGGTTCTAACGAGTCCACAACCTGGGTAATTTTCCGATGGAAATATGTGGCTTTTTCTTTTTCGGAAACATGGAATGGGTTGTAGGTGCACGTTGGAACAGCCTCATTGAGGCGGTTCTAGCAAGCTCGCAACCTGTGTCTTGGAGCGGAAATAACCAAAATTATGTATACCCATGTAGACTCAACTATTCTCTTCACAAAATGAGGTGTCCATTTCACGGACTTGTTAATGTGATGTATATCCACAACACTTTGCCTTAGTTATACACATGAAAGACACCCTATGACCCATGTATTAGCTGCACGAGATGAGCGTACATGATTGTATTGATAAGTTAAGTAAAGCGTAACAGCGATAGGAAATAAGTTTGAAAAAAATTACTACGGTGGACCGAACATCCCATCAATAGTCTTATGACAAAGTTTGACCAGTCGAGCCGAACATCTTCCATTCATTCTGCTTTATTCTGCATAAATGATAATAAGTAGGAGGAGCGAAAAATAAGAAAAAGATTATTATCCCCACGTTTTTCAACGAAAAGTGGGGATATTGTTATCGCGTCCGTCCGTCCGTCTGTCTGTCCGGCTATCTCCTCCTAAACCGTTAGCCGGAATTCAACCAAATTTGGTATGCGAGTTGCTTACATGAATGGCTTGCGCAAGAGCACATTTTTTTTGTCCCCGCCCCCAGGGGCCCTGGGGAGGGGTCAAAAGGTCAAATTTTGACTACTGTGGAGAAAACGTGGGGATTTGCGATGGCTTGCCATCGACTGCGCGCTCTATTTTTATTTTTTAACACTGTCAGTGCTTGCGGTGCAAATCGTTTACCATGCTGGGTGTAGGGACACAGCCATCTAGTCTTATGTATGTAACCTGTTCTTAAGTTTACCTTTGCATAGTAAGCGATTTGTCACGTGAAAATTAATATGGCTCATTTTTTTTTTTTTTTTTAAATACTTGTCTAAAACGAGAATTTGAAGAACAATCTTAAGAACCCCGAGCCTTACTAATGAGAGGTCGTCTTAGCGGTAGAGAAAAAGGAAACACGCGCAAAAGAATAATACTGATTTGTATTATGTGCATCAACAATGGAGCAGAAAAAGCACTAATATGATACCTTTTTCTCCTCCATGGTGATTGGTAAAAAATTAGTTTAAAAATCGTGTAATAAGAACACCATGCTCTATAGATTTAGAAAACTTAAAAGACATGTTGTAATGGTTTTCTTTTTCAACGTCATGGCGACGGATTAGGTAGGTATTTGCGATGATGATTTTTTTCTGCCGCCTTTTGAACAGCATGGAAACACGCCAGTGTAATTTTGACCCCCCTGAACACCACGTTTATAGAGTAAAACTGGGGTTTACGGGGGTTAACATTGTTTCCTTGTTTCTGCTCAGGGGCGGTGCGGGCTGTTGATACCCGCCGAGGCGCCTCGGCTCTGGCGGGTCCCCGCAGCCTGTGTTTTGGACGGAAATCTAAAAAAAATATCGGAATTTTTATCTGGATTTTTTTTTCTTTTTATTTTTGGATGAAAAGTTTTTCCAATCTATTTATATGCTTTTCGTGATGAAGGGATTTGTGGTTAATGTATATTATTTTGAAGCAGATGTATACTCACGTCATAATTATGCTCTATGAAAAGAGGCGATGGATCCAGATAATTAATATATCGCCAAGCGTCTATATAGTCCGATGCCATGGTACTATAGCATATAAGACTTAGTTAAAAATCTTGTTTAAGTATTTAATAATATAAAACATGTATAGGAATAGTCATCAATGTTCTGTAAACGTATTTGTTTAAGTTGAAAAATAAAATTACAAAAAAAAAAAAATTATCACATGCAAATACATATTTAAATATAGAAAACTGGAATTCCCTTGAAATACACACTCAAAGGTAGACAACACGTCATATGGTGTACCAAAAGGGTCAAAATGACCGATACCGGTCTACCTGTATTTTAGATATACAGGTACATCCGTAAATTTGCGGGTACACCCCTAAATTTGCAGGTACACCCCTACTTCAAATGCGGGTGTACCCGTAAATTTGCAGGTACACCCGCATTTAGCGGTCAGCCTGCATTTTACAAGTGTACCTGCATTTTACGGGTACACCCCTATATTTACAGGTACACTTCTAAATTTGCAGGTATACCTCTATTTGCAAGTATACCTGCATTTTACAGGTACACCCCTATATTTGCGGATACACCCCTAAATTTACGGGTGTACCCGTATCTTAAAATGCGGGTATACCTGTAAAATTAGGGGTGTACCCGTAAAATGCAGGTCTACCCGTAAAATGCAAGTAGACCGCTATTTCTTTTTGTCCAATTATCCAATCAAAATGCCGCTTACATACCCACTATTTCTTTCGGCGTCTTTGATATACCTGTCCAATTCATGCTGTGTAAACACTAAATAATTCCACATTTTAATGAGCATCTTGAGCGTTTATTGCACCCTTGAAAAAAATCACGCGATAAGCTGTCTGATTTGATATATTAAAATTTAATAGGGTGTAATAATATGTTTTGCATTTACTTTCCTGTCATTTATTTATTTATATGGACCGAATATCATGTGGGGTTTTGTTCCAGATATGTAATGTTGAAGCATCACGAAAACACGCCTATATGACTGAGTTGCCCCCCCCCCCCCCCCCCTGAAACCCCATTTTCATTTAGTGAAACTGGGGTTTACTGGTGTATACATTATTTTCCTTACTTTTGCTCAAAACATAGATTGTTGGTACTCTTTAGTACTCTTCAGCTGAGAAGCCTCCGTGGTGAAGTGGTTACGCTACTCGCCTTGTAAACCAGGGGTCGCAGGATCGATCCCGGGCTTCTCCAGACTTTCGGATGAGTCTTTAAACCGAGGTCCCGTCTCCGTATGACCCTAGCTGTTGGTGGGACGTAAAACTCAAACACTCACTCTTCAGCTGAAAAGGTTCTAACGAGTACCTACAATCTATGTTTTGGAACAGACTTGACAAAAATAAAGTAAACCCTTGTTAATTCCCAATTTTCTTTATGTATGGTTTTGTCTTCAAGGGTATCAAATACGCATGGTGAAGATGATTTGAATCACCCCGCCCGTCGGGCCTGGAGAAATAGATTGGGCTGCATAGTGCCTCCGCGCCATTTCGTAAATATTTTTTTAAGAAAACACAACCTGACAGCCTTAAATTTTGAAATGGAATCCTGCTATATATAAGGAAGAAGATTCCATTTGGTACAAAAAGGGTTAAACTTGAGATATAGCGAAAGTGGGATATTACAAGTTGATCACGAACATCATACTATAAGGGTGCATTTGCATACTCTGCTCCTTAACTTTGGAACTCTAGTAGCTCAATCGATTAAAACTGTGATACAATGGATGCTTTAAATAAAAAAGGGTCTTAGAACAGTAGTTGAGACATACTGCCTTTTTGTCTCAATTTTAACTTTACATGTATCTTATCACTTCTTATCGCTGCTTGTTTATTCAAAGGTTTCGTCTTTCTATGCGGATATTTTAAACTTGACATTTACAAGTTAGCAAGTGAATGACGCGTGTTTTATGTGCCATCATGTTATATATATTTATTTATTTATTTATTTTTTTTGTTTTTTGTCGTTTAATTTATCTTTTAATGTAAATATTTGTATGCATACATGCATTTTTTATTAGTGTTCAAGAGGACCACAAGGAAGACAAGCTAATTGTGGCTCCTCTAGAATGAATAAAAATCAAGCAAGTGATGTATCTCTGTCAAAATGAAGTGAAAGAGAAGCTACATGTATATTAGTCCTTTCCTAAATATTATCAGTACCATCACGAAAACACGCCTATATACTTTTGACACCCTTGAACTCCACTTTTATATAGTAAAACTGGGGTTTCCGGGGGTATACCTTATTTTTCTTATTTCTGCTCTAAAATATAGATTGTGGGTACTCGTTAGAACCGCCTCATTGAGGCGGTTCTGACGAGTGCCCACAATCTATATTTTGAGCAGAATTAAGAAAAATATCACAATTTTTTCATCATAAAATTTTCATTTTGTCGGAGATAAAGGTGGCAATGTATTTGTATAGGCGTGTTTGCGTAATGGATGCATGTACGTGGATCAGTTTTTATATACATGTAAATATTCAAGGTTTTATCTTTCTTGTTTCTTTCTTCAACTCCAGTTATGATGCTTTACATGTTTGTGAGGTTTCCTCAAAATATCTGATATAGTATCCAAGCATGAGAACAATTGGTAAAATGGCTATTTTCAATATTTAATATGTTCAAAGGGCAGTAATTCCAAAAGTGGGTTACCCATGAACCCATATATGACAATGGAATCTCCCACCTATAAAGTTCGACTGTATTTTTTCTGGCTCCGCCAATAGACTGCGATATTGTCTTAGGCTTTCACTACATCGTCGCAAGCTAAGTATTAGCCAACTGTATGCTGGAACCCCCTAAATGGGTACCTTGGCAAACAGTGCAGGCCCAGGTCAGACGCCGCAGAATGTCTAGTCTGGGTCTGCACTATTTGCTAACAGAATTTTCCGTCAAAAATAGAATAAAAATGAAAAAAAAGGCCTGACACCCCTTATATGAGAAATTGACTTGTACAACATATAAAAATGGAAGAGACCACTAGTATGTAATAGGTTAGTGTTATTTAGAATAGTCATTAGTTTTGATACAAACTTACTCTCAGATCTAAAGTATCCCTTCACAACGCTTGATTCCAAACTTATGAAACATCTCTACATTGTTGCCGATCGAGGATCTCGGGTGAGGCTTAATTTTTCTACCAGCCTGCGACGAATTCTTTCTTGAAATTTGATATTCAGGTTAAAGTTGCTTGGCCGTTCATATGTAAGACTAATTTGGACATTGTTTACATGTAGCTTGTATGACATTAGCCGCCGGCCCCCGCCCATTGGGGCTTAGAGAAATAAATAGGTTGCATGATGCTTCCACGCAGAGCTTAGGATCTAAGCCTGCCCAGGCAAAGCAGAGCGAGTCGGTCCGTCCATGCTTATAAACCCTATTGGTTTCATTGGGCGACAGGGCTTGAGATGTCATTTCATCTCAATGACGGGTAAAAGTCGCGCAAAATTGGAAGCAACGTCTCCAAATTGACCTGTGCAGTGTTGACGGTGACGTTAAACCTCAAATCAAACAAACAAAATTACATTAGCCGCAACGAGATCAGGTGCGCTCAACGCAGACTCAGATCAGTCTGCGTATTCGCACAACCATTAACCCATAAATGACAATGTAATCTTCCACCTATTAAGTTTGGAGTGGTCTATTTCCAATTACAGGGGTGCTAGGTTTATTTTGTAAGCAGTTTTTGTTTGTTTGACGTTGCTTCCAATTTTGTGGGACTTTTACCCGACATTGAGATGAAATGACGTCTCAAGCCCTGTCGCCCAATGAAACCAATAGGGTTTATTAGCATGGACGGTCCCGCCTCGCACCGCGGTTCCTCGACAGGCTTAGACCTCTAAGCGGTTTACCAGTACTAGTGTGCGGGCCGGATTCAGCTCTGCATGGAAGCATCATGCAGCCCATATATTTCTTCAAGCCCCTATGGGTCTCCTATGTCAATAGGGTTCATACTTAAAGGAAAGAATTTGCTACTGAGGAGGAAATTCTTTCCTTTAAGAGGAGACCCCTTTTTCAGTGGGACAGGGCTTGTAGAACAGTGAACAAGGAATCCCGAAAGTTGTATCCCTTTGAAAAATGGCGGAAAAACCTGCCAGGTGTTCCCATTCCCCTTAAACCACAACGCTTGGCATCGATCAAGATCTGTAAGACATCGTAGATAGGGGTTCTTACACGAGTGGTCATTTCAAATGAAATGTATGAAACGAGCCTTCTGATATGACCACGAGTGTAAGATTCTGTTTATCATAAAACGATTAAAATCGGATTGTATCGCTGAAGAGGTGTCATGGGCGGTATCACGAAGTTACGCGCCAGTAATCATGTGTTATTACACGTGTGGTCATATACTGTTTACGGCCCCCGCCCATCGGGGCTTGAATAAATAGATGGGCTGCATGATGCTTCCACGCAGATCTGAATCCGACCGCACACGAGTACTGGTAGTTCGCTGAGAGTTTGTAAGCCTGCCCAGGGGCCAGTTTAATCAATAAATATCGTGCGATTAATCTTAAATTGTTCTTACGCACTTTTTAAAGAACTGCGTACGTCAGTTTCATCAAAACATCGCAAAGTGTACGTACGAGCTAAATTTGCGTTTCACTAAAATATGTCGCAATTTTGAATATGCTCTTAAACGGGGCCACTAATTGTCACATGCGTGATCACGTGCCGTCTTGAAATAGCCTTGTAAAGTAGATAACACGTTTTAAAATTATTATTCCAGTGGATGTGGATGTACATTCAGTATAAACAACGTTGAATCAACGTTGATTCTACGTTGTTTCAAACTTGTGTTTCCATTTCATTATCGTAAGATACAGATATTAATTATCTAGACCCATTTCCCACTGTACTACTGGCGAGATGGTCTGTTTTGTTGACGTCGTGTCGTCAGACTATCGTTGATAGTAAACCTTTTACAACAAGCGTGTTTGTCAGTAAATGCGCGGTGTGTGTGTGTGTGTGTGTGTGTGTGTGTGTGTGTGTGTGTGTGTGTGTGTGTGTGTGTGTGTGTGTGTGTGTGTGTGTGTGTGTGTGTGTGTGTTGGGGGGTGTTGGGTTTTCAGCATGAGTGCACGTGTATTGTTGAGTTTATAATATTAGATAACATGTGAGACTTCGCTGAGCATTGTATTAGTACCTTTTCACGCTCAATTTAATAAATTCAGTTATACAAGGGCACGGATACGTCACTAAAACAAGCCTATATAATATTGACCCCCTTGAACCCCACTTTAGTAAACCTGTGGTTTACAGGGGTAAATTTAATTTTTCCTATTTCCGCTCTAAATGTAGATTGTGGGCCTCAATCGCCTCGGTGAGGTGGTTCTAACGAGTACCCACATTCTATATGTTGAGGAGAAATAAGAAAATTATCGCAATTTTTCGTCTTAAAATTTTCGTTTTCTCGGCGGTAAAGTTTACAATGCATTTGTATAGGCGTGTTTTTGTAATGCAAGATTCAATTTATCGTATGAACTTAAAACACAGGTTATGCACGGTTTTAACACAAAACGTCAATACATGACGATTGATAAGGAACCGCGGATAACGTTACATGACGTAGCCTCTGTAAGTTTTCGTATTTAACGTATATCAGTTTTCAACTCCGGTTTGTTGTTGGCAATGATCTGTAGCAAATATTTTTTTATTGACTGTTCGTCTTTCAGGCCGTCCAGCCTTACCATGAAAAATAAATTTAGTTCATTTGCAACATAGAGCCTACAGAATGAATGATTTTAAATTACAAAGAACCTGTTCTATAGCTAGATGTATACACCATTATACAATCGTCTGCACATAGACGAAATGACAGTACGCAAGATCATGACCCCCTTCCCCGCCGTCGACATTAAAGGTTTTCGTACATACGAGTGTACGCACATGTACGTGCGTCCCTCCGTATGGGTGAACGAACGCGTTCCTGTACCCTCGGGTTTAAGGCATTGTACCAGGAAGAACCTAAACTTTTAAGAGCTCATATTTTCCAGACCATATGATGAAATTGTGATAATACATAGGTCAAAAGGTTTATTCAGCAATACACTGACCCTTACCTATGACCTCTAGGTCAAGTCATGGACTTAGAAAACTTTAAATGCTGAAATTATTTAAGAGCTCATAATTTCAAATAATATATAATGGATATGGTTCATATTTGGTACGATGATAGATACACATTCGAAGATAATTCAGCATACCCGCACCAATGCCCTTGACCTCAAGGTCGAGGTCACGGACTCATAATTTTCAACATAATCGCGGCCAATGCCCATGACCTCAAGGTAAAGGTTACAGACTCAGATTTATTTAAATGTCAGCATTTTTTTAATAAGAGCTCACATTTCCCAACCAATTTAATGTATTTACTTCATATTTGGTATGAAGAAAGATACATGTCGTTTCTCCGGCTACTCCGTTTTGTTTTCGTCCACATCTGATTAATGATCGGCTCGAAATAAAAGAAATAATCTTGAAAGGGCCGTAAAACCAAAACTCAATGTCAATGTCACATACTTAGTAATTTATTTTTTTTATGGATTTGATGCATATCTGGATAATGATACACACTTTTTCCAAGATTTAAACGACATTAACCCACACCTACACCTGTTCTCAAGGCCAGTATTCCAGCCGAGCAATGCGGTCTTTTTTTTTTTTTTTTTTTTGGAAACATGCTTTTTGGTGAGGGTGGTCCCTGGGCGGGGGAATCTGTGTCGTATTCACAATTCTAGTTTTATGTGTCGATTTGCAGAACACTGAGACTTCATTTTAATCAAAAGTCTAATCGCAGATTGTGGGTAATCGTTAGAACTACCTGAACGCGTTGTTTTTTTTTTGTTTGCACCCCGCCAACCGTTGTACATGTACTTAGGTCATTTTGGAGACGCTGCTTTTGATTTTGAAGGACTTTTACCCGACCTTGAGGTGAAGTGACATTATAAACCCTAACCGACCAAAGCCGCTATGGTTTAAGGAGCGGTCCGTCCCATTCGTACCACTTTTCATGGGTAGGCTTTTACAAACTAAGCGGTTAACCAGTAATCAAGTCTGGACGGTTTTAGCTCTGTGCGGAAGCTCTATGTCTCCAAGCTCCGATGGTCGAAAGCCAGCTTCGGATGAAATATAGATTGTGAGTACTCGTAAGCACAACCTCAAAGAGGCGCTTCCAACGAGTACCCCAGTCGCTATTTAGAAAACAAGAAAAACGCCAAATGGCATTATGGCATTATGGACGGGTTTGACAGGGTTAACCAAAAGGTAAACCGGGACGCGGACGCCCGGCCGACCGGCCGCCCGCCCGCCCGCCCGAACATGGCTATTCTAACGGACGGAATTTTTCCTTGAAAAACCCGTCCAAAAATAAGGCAACCCCCAACCCAAACCCAAACTAAAGATTATATAAGGTGTCTTCATTGCATTGGCTTGTATAAGTAATGGGCGTGGTCTGCGAAGGTAAGCGAAATGGCATTTACGCACCATTCTTTTAACAACGAGCGTAGGTTTCTATAACCTATGCTGCGCGTTATCTTTTCCGTGACATGTCCAACGTTTAAGACGAAAATTTCAATGTGCGACGTCTAAATATTAATCTCAGAAATACGACAAAATGTGCGAACATCGCAGATCTTGAGCATTTGATGAAACAGGATTTTTGTCGTAAGAACTTCGTACGATCTTTTTAAGACGAAAATACGTCGCAAATGCTTTGATGAAACTGGCCCCAGGTAAAGCGGCGCGAGTCGGACCGTCCATGCTTATAGGCCTATTGCTTTCATTGGGCGACAGGATTTGAGATCTCATTTCTCTAAATGTCGGGTTAAAGTCCCACAATATTGGAAGCAACGTCTCAAAAAAGACCTGGGGCCAGTTTCATCAATAAACATCGTGCGATTAATCTTAAATTATTCTTACGCACTTTTTAAAGAACTGCGTACGTCAGTTTCATCAAAACATCGCAAAGTATTCGTACGAGCTAAATTTGCGTTTCACTAAAATATGTCGCAATTTTGAATATGCTCTTAAACGGGGCCACTAATTGTCACATGCGTGATCACGTGCCGTCTTGAAATAGCCGTGTAAAGTAGATAACACGTTTTAAAATTATTATTCCAGTGGATGTAGATGTACATTCAGTATAAACAACGTTGAATCAACGTTGATTCTACGTTGTTTCAAACTTGTGTTTCCATTTCATTATCGTAAGATACAGATATTAATTATCTAGATCAATTCACCACTGTTTTGTTGACGCCGTGACGTCAGACTATCATTGACAGTAAAGTAGAAGTAAAACAAAGATCAGGAATTGATACAATTAACTTACCCCATCCACAAAAGACACCAAAGGGAAAGAAATACAAACATTAAGCGACCAGACCATAATGGAAACCTAAACAAAGGAAGGCCATATGGACAGTTACTTTCCCACAAAATGGCCATATGGCCATCCAAAATTAAAAGACACAAGTGATACACACAGTAAGTAACAAACAACAACATAAATAAATCGCCACGGAAGAGCCGCCTTGGAACGGTCAGTGGAAGATTTCCACTGGGGGGCTTAAATCGATTTTACGTGGCCACAATCCTCGCCCTTACTTCCGTCGCGATTTAGACAAATAATTTGTTCAGTCCGCATGAAGGCCTCCTAACTCATCAGTGCAACATCTCCGTGAACACAGAAATCAAAGAACCACAGAGGTGAGACAACGGTGAGGACTCGACAGCAAGAAACCACTGAAATGCTGGAGCAAAAGAAAACCAACAGTTAGACTCCGATGAGCCCGACCAGAGACAGAGCATCAGGCACCAACCAACATTATCTCTTTAATTTTCAATAAGCCTTTACGTTGGAGCCGTCATAGAATCTGAGGCCTGACCCACCGGCGTGCAATTAAAGAGGGAAGCAAAGTTGCCAACCGTGATTGGGTTAACTACCATGCATGCAGTCTGTCGTATAATATCCATGTTGTACCCAATCTTTTTATATCGAAGAATGATTTTACGAAATTGGGTGCTGAAGTCATTGCGGTTATATATTTTTCTGAATTTATATACTAAGTCACCATAAAATTCGGGTTCCGATAGACCTTGTTGCAGAAGAGATTTAAGTCCAATATTGAATTTTGAAATTAAATCAGAATGTAAACCTTTTACAACAAGCGTGTTTGTCAGTAATGCGCGGTGTGTGTGTGTGTGTGTGGGGGGGGGGGGGGCTGTTCAGCATGAGTGCACGTGTATTGTTGAGTTTATAATATTAGATAACATGTGAGACTTCGCTGAGCATTGTATTACCTTTTCAAGCTCAATTTAATTAATTCAGTTATACAAGGGCACGGATACGTCACTAAAACAAGCCTATATAATATTGACTCCCTTGAACCCCACTTTTATACAGTAAAACTGGGGTTTACAGGGGTGAATTTAATTTTTCCTATTTCTGCGTTAAATATAGATTGTTGGTACTCGTTAGAACCGCCTAAATCGCCTCGGTGAGGTGGTTCTAACGAGTACCCACATTCTATATTTTGAGGAGAAATAAGAAAAGTATCGCAATTTTTCGTCTTAAAATTTCGTTTTCTCGGCGGTAAAGTTTACAATGCATTTGTATAGGCGTGTTTTCGTAATGCAAGATTCAATTTATCGTATGAACTTAAAACACAGGTTATGCACGGTTTTAACACAAAACGGCAATACATGACGATTAATAAGGAACCGCAGATAACGTTACATGACTTAGCCTCTGTAAGTGTTCGTATTTAACGTAAATCAGTTTTCAGCTCCGGTTTCTTGTTGGCAATGGTCTGTAGCAAATATTTTTTCATTGATTGTTCGTCTGTCAGGCCGTCCAGCCTTACCATGAAAAATAAATTCAGTTCATTTGCAACATAGAGCCTACAGAATGACTGATTTTAAATTACAAAGAACCTGTTCTATAGCTAGATGTATACACCATTATACAATCGTCTGCACATAGACGAAATGACAGTACGCAAGACCATGATCCCCTTCCCCGCCGTCGACATTAAAGGTTTTCGTACATACGAGTGTACGCACATGTACGTACGTCCTTCCGTATGGGTGAACGTACGCGTTTCTGTACCCTTGGGTTTAAGGCATTGTACCAGGAAGAACCTAAACTTTTTAAGAGCTCATATTTTCCAGACCATATGATGGAATTGTGATGATACATAGGTCAAAAGGCTTATTCAGCAATACACTGACCCTTACCTATGACCTCTAGGTCAAGCCATGGACTTAGAAAACTTTAAATGCTGAAATTATTTAAGAGCTCATAATTTCAAATAATATATAATGGATATGGTTCATATTTGGTACGATGATAGATACACATTCGAAGTTAATTCAGCATACCCGCACCAATGCCCTTGACCTCAAGGGCAAGGTCACGGACTCATAATTTTCAACATAATCGCGGCCAATGCCCATGACCTCAAGGTAAAGGTTACAGACTCAGATTTATTTAAATGTCAACATTTTTTTAATAAGAGCTCACATTTCCCAACCAATGTAAAGCATTTACTTCATATTTGGTATGAAGAAAGATACATGTCGTTTCTCCGGCTACTCCGTTTTGTTTTCGTCCACCTTCTAATTAATGATCGGCTCGAAATAAAAGAAATAATCTTGAAAGGGCCGTAAAACCAAAACTCAAGGTCAATGTCGCAGCCTTAGTTATTTATTTTTTTTATGGATTTGATGCATATCTGGATGATGATACACACTTTTTCCAAGATTTAAACGACATTAACCCACACCTACGCCTGTTCTCAAGGACATTTTTCCAGCCGAGCAATGCGTTCTTTTTTTTTTTTTTTTTTTTTTTTTGGCAACATGCTTTTTTGGTGAGGGTGGTCCTTGGGCAGGGGAATCTGTGTCGTATTCACAATTCTAGTTTTATGTGTCGATTTGCGGAACACTGAGACTTCATTATAATCAAAAGTCTAGTCGCACATTGTGGGTAATTGTTAGAACTACCTGAACGCGTTGGTTCTTTTGTTTGCACCCCGCCAACCGTTGGTACAATGTACATGTACTTAGGTCATTTTGGAGATTGAAGGACTTTTACCCGACCTTGAGGTGAAGTGACATTATAAACCCTACCGACCAAAGCCGCTATGGTTTAAGGAGCGGTCCCACTCGTACCACTTTTCATGGGTAGGTTTTTATAAACTAAGCGGTTAACCAGTATTCTAACATGACGTTAACGTTTTTCCCATTTAACCCAGTGGAAACGTCAGCGTTTGCAAATATGCGATAATTCACGTCGTCAACGTGGTGCGTGCAATTTGGCGTCATCGTGACGTTGCATGTAAACATTTCCTTCTGTCGACATCCGCTGCAAAATAGTCCCCAAGATAACGCTTTGTTACTACTGTATTTCAGTTTAGCATCATGTTAGAATCGAAATAATTTCCACGCACCCGGTGTGTTATCGTGATTAACACACGGTGTTGTCGGGCAGATGCGAATATTAATTCACTCCGGCTTCGCCGTCGTGAATTAATATTTCGCAATCTGCCCTCCAACACCGTGTGTTAATCACGATAACACACGGTACGTGGAGATTATTTCTTAAATCAAGTCTGGACGGTTTTAGCTCTGGGCGGAAGCTCTATGTCTCCAAGCCCCGATGTTCGAAAGCCAGCGTCGGATATAATATAGATTGTGAGTACTCGTAAGCACAACCTCAAAGAGGCGCTTCTAACGAGTACCCCCAGTCTCTATTTAGAAAACAAGAAAAACGCCAAATGGCATTATGGACGGGTTTGACAGGGTTAACCAAAAGGTAAACCGGGACGCGGACGCCCGGCCGGCCACCCGCCCGCCCGGACATAGCTTTTCTAAAGGACGGATTTTTTCCTTGAAAACCCGTCCAAAAATAAGGAAACCCCCAACCCAAACCCAAACTCAAGATTATATAAGGGGTCTTCATTGCATAGGCTTGTATATGTTATGGGCGTGGTCTGCGAAGGTAAGCGAAATGGCAATTACGCACCATTCTTTTAACAACGAGCGTAGGTTTCTATAACCTATGCTGCTCGTTGTCTTCTTCCGTGACATGTCCAACGTTTAAGACGAAAATTTCAATGTGCGACATCTAAATATTCATCTCAGAAATACGACAAAATGTGCGAACATCGCAGATCTTGAGCATTTGATGAAACAGGATTTTTGTCGTAAGAACTTCGTACGATCTTTTTAAGACGAAAATACGTCGCAAATGCTTTGATGAAACTGGCCCCTGTATAGTATTGACGGGGACGTTAAACCTTAAATCAAACAAATAAACATAATGTTAATAAATCATGTATATACATGAAGTTATTCACTAACATGACTAAAGAACACCGACGTTATGTGATTATAGCTTTTACACTAACAACAGTACTTTATGTCTGAAAATGTCGTCTGCTTATGTCGCCTGCTGATTCTTCTTGCGAACTTTTGAAAGATATTTTTTTCATACAGGCAAACAGTGTGGACCAAGATCGGACTTCTCCCAAAACATAGACTGTACTTCCTCACCGAGGTGATCCTATTCAGCATTCTATAAATAAATCAATGAATGGATAAATAAAAAGAGAAACGACTAGAGACTGATACAAAGATCCAAAATTCTTCCCACAATATCACTAGGGAAAGAAGTCAAAATATAAACAAAACGAACCACAGATAAACCGAGGCAGCAGCTCTTTCCCAAACAGGTGGTGACTCAGAATAGCCAAACCTAACTAAAAACAAGTATAGCTTTTTACAAAAAGCTAGGTCTACGCTTAGCACATATTAAATGTGAATGTCTAGAGTTATATCCCAGAAAATGTGTTTTATACAATTAACTGTCTTTGGCAATATTCTAATTCGTCATCCTGCCGACTGAAGTATAATGTCTAAAAATGTTGTAATATTGTGAAAAAGTACTTTTTTCATCTTTAAAAAGGCACGTGTATGCTTGTGACATCTTTCAAATTGAATGCTTGAAAACTGTTGGTTAGGTAAGATTTTGTAGCAGACTTATTGAAGATTAAACCTAAAAGTTTGCTAACGGCGAGGTATGTTTTTTTTTAGCTCACCAGAGCCGAAGGCTGCTGAGTAGCTTAAAAGATAGGCAGTGGTCCGTCGTGGTTGAGAGTTTGTTGATGTATATTTTTGTATTAGCCTGTACAAATATGACAGCAAATATAGGCTTGTACAAATGTAATAGCAATTCTGTGCCAGAGCTCTGCCCGCCGGCCTCTTTTTGTGTGAAAGCTTACACTTGCTAAAGGCTGCTCTTTTCTTCTTGTGAAAGCTTATACTTGTTGTGTTGCATAAGAATGGAAAGGTCAACCTGCACTGTGGGTAACTAATGGCTGTACTTCCGTGTCAAACTCAATCTCTATAATGTCTACGCCCATGGGCGTAGACAAATAGCAATATACATAATGGGAGAAAGAAATAACCAACACGGCCGACAGTAAACTGGAAGGACAAAGGTAACTAAAAATGAACAACCAAAAAAGCGGGGTGGGGAAAAATCAGAATCATAAACGTAACAACATATAATTAGGGAAAGAATCAGTACCGCCAACACAAAACATGAAGGTACCACAGCAAATGCAGCGACTTGGAACGGTCAGTAAAAAGTTGGTGGGTTTAAGTTAACTTTACGGGATCCCAACCCTCACCCTCACTTTCACTGTGGTTCAAACAAGTATTTGTTTGGTCGTGTGAAGGTTTTCTAACTCATCAGTGAATCAGCTCGCTAAACAACAACAAAAAAAAAAATCACAATTAAAGCCAAGTTGAAACAAGGATGAGGACTCGACAGTTTTGATTTTGTTTGATTTGAGGTTTAACGTCCCTGTCAACATTGTATGGGTCATTTTGGAGCGACAGTAAAACGCGGCTTTTTGTGATACGCGAACAACAAATGTACCTCTTGTTCGCTCTTTATCAAGTGAACAAGTCCGTGAAATGAACACCTCACTGGTCACCACTTTTTATAGAGAAAACTGGGGTTTACGGGAGAATATATTATTTTGCATATGTTGTGGGTACTCGTTAGAACCGCCTCAAGGGCGGTTCTAACGAGTACCCACAACCCATGTTCAGAGTATAAATAAGAAAAATAGGGATTTTCATAAAAAAGTAGCCATTTTGGAGATGTGAAAAATGCATTATGTATTATCGTAATATGATACTCCGCGTACATGCTACTCAGAGGGCTGCTGTGTGTTTAACCTACTCACAAACACAGAACGCAGAAATTCTTGTGACCCGGCAATGCGCACGTAGCCACTACCTTCGGGAGAAGGTGACTAGCGCATTTCTGGTAGTCTGGATGCAGCTGTAGACCGGACTTGCTCGACCTTCTACTCTGAAAAGACCCGGTTCCCAGGATATAACACTTTTTGCTGCACATCTTAATTAACCATGAGATTTATCCTGTTCATAACAACAGTTGGCATTTTGATATTTATGAGCAGAACAAATACAATTTTCTGTTGATACTAAAACGTGTTGTTATTTAAAATTTATGAGCAAGATAAATTTCATATTCAAGTGAGTTGAGCAAGAAAGTAGTTTTATAACCTCAGGTGCGGATCAGAAAAAAACCGTAAAGTGCCATGCGTACTGCAGCATGTCGGGAAGAAACAACAATCCCCCGTCAGGTTTATGTACAGGCTGTTGTGTTACATAGTTATGTTTCTTGTTTTCCAGTCGGTAAATAGCTTTTTAGCTAATGTTCTCACATTATGTAAAAACGACTTGAAATAAAGATTCTTGTAACTTGTAGCCTTTATAAACATGTTGCTTATATGAGTATTCCATCGCAAGTCATGTGTGATGGTCACGCCAATGTACTTAATGGAATCCAAATTTTCGAGGACAGCAATGGGGCTTTTCCATGTCCATTACTTGCATGCGAGAGATGTCTCTATGAATGAGCAGCATCACCCCTCAACTGTGAGCATTTTTTGCTTTTCTGAATACACTGTATTCACAAGTTTCTGGGAATAGTTCAGAAGTTATTGAACTGTCAATATTGCACGACCCGCAGAAAAAGCGACCGACTGAAGTCGGTTGATTTTCTAAGAGTGCCCTAAAATCACCGTGTCATTCTGTCATTCTGTCAGTCTGTCCGTCCGTAACCCGTTTGTGAAAATTGGTGATAGTGGCTTAACCGCTTGGAATATTTAAACAATTTATGGCATACTGATAGATATCAATAAAATCTAACCAATGAACTTGCGAAATATTACATTCCATTTAGTATAGCCTCGCCGAGGCGAAAAATGTGAAAATTTTCGAACTGCTTCTCCTCGGAAACCGTTGGGCCGATTGAAGTCAAATTTCATATGGAGCCTCTATGGGATGGGGGAAACCAAAATTTGCTCATGGGGTCCAGGTCACTTGACCAAAATGGTCGCCAAGCCAAATATGGTCTGTCTGTCTGTCCGTCCGTAACCCGTTTGTAAAAATTGGTGGTAGTGACTTAATCGCTTGGAATATTTATACAGTTTTTGGCATACTGATAGATATCAATGAGATCTAACCAATGAACTTGCGAAATATTACATTCCATTTAGTATAGCCTCGCCGAGGCGAAAAATGTGAAAAATTTCGAACTGCTTCTCCTCGGAAACCGTTGGGCCGATTGAAGTCAAATTTCATATGGAGCCTCTATGGGATGGGGAAACCAAAATTTGCTCATGGGGTCCAAGTCACATGACCAAAATGGCCGCCAAGCCATATATGGTAAAAACCCTTCAAAACTAGTCTTCTCCAGAACCACTTGGCAGATTTCCACGAAACTTGATAAATAGCGTCTGGGACGTAGGTCCATCATAAATTGCTAAAATGGTGACCCTGGGTTGACCTTGACCTTCTTTGTGCCTAGGTCAAACTTTTGCGCATATGCTTTTGTATTGGAAAAGTGAGAATGCATTTTATCCTGCAAGCGATTCAGAATACAGTACTAAAGTATAAGATATATTTTTGCTCCTTACGATAAGGCGCATTTATTGGGGGAACCGTTTTAGGTCCAGGTCACATGACCAAAATGGCCGCCATACCCATATATGGTAACACTCATACAGATAAAAGCATCCGGCGGGTCGTGCACTTAAGCTGAAGCACTGGTTTGTTTCCATAATCTAAAATGCACAGTGCTGTAGGCTAATTCTGCGCACTTAAACGTTTGACATTTGTTTTCGCTTATTCAGTTGAGCAGCAGTATGTTATAAACAGTTATCTTAGTTTGTTACAAGGCAACATCAACCATTACAATCTCTGTTACAATTATGTTGTGGTCCATCTTTAAAAAGACCCACCCCTGTGTTTAGTTGTCATCATATTTTTCTGCTAATTCTGCGCATCCGAAAAATTGCATCCCCTCAAAATATAATACTTTACATACACAACCAAGGGGTTTTAATGGTATAATTGTTTGGTCAGGCGTTACCCAAAGTTCGAAGGTCCAGTTGGTTGGAAAAATAACTGTTAATAACGTTTTCTCAAAGTTAAAGTAGGTTTTGCACATGGTGTTGCCTTAGGCAAAAATAAAAGAAAACGGGCTTCATTCGCATAGTTTTCTGTCCACCACTCATACAAAATGATATACGAACAGTTGTTATGTACCTGTCAAAGTAAAAATGTAAACAATTCTAATTCAATTTGTTTAATTTTGAAATATTCCAAATGCGCAGAATTGGCAGATGTGGAGAATTAGCCTACATGACTGTAGTTTTACGCTTGTTATTGCGCCTGAGAAAATCTTCAATAATAAACAGCAGAAAAAAAACAGCAACAACAAACAAAAAAAAAAAAATTGTCGGTTCTTGACTGTTCGTGTCGGTTGTTGACGGTCTATCTCTCTTCGCATAGTGCTTACGCCCTTGCGGGCATTTTAGCAGGGTCTGTACGTCGTGCTAAGAAAAAGAAAAAGTAAAAGCATGATAGAAAGTCTATATCATGATGATAGGTTAAAATATAGATCGATAAGCTGTTGAGACATAAAAATGAATGACTTGGACGGATCAACCTTAAAGGGACTGAAGTATGCAGCCGGGCTTAAAAGGCTATTAAAACAGTTTAAAACAGGCATATATGTTCTGTCTAGGGCTTGGGGAACTGCAACTGTCAAATCTCTGCCTTGAATATGTCAAGACTTGGACAAGGCACAACTTTCTCTGGGAGGGCATTCCACTGAACATTTCAGTGGAAAGAAGGAAAACTTGTATGTATCCTTGCCAGTATGAGTTTGACGAGATGTCATAGAGTGGCAATACTTTGACATCCAATGAGTTCGGGGCTGGATATAATCAGGAAGGGACACAGCCACAAGGCCATTGACAACCTTGTAGAAAAGACAAAACGTGCCACTGAATGTCTTTCTTCAAGGGATTGCCAGTCCAAGTTGTGCAACAATGAAGAGACACTAGTTGTTCTGGCATAGTCATTCATAGTCATTCGTGAAAAATTACTGTACAAGCTTCACTTCTACGGCATACGGGGCCAAACACTGCAGTGGATTAAGAATGGTCTCAGTCTGTTGTAATGAATGAATCCGCCTCCTCTTCTATCGCTGTTTCTTCTGGAGTCCCTCAGGGCTCTGTTCTTGGTCTCCTTCTGTTCTCAATATACATTAACGACCTCCCTGAGGCTGTTAAATCTTCTATAGTCTGATTATTCGCTGATGGCACTGCTATCTATCTAGCTCTCTCCATCTCATCGATTTTACGTGGCCACAATCCTCGCCAAGACTTCCGTCGCGATTAAGACAGATAATTTGTTCAGTCCGCATGAAGGCCTCCTAACTCATCGGTGCAACATCTCCGTGAACACGAAAATCAAACAACCATAGAGATGAAAAAACGGAGAGGACTCGACAGCAAGAAACCACTGAAATGTGACTGACTTCTACAAATACTCTTTTTCCCCAGAACTATCGTCCACTGGAATATCCTGCCCCCTGACGTTGTCACCCTGTCTGGCCGCGAGTTCAGTCTGGCTGTAAGCCAGATTGAACAGGTCTCACCATAGTACTCTTGCCCTGTTTTTATCTCTTTTTATGCCCCCGCCATTCGAAGAATGGTGGAAAGGGCATATAGCGTTGTCCCTGTCCGTCCGCCCGTGCGTCCGAAACTTAAACGCGGTCAATAACTTCCTTATTTCTCGATGGATTTTAAAATTCCTCGGCAGAAATGTTAACCATCATGAGACGACATGTCATGTCCAAAACCCAGGTCCGTACCTCCAAGGTCAAGGTCATACTTAGAGGTCAAAGGTAAAAAAGGGGTCCGAAACTTGAACGCAGTCAACAACTTTCTTAATTCTGGCTGGATTTTGAAATTACTTTGTAGAAATGTTAACCATCATGAGACAATGTGTCACGTGCAAAACCCAGGTCCGTACCTCCAAGGGCATGGTCATACTTAGAGGTCAAAGGTCAAACAAAGGGTCCGAAACTTAAACACCGTCAATAACTTACTTATTTCTGGATGGATTTTGAAATTACTTTGAAGAAATGTTAACCATCATGAGACGATGTGTCACGTGCAAACCCAGATCCGTACCTCCAAGGTCAAGGTCATACTAAGAGGTCAAATGTCAAAAAAATGGTCCGAAACTTAAATGCAGTCAATAACTTTCTTATCTCTGGATGGATTTTGAAATTACTTGGCAGAAATAATGGCCATCATGAGACAATCTGCCTCACACAAAACCAAGGTCCTTACCTCCAAGGTCAAGGTCATACTTAGAGGTCAAATGTGAGAAAAGTGTCCAAAACTTAAACACGGTCAGTAACTTTCTATGGATGAATACGAACATAGGCATATTTTCAGGCAGGGGCATCCGTGTCCTATGGACGCATTTCTAGTTAACTTTTCTTTTCTGTCTTTTATGATTTTACTACTCTTTTAACCTTCTTGGCGGTTGACACGCGTCCAAGTCTATGTCCCCGCGAGGGTTTGATTATACGGGAGATAGAAATATGGGGTGCCGTTACAGTATTTAATACAATTATTTCAAGATATCTATAAATACAATTCATGATATCTATAATAAAAATATTGGATATCCATAAATATTATTAGATATCTATAAATAATATTAGATATCTATTATTCATTTTATGATATCAATTATATGTTTAATGATATCTATAATTCCAATTATATATATCTATTATTCGATTTATAGATATCTATTATTCGATTTAAAGATATCAAATATTGAAGAGGATTTTATGATATCAATGATTACATTTATTGATATCGATAATATAGTTTTGATATCCATTATTGAAAATTGTGATATCTATAATTCAGACCTTTGAATGATATCTATAATTAGACCAGTGCTTCAGCTGAAGTGCACGACCCGCCGAATGCTTTTAGCTTTATGAGTGTTACCATATATGGGTATGGCGGCCATTTTGGTCATGTGACCTGGACCTAAAACGGTTCCCCCAATAATCGCGCCTTATCGTAAGGAGCAAAAATATATCTTATACTTTAGTACTGTATTCTGAATCATTTGCAGAATAAAATGCATTCTCACTTTTCCAATACAAAAGCATATGTGTCAAAGTTTGACCTAGGCACAAAGAAGGTCAAGGTCAACCCAGGGTCACCATTTAAGCAATTTATGATGGGCCTACGTCCCAGATGCTATTTATCAAGTTTCGTGGAAATCTGCCAAGTGGTTCTGGAGAAGACTATTTTTGAAGGGTTATTACCATATATTGCTTGGCGGCCATTTTGGTCATGTGACCTGGACCCCATCAGCAAATTTTGGTTTCCCCCATCCTATAGAGGCTCCATATGAAATTTGACTTCAATCGGCCCAACGGTTTCCGAGGAGAAGCAGTTCGAAAATTTTTACATTTTTCGCCTCGGCGAGGCTATACTAAATGGAATGTAATATTTCGCATTGATATCTATCAGTATGCCAAAAATTGTTTAAATATTCCAAGCGGTTAAGTCATTATCACCAATTTTCACAAACGGTTTATGGACGGACAGACAGACAGACCATATATGGCTTGGCGGCCATTTTGGTCATGTGACCTGGACCCAATGAGCAAATTTTGGTTTCCCCCATCACATAGAGGCTCAATATGAAATTTGACTTCAATCGGCCCAACGGTTTCCGAGGAGAAGCAGTTCGAAAATTTTCACAATTTTCGCCTCGGCGAGGCTATTCTAAATGGAATGTAATATTTCGCAAGTTCATTGGTTAGATCTCATTGATATCTATCAGTATGCCAAAAATTGTTTAAATATTCCAAGCGGTTAAGTCACTATCACCAATTTTCACAAACGGGTTACGGACAGACCCAAAGAAGGTCAAGGTCAACCCAGGGTCATCATTTTAGCAATTTATAATGGGCCTACGTCCCAGATGCTATTTATCAAGTTTCGTGGAAATCTGCCCAGTGGTTCTGGAGAAGACTATTTTTGAAGGGTTTTTACCATATATGGCTTGGCGGCCATTTTGGTCATGTGACCTGGACCCCATCAGAATATTTTGGTTTCCCCCATCCCATAGAGGCTCCATATGAAATTTGACTTCAATCGGCCCAACGGTTTCCGAGGAGAAGCGGTTCGAAAATTTTCACATTTTTCGCCTCGGCGAGGCTAAACTAAATGGAATGTAATATTTCGCAAGTTCATTGGTTAGATCACATTGATATCTATCAGTATGCCAAAAATTGTTTAAATATTCCAAGCGGTTAAGTCATTATCACCAATTTTCACAAACGGTTTACGGACGGACAGACAGACAGACCATCTATGGCTTGGCGGCCATTTTGGTCATGTGACCTGGACCCAATGAGCAAATTTTGGTTTCCCCCATCCCATAGACACTGGTTGGGAGCGTACAGTACACTTAACCCGGATGTTCCGATCTGTATAGTGGACAGATCCTTGTTCCGATATGTCGAGTATGTTACAGAATGTTTATTTTTTGTGTTTTGAAATTATAAATCATTAGAATTTCAATTCCATAGCAGTAGTTCGGGAAGCATAACTAAAAGTCTTTTCGACATGCTACCTTGATTTTCTTTTTATTGCTATGATTTCGCTTATTTTTACATTTGTTTCTAGAAAATCATTATCCTACTTTCGATTTCAAACGCTGCACCGGTACAATTTAATCAAGCTTTGCCACCAACCTTACATGAAACGACTGCTAATGCATTTTAAATATTTTATGATGTATTTCGGATCAGCTTTTATTAATAGTACTAAACATCTTGCCATATAAGGGCAATTATTTTCAAAGAAAACGATAGAGGGGTCAAAAACTGCTTTGTATCGCATGTCGCAAAATTGATTTCTCAGCACTGTATGTCGTGTTCCGATCATAGTATATTGTGTGTCCTGATAATACTATAGAGCGATTTCGACATATTCGTAGGATAACATTTAAATACGTTAGCTATTTTGTTTCTGAAATGTGGAAACTTGGCATATACACACTTTCTTCATCGGGTTCTTCAAACTGTCTCATATGAAACACAAAACACGACAAAATGACTGCGCCCGACGAAGATTCAGATCAGCTTGCGCATCCACCCAGTCTGATAAGATTCTTCGCTGTGCACTTGGTGGGTAGTTTACCACTCGAGTTTTTTTTAGCTCACCAGAGCCGAAGGCTTCGGGGGAGCTTATAGTATAGGCAGTGATCCGCCGTCCGTCGTCCGCGTACGCGTCCGCGTCAACATTTTCAAATGACTTCTCCTCAGAAACTGCTGGGCCAATTGAAACCAAATCACATGTGGGTTCTCTATGGGTGGGGGGGGGGAAGAAAGTTTGTTCATGGGATCTTGGTTACATGACCAAGATTGCCGCCATGTCAATATATGGTAAAAACCTTAAAAAATCTTCTTCTCAGGGACCAAACGGCGACAGACCTTGAAACTTGGTATGCAGCATCGGGGACTCGGGCTCTACCAAGTTTGTTCAAATGATGACCTTCGATTGACCTTGACCTGTTTTACATCAAGGTCAAATTTGGTCTCTTTGGCATTTATATGGAAAAGGGCAAAACAGTGGATTCTTTTGATTGCATGGTAGCCTGTGGCATCAGAAATGATATTTGCAATCAGTTGAATAGAAGTTTATCAATTCCAAAGGTCAAGCTCATTTACTGACCTTTGTCCTGGAAGGCTCAGATTCAGTATTGTTATCTTCTTCTCATCTTAAACTGCTGGGTAGTTTGAAACCAAATTACATGTGGAGCCTCAATGGGAAGGGGGAACGAATGTTTGTTGTTAAGGACTGGGTCACATAACAAAAATGGCAGCCATGCCCATATATGGTAAAAACCTTTAAAAATCTTCTTCTCAGGAACCAAATAGCCGATGACCTTGAAACTTTGTATGCAGCATTGGGGACTTGGGCCCTACTAAGTTTGTTCAAATCATGACCTTTGGTTGACCTTGACCTGTTTTACGTCAAGGTCCAATATGGTCACTTAGACATTTGTATGGAAAAAAGGCAAAACAGTGGATTTTTCTGATTGCATGGTAGCTAGTGACATCAGAAATGTTATTTGCACTCAGCTAAATGGAATTTTGTCAGTTCCGAAGGTCAAGGTCATTTACTGACCCTTGTCCCGGAAGGCTCAGATTGAGTAATTATTTATCTTCTTCTCAACTTAAAAACCGGCCCCGATAGCTCAGTTGGTAGAGTGTCCGCTCCGGGGAACGGGAGGTCACGGGTTCGATCGCGGGCCGCGACATACCAAAGTCGTTAAAAATGGTACTAGCTGCTCCTCGCTTGGCACTCAGATTCACGGGGTAGAGCTAGGACTGGTCGATCCAGTATCAGGATAATGTGACTGGGTGTGGTATCATGTAATGTGTCTGGGACATGATATTTCAGTGAGGCAGCACTATAAAAGTGAGCATTGAGCTCCCTGTCGCAACCAGACACCGTCGTGATATGACTGAAAAATTGTTGAAAGCGACGTTAAACCCGAATTCACACACACTCTTCTCAACTTAAACTGCTGGGTCGATTGAATCCAAATTACATGTGGAGCCTCTGTGGGAAGGGGGAACGAAAGTTTGTTCGTGCCGACTGGGTCACATGACCAATATGGCCACCATGCCCATATATGGTAAAAACCTTTAAAAATCTTCTCACGAACCGAACAGCCGATGTTCTTGAAACTTGGTATGCAGCATCGGGGACTCGGTCCTTACCAAGTTTGTTCTAATGATGACCTTTGGTTTAATTTACACAGTTTTTGTCAAGGTTAAATATGGTCACTTAGACATTTGTAATGAAAAAAGGCAAAACAGTGGAATTTCTGATTGCATGGTAGCTAGTGGCATCAGAAATGTTATTTGCACTCAGCTGAATGGAATTTTGTCAGTTCCAAATTTTGTCAGTTCCGAATTTTGTCAGTTCCGGGAAGGCTCAGATTGAGTATTTTTATCTTCTTCTCAACTTAAACTGCTCGGTCGATTGAATCCAAATTACACGTGGAGCCTCTATGGGAAGGGGGAATGAAAGTTTGTTCGTAAGGACTGGGTCACATGACCAATATGGCTGCCATGCCCATATATGGTTAAAACCTTTAAAGGAACCAAATGGCCGATGACCTTGAAACTTGGTATGCAGCATCGGGGACTCGGACACTACCAATTTTCTTCAAATGATGACCTTTGGTTGACCTTGTTTTTACGTTTAAAAATACGGTCAAATTTGGTCACATAGACAATTGTATGGGAAAAAGGCAAGACAAAGGATTTTACTGATTGCATGGTGGCCTTTTGTTGTCACATTACCAAGATGGTCACCATGTCTGTATACCTCTGGTGAGCGTAGTGGCCCATGGGCCTCTTGTTCATTTTTTTCACACTGTTCAGACTGGGCAGATGCTCAGACTGAGGTTAGTCTTTGCTCGACGCATAGATGAGGTTTTGTTTTGTTATGCTAAAGTTGAAATAGTCCAATTTTGTTTCTTTCACTAATTTCAGACGTGATGAATTAGTCGTTCGTCGTGGACCCGGTTGGTGGTTCTTTGGCATGACACACTGTTTCAACCTTGTTAAAAACTGTGCCAAATACCATCAATATATCTCACAGGGTATCCCAGTTATGGTCATCACAAGATTATATTGTTTGGGGAAATAACTAAAAAACAATGCACCCCGAGACATGATTTTCACACATGAAACACCTGCTTAGCCTCACGTACAACTATACCAAGTCCCATCATTATGTCTCAGAGTATATGATTTTATTAGAAGGGGATACAACCCAAATACCATCGCACTAGAGTTGTGGTTCCTGCGCATGACATGCTGTCTCAAACTTGCATAGTATTATCCACATATCTCAAAGGGTTTTTGAGCTAGGGCCCACAATATTTTGTCAGGGGAGGTAACTCACAAACCAGTGCACCAAGAGTCGTGGTTCTTGCCCGTGACAGGCTTGCTTAACTTAAACAATCAACATCACTCTAAGACTGTTGAAGATACGGCGATCACAAGATAGTCATACAATTTTATTAGAGGGGGAGATAACTCAAATACAATAATAACCATGTCACCCAGAGTTGTGGACCTTGTGAATGACATGATGTCTCAAACTTGTGAACAAACATGCCAAGTATCAACAATATACCTCAAAGGGTTTTGGAGGTATGGCCATCACAATGTTATTTTGGCAGGGAAGGTAACTCAAAAACCAGTACACCAAGAGTCGCGGTTCTTGCATATGACACGTCTGCTTAACCTCAGGTACAACTGTACCAAGTACTATCAACATGTCTCGAAGAATATTGGAGATATGGAGCTCAAAAGATAGTCATCATATTTTTATTGGAATGGGGATAATTGAAATGCCATGGCACCAAGAGCTACGGTTCTTGCACATGTCACGCCTGCTTAACCTCATGTACAACTGTACCAAGTTCTATTAACATGTCTCCAAGAGTATGGAAGATATGGCGATCACAAGATAGTTATTCTATTTTAATGGAAGAGGGATAATTCAAATGCCATGGGACCAAGAGTTGTGGTTCTTACGCTTGACATGCTGCTTCAATCTTGTGAACAATTGTGCCAAGTTTCATCAATACATCACTAAGGGTATTTGAGTTATGGCGATCACAAGATAACAATTCTATTTTTTGGAAGAGGAGATAACTCAAATGGCATGGCACAAAGAGTTTTGGTTCTTGCGCATGACATGCTGCTTCAACCGTGTGAACCATTGCACAAAGTTTAATCAATATATTTCGAAGGGTATTGAAGTTATGGCGATCACAAGATAGTCATTCTATTGTTTTTCGAAGGGGAGATAAATAAAAAAACATGGCACCAAGAGTTGTTGTTATTGCCCATGACATGCCGTCTCAACATTGTTTACAATTTTGTCAAGTATCATCAATATATCTCGAAGGATATTGGAGTTATAGAGATCACAAGATAGTAATTCTATTTTATCGGAAGAGGAGATAACTGAAATACCAAGGTACCCAGGGTTGTGGTTCTTGCGCAAGACACGCCGTCTCAACATTGTTTACCATTGTGCCAATTATCATCAATATACGGACGACCGGACGCCAAGCCGATCGCTATATCCCCCGAATCTATTCGGTCGGGGGATGAAAAGGAAATTATCTTTCGCAGACTGGTCCACAGCTCTTCATTTCTTTGTATAAATTTACATGTATATGTCTTGAACAAATAGTTCGTAACTAATCATATTGCATTTCTGTGCAGTCTGATCAGAGTATTTGCTATATGTCCTGTGGCTGAAGAGAGATGCGTGACGATGCGACTCATTTTGTTAAATATTTCGCACATGAAGACAGTCCTCGAAGGCTGGCTCATTTGGCCGAGTTGTTAAGACCTCTAGTCTGTAGTGCTCTAAAGGTTCAATGGCATGCAGCACACAGCACATGCAATTACTCCAAGATTTCGAGAATTTATAGGTAATTAATATTTTTACATAGAAATGCTATTGTTTAAGCATTATCACCTTATTGCATAGACAAATATTGCAATGTACCTTTGAATAACTTACACACATTAAAAGCGACATCCCATACAGTCAAAACAAAGTATCTTAGACAAGTTATACAGTAAATATGAGACATACCATACAGTCAGAAATTTTTTGGGATGGTCAGTCTTGCTCTTCGTGTGATTTCTTATGGAATTCTAGAGGCACTTATTTTTTGTATAACTCATTATAGATTATTAATCTATCTTAAAACTGTCTTAAAAGATATTTTTCTTTCGATTAAAGGTCTCAATTAGTCGATTTTCTGGTCACAGGTAAGGTGTGATTCTTACAAACACTAGGGATTTGGAGGCCTTCATGCGGACTGAACAAATCATTTGTCTAAATCGCGACGGAAGTAAGGGCGAGGATTGTAGCCACGTAAAATCGATTTAAGCCCCCCAGTGGAACTCATTCCACTGACCGTTCCAAGGCGGTTCTTCTGTGGCGGTTTATTTATGGTGTTGTTTGTTACTTACTGTGTGTATCACTTGTGTCTTTTTATTTTGGATGGCCATATGGCCATTTTGTGGGAAAGTAACTGTCCTTATGGCCTTCCTTTGTTTAGGTTTTCATTATGGTCTGGTCGCTTAATGTTTGTGTTTCTTTCCCTTTGGTGTCTTTGATGGGTGGAGTAGGTTAATTGTATCGATTCCTGATCTTTGTTTTACTTCTACTTTACCAAGTTGTTTATGTCCAAAAATATAAATATACAAATATAGAAGACAGACCACGCACATACACCTTCAAGGTCATAACAAAAGACAAGGATCTGTCCACTATACAGATCGGAACATCCGGGTTAAGTATACTGTACGCTCCCAACCAGTGGCTCCATATGAAATTTGACTTCAATAGGCCCAACGGTTTCCGAGGAGAAGCAGTTCGAAAATTTTCACATTTTTCGCCTCGGCGAGGCTATACTAACGGAATGTAATATTTCACTAGTTCATTGGTAAGATCTCATTTATATCTATCAGTATGACAAAAATTGTTTAAATATTCCAAGCGGTTAAGTCACTATCACCAATTTTCACAAACGGGTTACGGACGGACAGACTGACAAGATGACAGAATGACCGATTGACCGAATGACCGAATGACACGGTGATTTTAGGGCACTCTTAGAAATCAACCGACTTCAGTCGGTTGCTTTTTCTGCGGGTCGTGCAATTATAGATATCCATAAATCTAATTATTGATATCATGAAATATAATTTTAGATATCCAAAAATCTCAGGATATTTGATATCTTTTAATACAATTTTAGTTGCTTGCGTTTATGGATCTTCTAGTCAAAACACTTTAACGATGTGAAGTAAAATTTGTTGTCTTTCATCTGTGCCAAGTTTCGAAACTTCAGAACATTTGTGACTCCCAGAGGAGGGGCGAACTCTGAATTTTCCATTTTACATGGGCTGGAATTCTTTAGGGCATTCCGTCAGTCTTGGTATTGTTTGGGGTCACCTTTAGATGCCGGGACCCAACCTATGTAGCAGGCAAAATTCAGTATAACCCCCACCCACACCCCCCACACACACAGATACATACCACTACCACCACCCCACAATGGGATGTGTTCAGCGTTAGTGACTGTAGGATGCATACTTGAAGCCATAAGGCCCAGATGATATATATGTATCAGGTTTCAACAAGGCAAATGAAACAAACAGCACAACTCATCAAGAGCTACCCTATCATTTACAAAAAATGTACCACACTCTATTTTAGACATCCTAGTTATGCCCCCAAATTTGAAAAAGTTGGAGGGGCATATTGCTTCTGCCTCGTTCGTCCGTTCGTCCGTTCGTCTGTTCGTCCGTTCGTCCGTTCGTGCGTTCGTCCGTCCGTTACGCTTTTGATGCATAGCATAACTAAAGAACCGTGTATGCTAGGGTTTTGAAATTTCATATATGGATTCCTCATGAAAAATTAGCTGACGCGTATTTTTTTCTAGTCCGGATTATGCCCCCTTCAAGAGTTATTGCCCTTTGAAATTTTTTTAATAAAATCTTGTCAGCAAGATATCTAAAAAATTATTGGAGCTAGAGCCTTGAAAGTTGGTGATTATATTGGTGGTGATGAGTAGATGAACTGATTAACTTTTGACAAAATTCTGAAAAATACTTTGTGAGTTATGGCCCTTTGTCATTTTGGTAATTTGTGCCCATTGTATTGTATGCTAAAAGTGATGCATAGCATAACTTTAGAACCGTGTATGCTGGGGTTTTGAAATTTCATATATGGATTCCTCATGGAAAATTAGCTGACATGTATTTTTTTAGCTCACCAGAGCCGAAGGCTCCGGGGGAGCTTTTAGGATAGGCAGTTGTCCGTCGTCGTCTGCGTCGTCGTCGTCGTCGTCGTCTGCGTCTGCGTCTGCGTCGTCAACACTTTCAAACGACATCTCCTCTGAAACCACTGGACCGATTCAGCCCAAATTTCATCTGTAGCATCCTTGGGTTGGGGGATTGAAAGTTTGTGTTTTTTATGAAATTCGGCTCATTGGTTTGGTTGCTATGGCAACTTAGAGTTTCCATAGACTTATAATGGGGAAAATTGAAAAATGGCATTTTCTGCCAAGCCACTGCAGATATTTTGACAAAACTTTCATAGAAATATTCCTTAGGCAATCTACTATCTGCCATATGATTTTAGGCCTACTGCTCATTTGTATTGGTTGCCATGGAAACCAAAATGAAAAAATAGAAAAAAAATACTTAAAAAATCATCTCCTCAGAAACCGTATGCTCTATGAGGCTGAAAGTTTATGGAAATATTCACCATATTTGCCTTTATAGGTTTTGTGTTTTTTATGAAATTCGGCTCTTTAGTTTGGTTGCTATGGCAACTTGGATTTTCCATAGACTTATAATGGGGAAAATTGAAAAATGGCATTAACTACAAAGCCTTTGCAGATATTTTGACAAAACTTTCATAGAAATGTTCCTTTAGTAAACTTCTCTCAGCCATATGCTGTTATGTCATCCTGGGGGTCCAGTAGGTTGTGCCGGGGCCATGCCCCGCCGCCAGTACTTCATAAAATGACATATCTCAGAAACCTTACAGATCCCCACCCCTAAACCATATATATTCTTGTTCCTATTGATAAGACGCATTCAGTGACACCAACCTGGAGGTCCTCCGGGATGTGCCGAGGCCATGCCCCACCCCCTCCACTTCATAAAAGGCCCAATATCTCGGAAACCATTCAGATCCCCACCCCTGAACCCTATATACTCTTGTTCCTTATGATAAGAAGCATTCAGTGACATCAAACTGGGGGTCCCCCGGGATGCGCCGGGGCCATGTCCCGCCCCTCCATTTCATAAAAGGCCCAATATCTCGGAAACCTTACAGATCCCCACCCCTAAACCATATATATTCTTGCTTCTTATGATAAGACGCATTCATTGACCCCAAATTGGGGGTCTTTCGGGGTGCACTGGAGCCATGCCCCACACCTTCACTTCACAAAAGGCCATATATCTCAGAAACTGTTCAGATCCCCACCCCTAAACCATATATGTTCTTGTTCATTATGATGAGACACATTCAGTGACACCAACCTGGGGGTCCCCAGGGATGTGCTGGGGCCATGCCCCACCCCCTCCATTTCATAATATCACAATATCTCGGAAACCTTACAGATCCCCACCCCTAAACCATATATATTCTTGTACCTTATGATAAGACACTTTCATTGACACCAACCTGGGGGTCTCCCTGGGCCTTGCCCCACCCCTGCACTTCACAAAAGGCCTTATATCTTAGAAACTGTTCAGAGCCCCACCCCTAAACCATATATATTCATCTTACTTATGATAAGGCACATTCATTGACACCAGCTTGTGAATCTCCTCTGAAACCACTGGACCGATTCAGCCCAAATTTCATCTGTAGCATCCTTGGGTTGGGGGATTGAAAGTTTGTGTTTTTAGCTCACCAGAGCCGAAGGCTCCGGGGGAGCTTTTAGGATAGGCAGTTGTTCGTCGTCGTCGGCGTCATCGTCGTCTGCGTCTGC
Source organism: Lucinisca nassula (assembly GCA_963580285.1). Classification (NCBI taxonomy): domain Eukaryota; kingdom Metazoa; phylum Mollusca; class Bivalvia; order Lucinida; family Lucinidae; genus Lucinisca; species Lucinisca nassula. Next base: position 12,136,806 of record OY757023.1, read on the forward strand.
GTCGTCAACACTTTCAAACGACATCTCCTCTGAAACCACTGGGTCGATTGGGCCCAAATTTTATCTGTAGCATGCTTGGGTTGGGGTATTAAAAGTTTGTGTTTTTATGAAAATCGGCTTTTCAGTTTGGTTGCTATAGCAACTTAGAGCTCCCATAGACTTACAATGGGGAAAATTAAAAAATCACATTAACTGCCAAGCCTTTGCAGATATAGGGACAAAACTTCATAGAAATGTTCCTTAAGCAATCTAGCATCTGCTATATGATTTTAGGCCTACTGCTCAATTTTATTGGTTGCCACGGAGACAAAAATGCAAAAAAAAGAAAATAAAACTTAAAAATCATCTCCTCAGAAACCGTATGCTTTATGAGGCTGAGACTTAATGAAAATATTCTCCTTATTAGCCTCAACAGATTTTGTGTTTTTTATGAAATTCGGCTATTTAGTTTGGTTGCTATGGCAACTTAGAGTTTCCATTGACTTTTAATGGGGAAAATTGAAAGATGGCATTAACTGCCAAGCCTTTGCAGATATTTAGACAATTTTTTTATTGAAATGTTCCTTGAGTA
>OY757023.1:12137576-12184920 GCA_963580285.1 Lucinisca nassula
GGGTTTGACCTGTCATTTCATCTCAATGTCGGGTAAAAGTCCCACAAAATTGGAAGCAACGTCTCCAAAATGACCTTTAAAGTGCTGACGGGGACGTTAAACCTCAAATCAAACAAACAAACTGGAGGCGCCCTGTTCAGGGAGAGTCATCCCCTATGCAGGTTAACTGTTTGTTTGTTTTGGGGTTTACGGCCAAGTCAACACTAGTTAGGCCGTTTTTGAGCCTGTCAGTTTACTTTTCCTGGGCAGGCTTATACGTAAGAGGTAACCAGGAGAGTGCACATTCTTTCGCCAGAAACTGACAACTGCCCTTCTTGAGCCAGCGGAATGGAGATAATGACCGTAGGAAAGATTTCATGATCAATCCCCGCGAAAGAATATTGCCGACCCCGGCAGGTATCGAACTTGCTTCCCCATGATCAGCAGTCAGACGCGCATCCGACTGAGCTACCGAGGCCAGCGCTGTGCAGGTTAAGACCTCTACCGTAATTGCAAGATTGATGTGTGCTGTAGATCTGCAAGTAATGGTAAAATGTGGCCGATCCCAGTATCAGTGAGTAGAAAGGTCCTGGTGCACGTTTGTTTGTTTGGTTTGAGGTTTAACGTCCCATTCAACACTGTAAAGGTCATTTTGGAGACGTTGATAACAATTTTGTGGGACTTTTACCAGACATTGAGATGAAATGACTTCTCAAGCCCTGTCGCCCAGTGAAACAAATGGACGGACTCGCATCGCTTTGCTTGCCCAGGCTTAGATCTTCTAAGCTGTTTACCAGTACTCGTTTGCGGGTCAGTTACAGCTCTGCGTGGAAGCATTATGCAGCCCATATATTTCTTCAAGCCTCGATGGGCGGTGCGAATATGGATAGTGTTTCTCTTTTGTTTCGGTATTAAAAAGTTCTTGCTCGGCTCCCATGGCGGGGCTTGAAGAAATAGGTGGGCTGCATGATGGTGCCAGGCAGAGCTTAAACCGACCGCTTAGGAGTATTGGTAAACCGCCTAAAGGATCCAAGCCTGCCCAGGCAAAGCGGTGCGAGTCGGGCCGCCCATTCATATAAACCCTATTGGTTTCATTGGGCGACAGGGATTTTTTTTTTTTTTTTGGTTTTGGTTTTACGGCCCTTTCAAGATTATTTCACTCATATCGAGCCGATCGTTAATCAGAGGTGGGCGAAAACCGGAGTACCCGGAGAAAAACCATCTGACCTTCCGTTGCAGAACTTGGCGTCTCACATATGACCCGAGCGAGGCTCGAACCACAGCGGTGAGAGACCTAATGATCAAGAGTCAGCGCTCTTAACCACTAGGCCACGGAGGCCCGTAAGCTACAGGGAATGAGATCTCATTTCATCTCAATGTCGGGTATATAAAAGTCCCACAAAATTGTAAGCTAGGTCTCCAAAATTACTTATACAGTGTTGATGGGGACGTTAAACAGTGTTAATTGGGACGTTAACCCTCAAATCAAAAGGTTATTGCTAGTATCGTCTAATTCTAACAAATACCCACATCATACATGTACTCTCACATGTATGCGGTTTTTGTGTATCTTTGAAACGACCCCATGTCAATTCTCATCGATTCAGAAATTCATCCTTAGATATTGACGGCAAAAAGACCTTCTTGCATGTAAATTGATGCGTTAGCATTTGATAACAGATTAACATGCATGATAGTATTGTGTCAGTGCCGTTGAAAGTCAAATACTTGTAATTTGGACTAAAAATTCTACTTTCCTCAGATGAACCGGAGGTCGCCATCTTCGCAGTGATGTTGCCCGGCTTTTTGTCACGTGACAGTAATATTTTTAGATTGAAATTCCCAAAAACAACAAATAAACAAAAATGAAAACGACGATTTTCACAAAGTTCTGAAGTGGTATTTGGTTTCAGAAGATTACAAATGACAAAGCTACATGAATAGAAGAAATAAAACCGAAAAACACGCTTTTCATTTTTGAAGCCCGATAGCTCAATAATGCACCTTTAAATTTAACTTCACAAATGTTGGGTATGAATTGCTGCAGTCTAAAACAAAATGTAATGTTGAAAAAAAACCCCTGCATAATTGAAATTTTATTTGGATAACTTGTTAAACTTTAGCCCCTATAGGTGAGCTGTGTTGCCTTTTGCCAACTTTTGCTACATACGCAGGTTGCAGCTTTTCTGACGTCAAAATTGTACTCAAAAACCCGTCCATATTGCAGTTAGGCATATTTCTTGTTATAAGAAAACAAATAGCACTATTTTTGGGGTCCAAAGCAGAAATCACATGCTACATCCAAACAAAATTCTGTAGATTACATAAAAAAATGACTATTTACATGTACGGTCATTTTTCTGTACAATTTATTCAATGTATGGGATCCATCTGTTCATGATAATGTGTCCAAACTAACTTAAACTGTGTTTTGTGGATTGATGTATTGCATCTGTATGTTGTGGTACTTGATAATACCCTCAATGCATGTATGTGGTTTAAAGTGTATTCTTTCACAAATTCCTATGAATTTTCATGTAGCTGTTTGAAGCTTTACTTGACTGGGACAGAAGCTGTATACAAATTAGAAAATTCATGTGCTGTTTGAACATTGGTTTTGATCTTTTGATATAACAAGAGGATCTTTGCTTTGTTTACATTTAGCTGAATGATGTAATGTTTTGCCATAAATTTGGCATTTTAAAAATTTTTGATGACATCAGGACATCATTGCAGAAGTTGCTGAACTGGCGTCATTGTTAACAACTTCCTGAAATAGTTGCAATGTTGGTTTTGCGGTCTCATTGGAAGAGTTTAAGCTAAGTTTTGGACCTTATCATCACAATTCGGTACGAATTGTAGGTGATGTGAGTATAACTATAACCATAATCCATGGTTATTTCAGTACAATAACATTTACCAGGGCTGTAGGAAGATATTTGAACTCAGCTTAGAGGCTTCGTGTTCAAACAGCATCTCGTTAATGCTTGAAAAATCATGGTTGATCCCTACGTGTGCATATTCTAAAAGTATCCTCAGTACTCATCACGTTAACAAGTCCGTGAAATGAACCCCCTCCCCATAACCCCACTTTATAAAGGGAAAACTGGGGTTTACGTGGGTATACATTATTTTTCATATTTCTGCTCCAAGGCATCGGTTGTGGGTACTTGTTAGAAACGTCTCACTGAGGCGGTTCTAATGAGGACCCTCAACCTGTTATGAGCATTTATAAGAAAAATATCACTGATTTTCATCAGAAAAGTAGCCATTTTGGAGATGTGAAAAATGCACTATGTGGCACGGGTGAGTTATTGTAATGTCACCCCTGCAGGAGCGGTCTGTTTAGGGTCTACACTGTTTGCCATTACGTCTGCACCTTTTGGACTCCTTTCTGGATCAAGAAACAGATTTGTGAAAATTTTAAGGAGTATTACAGCAAGGCCTCAAGGTGTCCAAATTTTTAGGATTTTCACAGTACACCACAACCTCATTATAACACTGTTCATTATAACATGGTTACGGGTATAACACGGTTTCAATATGGATCCCAAAAATATATAGATTATATAGAAAAATGACCATAATGGTCATTTTTCTATATAATCTATACATTTTTGATTGGATATAACACAGTTGTTTAACTAGCAAGGTTTCTGCGTTGGATCCCATTAATAGTGTGATAAAGAGGTTGTGGTGTAGTTTAATTTCAATAATTTTATAGGTATTAATCATTGGAGGGGGTGATGGTGGTGTGCTGAGAGAGGTGATTAAACATCCAGATGTAGAGCATGTTGATCAGTGTGAAATTGATGAGGTAAATATAATAGCAATGTGCTGATTATTAAACTTTAAAACATCATTAGTTTAACAAGCTCTTAAATGGTCAATCTTTAGCTTTTCTAGCAACTAAACAATCTAGTATGGTAACTTTTGCAAATTTTAGCAGGTTTCCGATATGGAATGTTCAGTTTCAACCCTTCATTAACTACTATCATCATCGGTTTTGAACATTTGGGTACAGTTGTTCAAAGCATTGTTAGCTTAACAAGCTCGTTTGTAGTCAAATTGTTAATTATTCTAGCGAGTGCAATATGTAAAATTCTGATATTTTTGCTGAAAAAATGTGAGTAGCTTTTGCATATATGCATTGCAAAGGTTACTCACATTTTTTCAGCAAATATAAAAGTATATTTGTGATGTATTTTGTGTTTAAATGATCAAAGTTTTAACAATTTGTTAACTAATGATTTAGTAAGTTTTGACCAATTGGTCCCTGAAGTAGATGTAGAAAGTTGAACATTTTGAAGTGGTATTGCTGATTACCAGTAATCATTTAATTGGATCTTTACCTGTACCTGCTTAAGCTTAATATTTGCGTAATTGTTAATTGCAAAACAAGCACTTTTTTGCAGTTCTTTATTTTGAGCTAGCGGCCATTTCGGCACTATTTTGGTCATAAAAAGCCAGTCAGTTTACCCAACCACACTTTTGCTGGGGAGGCAAATACATATGCAGTCAAACTTCAATTACTCGATCACCTCTGGGACCATGAAAATTTGTTTGACGTCATGTAGACAAGTCCGTGAAATGAACAACCACTTAAATTCACTTTATATAGAGATCACTATATAAACTTTCTGGAGATCTGGTGTAAGATCTGCCATGCATGCAGTAAGCCAGCTACCTGGAAGGGGGGCCACTTATGTGGATGTTTTCCATGTACCGGCACATTAAAAAAATCTGTTGATGATGAAAACTGGGTTTTATGGGGGTATACATTATTTTCCTTACTTGTGGTCCAAGACATAGGTTGTGTGGGTACTCGTTAGAACGGCCTCAATGAGGCGGTTCTAACGAGCACCCACAACCTATGTTTTCGGTATAAATAAAAAAAAAATGCGCTGTGTCGAAGGGTTGTGTTATCATAATGAGTTAGAGGTATATGTAGTTCAAACTACTGAATTTTACTCCTAGTGCCTGATCAGGGGGCAGGATGTGGATCACTTTATGATATCTTTACAGTCTTTTATAAAATAAAGGTATGTTGTGTGTACTCATTAGAATCACCTCATTGAAAAACGAAAATTTTAAGATGAAAAAATGTGATAGTTTTCTTATTTCTGCAAAAAATAAAGAATGTGGGTACTCTTAAGAACCCACTATCTATATTTAGAGTACAAATAAGAAAAATAAGTTTTGCCCCTGTAAACCCCAGTTTTACTATATAAAAGTGGGGTTCAAGGGGGTCAAAATTATATAGGCGTGTTTACATGATGCGATAGGCATACAACTGTCCTTCCTAGGATGGCACTTGTTGTGCTAGTTGTTTATCGATCAGCCCAAAGTTATAAAGGATGAATAGGCAAACCACTTTTCAACACCCAGCCGTGTAGGCATTATGATAAAACATCCATGCATGTTTTCACATCTCCAAAAATGGCTACTTTTCTGATGAAAATCTGTGATAACTTTTTTATTTATACCACAAACAGGTTATGAGTGCTCATTAGAACCACCTCAAAGAGGCAGTTCTAACGAGTACCGACAACCTATGTCTTGGAGCAGAAATAAGAAAAATGATGTATACCCCTGTAAACCCCAAGTTTTCTCTATATAAATTGGAGTTTAGCGTGGTGCCACTGTGGTGTTCATTTCACAGACTTGTTGTTGTGAATGGGGCAATAAAGAGTACTTTTGTTTTGAAAATGAACCCTCCATATTGACATTACCTCATTCACTTAGATACAATGAGCCCCGACTTGTGAAAAGGGATCTTCAAGCTGGGCTCGGCAAATCCTGAAATCAGTTTGTTTTGTTTGTTTGATTTGAAGGTTAACCTCCTCATCAACACTAGATAGGTCATTTTGGAGATGTTGCTTCCAATTCTGTGGGACTTTACAATTAGATGAAAAGACAACTCAAACCCTACTACCCAATGAAACCAATAGGGTTTATATGCATGGAAGGTTCGGCCCCCGCCCATCGGGGCTGGAAGAAATATATGGGCTACATGATGCTTCCACGCAGAGCTGAAACCGACCCGCGCATGAGTACAGGTAAACCGGGATCTAAGCCTGTCCAGGCAAAGCGGTGCGAGTTGCCCAGTCCATGCTTATAAACCCTATTGGTTTCATTTGGTGGCAGGGCTTGAGGTGTAATTTTATCTCAATGTCGGGTAAAAAGTTCCACAAAATTGGAAGCAAAATCTCCAAAATGACCTTTACAGTGTTGACACTGTTGACAGGGACGTTAAACCTCAAATCAAACAAACATGCATGGAAGGTTAGACTTACAACACTTTGCCTGGGCAGGCCTAGATCCTCCAAGCTGTTTACCAGTACTCCTGTGCAGTCATTTTAAGCTCTGCATGGAGTCCAATCTATTTCTCCAAGCCCCAATGTGCAGGGGCTGGAAATCAGTTTGTGAGTGAGTGTTTGAGTTTTATGTCCCACCAACAGCTAAGGTCATATGGAGACGGGACCTCGGTTTAAAGACTCCTCCGAATGTCTGGAGAAGCCTGGGATCGATCCTGCGACCCCTGGTTTACAAGGCGAGTAGCATAACCACTACACCACTGAGGCTTCTAGGAAATCAGTTTGTAAACATAGTTTAAGTTAAAAATTGTAACCTTTGACTGAATGAAGAAACCTGTCAATATCTGTATGTAAAGAGAACAGCAAAGACTGATCAGACTGCACTAATGTGCAGGATTTGTACAGGCTGACCAGAGTCTACACTGGTACATGGCTTAAAGCCCCCTAGTCACATGGCAAGGCCAACCCAATTGATAGTGTGAAAATATTCCAGAGATTAAAATATGTGACAAATGTTGACATACTGACCTACTGGTAGTGATAATTAGTGTCATGTTAGACTTCAGACGAGGTGTAGATAGTGAGCTGTGATGTCATTTAATGAACTGTGTATCTCATTTCTGACATTCCTTGATGTCACTTATAAGGATAATATACCCGTGCAACATAGTACATTTTATATCAAAAATGTTTCCTTTTTGATGAAAGTCTATGATGTTTTTCTTATTTTTACTCCAAATATAGGTTGTGGGTGCTCATTAGTGCTGAGCATAATTCCAACATGATAAATTCACCATAGGTCCAGGTAACATTACGAAAACACGTCTAGACCAATACATTGTAAATTTTACCACCTTAAACCCGAAATTTTTAGACGATAAATTGTGATATTTTTCTTATTTCTGCTCAAAATATAGAATGTGGATACTCGTTAGAACCACCTCATCGAGGCGGTTCTAACGAGTACCCACAATCTATATTATAGAGTAGAAATAAGAAAAATAAGGTTTACCCCTGCAAACCCCAGTTTTACTATATAAAAGTGGGGTTCAAGGGGTCAAAATTTTATAGGTGTGTTTTCGTGATGAAGTCCCATTTTTTCATCAGAAAAGTACTGGTTTTTTTCTTATTTCTGAAGGGAAATTTTGTTGTGGGTACTTATAAGAAGCCCCTCGGTGAGGACTGTGGTGCTTCTATTGGGTACCGGTACTCACAACATGTTTTTGTACAGAAATTAGAAAAATAATATCTGGTTAGGTTTTGGTTTTACTGAATATTTCACTCAAATCAAGTCGGTCATTAACCAGAGGTGGGCGACAACAGGAGTAACCAGAGAAAAACCACTTGACCTACTGTTAAAAAACTTGGTGTTTCACATGTGACCTGAGCCAGGCTCGAACCCACAGCGCTGAAAGACGTAATGTTTAAGAGTCAGCACTCTTATCCACTAGGCCATGGAGCCCTGTAATAATATTTGGATACCCTGTCTTAATAACTTCATCATCAAGAATTCATGCCTGACCCCCTTGAACCCCACTTTTATATATTAAAACTGGGGTTCACAGGGGTACATCTTATTTGTCTTATTTCTGCTGTAAAATATAGATTGTGGGTACTCGTCAGAACCACCTTGGTGAGGTGGTTCTGACTTGTACCCACAATTTATAGTTTGAGCAAAAATAAGAAAAAATTACCTTAAAATGTATGTTATTTTGGCGGTAAAATTTACAATGTATTTGTATAGGAGTGTTTTCCTAATGCATTGCTCATTAAATTTTGCTCCAGAAAGTAATAGAAGTGTCGAAGAAATACCTACCCAACATGGCGGGTAGTTTTGACAGTCCAAAGCTAAACCTTCACATAGGAGATGGGTTTGAGTTCATGAAGAAACATACTGGAGAATATGATGTCATCATAACAGACTCGTCAGACCCTATAGGTAAACTGGTAAATACTTTACTTATTTTGTTTGTTTGATTTGAGGTTTAACATCCCCGTCAACACTGTAAAGGTCATTTTGGAGATGTTGCTTCCAATTTTGTGGGACTTTTACCCGACATTGAGATGAAATGACATCTCAAGCCCTGTTGCCCAATGAAACCAATAGGGTTTATTAGCATGGATGGTCCGCCTCGCACCGCCGTTCCTGGACAGGCTTAGATCCTCTAAGCGGTTTACCAGTACTAGTGTGCGGGCCGGATTCGGCTTTGCATGGAAGCATCATGCAACCCATATATTTCTTCAAGCCTCTATGGGCGGGGGCCAATAAAATACTTTTCTTAACTTTAATGCCTATGCAAACCATATTTAGCAAAAATTAGGCTATTTACCATTTACCTAATTTAGTCTGGGAAACTCTTACACAGATACATTTGCTGTCAAACCTTGCTTACCTGTACCCATATCAGATGCCACATTCTGAGGTATCTGATCAGGGCCTTCACTGTTTGCAAAACGTTTGCTTGCTTCATTGAGGCGATTCTAACTAGTTCCCTTCAACACGTGTGTAATAAGTCATACAGAGAATTATTCCTTACCATAATTATCCAAAACAGAAAATTATCTGTTATATGATAATTCACCCATGTGATACAGTGCATTTTTTACACATCTCCAAAATGGCTACTTTTCTGATAAAAACTCATTATATTGTTCTTATTTATACTGCAAACATAGGTTATGGGTGCGTGTTAGAACCGCCTTATTGAGACGGTTCTAACAAGTACCCACAGCCTATGTCTGAGAGCAAACATAGGTTGTGGGTGCATGTTAGAACTGCCTCATTGATGCGGTTCTAACAAGTACCCACAACCTATTTCTTAGACAAGAAATAAGAGAAATAATGCATACCCCAATAAACACCAGTTTTCTCTATATAGAGTGGGGTTTAGGAGGTCTTCATTTCATGGACTTGTTGACGGGATGCATTATCCTTGTTACACCTTATCCATATTCTCATTTATTGTAATGGTAAGCTTTTGACCATGCTTTTCACCAAATAAGTTGCAGTTAAACATGGTTCCATAATAATTCTAAACGGGCCCCCGCCCACCGGGCTTGAAGAAACGGATTGGGCTGCGTGATGCTTCCACGCAGAGTTGAAACCAACTGCACATGAGTACTGGTAAACTGCTTAGCAGTTCTAAGCCTGTGCGAGTCGGACAATCCATGCATATAAACCCTATTGGTTTCATTGGGTGGCAGGGCTTGAGATGTCATTTCATATCAGTGTTGGGTAACAGAGCCACTAAATTGGAAGCAACGTCTCCAAAATGACCTATAAAGTGTTGAAGGGGATGTTAAACCTCAAATCAAACAAACAAAATTACTGATCCAAAACATCGGGACAGATAGGCCTGTGCAAACAGTGCAGGAGCAGTCTGATCAGGGTCAACACTAGTACTGTTTGTCTTTCACTCTGTGCCTTTTGGACTCTTTGCTGGATCATAAAACAAATTTGTTAAATTTTAAGAGAATTACAGCAAGTTATCAAGCTGTCCGAACTTTTAGGATGTCTACAGTATACATAACACTAACATGTTGTACTGTAGAGGCCTTCAATAGCCGACAAAAAAATACCAAAAAAAGACTATGTTATAAAGACCACAAAATTGGCTGCCAGTAGGTGGCCTAAATAGTCGGATCCACTGGATGATTAAACTCGAGAACATCATCATCATCATCATCATCATCATCATCATCATCATCATCATCATCATCATCATCACCACTTCTGAGTTTCAAAGTACAGTAGAACTTTGATGGCTAGAACACTGATGGCTCATCAAGCCTGTGCTTGAGTCCCAAGGGCATAATTTCCCTGCATAAAAACTAGTGAGGGACAATTTTAGATTTATTTGTCTTTTATCTTGGAAACTTATGCTGTGTGTACTCATTAGAATTGCCTCATTGAGGCAATTCTAATGAGTACACACAACACACATTTATAATATACAAAATAGAAGTGAAGGCAATGATCAGGAATCGATACAATTAACCCACAGCTTCCATCAGAGACACCAAAGGGAAAGAAACACAAACATGAAACAACTAGACCCTAATGCAAACATCAATAATGGAAAGCCAAAAGGACAGTTACTGTCCCACAAAATGGCCAATTGGCTATCCAAAACAACATAATATAATCAAAAAGATGTCCTAACATTTACCCAATTATGCCTCCTGGCAGTAACCATCAGTGGCTCGAACTACTCCTGTCTCAAACAGATTTTTATGGTTTCACATGAGTTTGAGCCATTGAAGTTAAACTGTAGTACTAAGAAAACTGGTTCCCAACTGAGACTCTTGATAGCAAAGTGGTCTAAGTTCAGGTTGTGTTAATCAAATCACTTGTAGTATTCAAACCATTGTGCTTATGAAGAGAAGAAAGAAGGGAAACTATATAGCCTGCCGACCACACATTTCTGCCAACCTCGGTAGCTCAGTCGAATGCACGTCTGACTGGTGATCAGGAGGACGGGGGTTTGTTACAACTGTACCTGCAGAGGTAGGCAACATTCTTTTGCGGAGATTGATCATGAAATCTTTTCTATGGTCATTCTCTCCCACTGATTCAAGAAGGGCAGTTGTCAGTTTCTGGCGAAAGGGTCTGCACTGTACAGGTTAACCACTTACGTATAAGCCTGCCCAGGAAAAGTTTGGATAGGTAAACTGACCAGCTCAAAAATGACCTTAATAGTGTTTAAACTCCAGTTCAAACAAACAATCAAACCACACATTTCTGTGTATAAAGTAGGCTTTGTCTGGATAAATGCTATTTTGCAATGATGAAATCAGTCATGAACCTCTTTATAACACTTTTATATACATGCATAGATTAACATTTTTGTATATAAGTTTAAAAATGGAACCCAAAGATGTAAAGACCAATGATGTTCATTGTCATGCGACACAATATAGGAGACTGTTTTTTTTACCATTTGTTCGTCCATCAAGTTGTCAGCATTTGCAACCACCCTAGTGTTCGCCATAGTGTTCAAGTCTGTCAATTTTCGCAAGAATTTATATTAAGGGTTTCATTAATGATAATTGATACAAACTTGCATCTAAACATGGCATTTTTATTGCAAACATCATACCTGTGATACCTCCCTCATCAGGAGTGAGACTCCCTCATTTTAATGCTAAGTTTTGCCCAATATATGTTAAATTTTAGTAAAATTGTGAAGTCTCCCTCATTTGAACTGTGAATTTCCATATATATTCTTTACATTTCCCTCATCACAATGGCAAAATCTCCCTGATGCAGTTCAAAATATTATCACAGGTATGAAACATTTATATTTGACCTTAACTTATATTTCGGAAGGTCAGGTGGTTTTTCTCCGGGTACTCCGGTTTTCGCCCACCTCTGATTAACGATCGGCTCGATATGAGTGAAATAATCTTGAAAGGGCCTTAAAACCCAAACCCCCCAAAAAAAATATTTCATTGTTCACTGACTTTGCGAAGTATTCACCATATTTGCATTATATGCTGGCTCCCAGCTTGCACATTGTAAATATTGGAAAAACATGTAGCCAGACCCCCTGACCTTTTAAGGTCAGGGGGTCTGGTTACCTGTTTTTTCCAACACTGATAACCTTCAGACTAGGAAACAGCAGATAATGCAAATAAGGTGAATTGTGTCAGCATTAGCATTGAAGAACTATAAGAACTTTATTAATTGTGCTTGGTACAAACTTGCATCCAGGGATCGATGGCAGCTTTAATGCAGATATTCATATTTGTCCCTGACCTACATTTCATGGTTTACTGACTTTGTGAACTACCATATTGCTTTAACCCTAGCATTTACCGTAATGTTCAATGTGTTGTAGAATTGGTTATCCTTTTGGAAGCAATGAATACACTACAGAACTGGAAAATATGGAGTGTATATGTTTTCTGGGCCAGACTAGCTAGTTTCGGCCATTTAGGCCCCATCAGTGACCCTCAAATATTTTCAAAATTCCACAATGGAATCAATGATCCCAAAGGACAAGAATATATAAACTACGCTGTGATGTAGGGCAGGGAAACTTTTTAAGGTCGCCTCACATTCCCAGACAAGTCCATTCCTCAAGAACTATCAGAGCTTCATTAATGGTACTTGGTACAAGCTTATCTACCTCTGTTTCCATTTTGGACCCCAACGGCAGCGTTTACCCATTGTGTACTAGTGGACACTTCCATTGCTATATGCTGGACAAGACCATCTGTTATATAAGAAGTGTCAGGCCTAATTTTTAGCTCACCTGAGCCGAAGGCTCATTGGTGAGCTGATAGTATGGCCAGGCAAAAATTCTGTGTGTGTGTGTGTGTGTTCACATTTTCAAACGTCTTCTCCTCCGGAACCGCTGGGCCGATTGTAGTCAAATTTCATGTGGAGGCTCCATGGGGTGGGGGAACGAAAGTTTGCATTTTTGGTCTAGGTCACATGACCAAGATGGCCGCCATGCCCATATATGGTAAAAACCCTTCGAAAATCTTCTCCTCCGGAACCACTGGGCCGATTTGCATGAAACTTGGCATGTAGCACCTGGGACATAGGCCCATCATAAATTGCATAAATGGTGTCCCTGGGATGACCTTGACCTATTTTACGCCAAGGTTAAATTTGGTAACATGGGCATTTGTATGGGAAAAAGTAGAAATGTCTGATATCTTGCAAACTGTTACAAATAATGCCACTAAACCATATATATTCTTATTGTCATTGTCATTGTCATATTCCTTATGATGAGGCGCATTAAGTGACATGGATTTTGGGACCCTGGGGCCCCCCGGGGGGGCATGCCCCACCCCCTTCTTTGCACAAAATGCTTAATATCTCGGAAACGGTTAAGATCCCCACCCATAAACCATATATATTCTTGTTCCTTATGATAAGGCGCATTCAGTGACACAAACCTTTGGACATCAGGGTATCGGAGGGTCCCCGGGGTGGCATGCCCCACCCCCTTTATTGCAAAAAATGCTTAATATCTTGGAAACGGTTAAGATCCCCACCCATAAACCATATATATTATTGTTCCTTATGATAAAGCGCATTCAGTGACATGGACCTGTGGAACCCCGGGGCCCCGGGGGAGGAGGGGCATGACCCCCCCCCCCCCCCCGTTGAAGAAGTCTAAACCTCTTCAAAAGTTTCTTCTTCAGAACCACCCACCAAAACATGCATTGACTTCTATCAAACTTTACATTCAGGTGTACTGGGGTTTACAGTAAGCAACTTTTTAAAAGAAATAACATTACCCCTTTAACAATTACATGTATTTCATCGATTTGGTTAAATATTAATAGCTTATTCTACAATGTTTTGTAAAATACAGAATTTTATTGTACGAGTCTTCGACCTGCCGCCACCCCCTTTAGAATTGGAAGTAACACCTCAAGTAACCCTCCCCCTTTTTTTGTTTTTTCAAAAAGTGACCAATTTCTTGAAAACTGTTCAGATCCCCACCCATAAACAATATATATTCTTATTGCTTATGATAAGGGGCTTTAAGTGACTTGCATCTTGAGACCCTGGAGGCATGCCCCACCCCTGCATTACATAAAATGCATCAAATATCAGAAACTGTTCAGATCCTCTCCCATAAACCATATATTTTCTTGTGATAAGGGGCATTTAGTTACATAGATCTTTGGACACCGTAGGTTAAATTGAGGGCCTCACCCCCTTTAGAAATGGTTAAGCATTCCACCCATTAACCATATATTTTCTCCTGACCTTTTAGCTCATCTAAGGCTTTATCTTGGCTAAATATAACTGAAAATTCAAACTCAAAATTTTCCAACTGATCTTCAAGAGTCAGGAATGTGATTAAGGACCACTTGGTCATACAGCCAAATGTTAAAAATAATCAATGCTTGCTGTCAGGTGAGCGTCTTCAGGACCATTGGTCCTCTGGTTTGTTTTTATTCTGTTCTTGACCGAAAATTATGTTAGCAAATAGTGCAGGCCCTGATCAGACGCCGCATTCTGCAGCATCTGATCTGGGCCTGCACTGTTTGCTAAGGTACCCCTTTAGGGGTTCCCCACATACAATGGGTTAACCCTTATCTTGCTGAATATTCATTTAAGCCACACCCATTTCTGTCTATCAACCAATCAAATTACTTGATGTAATTTATCGCTACAAATTCATAAACTGAATGCCAAACAGTGTAGATCCTGATCAGATGAAGAAGCCATCTGATCTGGATCTACACTGCTTCCAAAGATATGGGTTGTCGTGAACAGCATGATAAGAGTTAAAAAGAGGTGACGGCATACTGAATATTCTTCTATATATTCCACAGGACCAGCCTCATCCCTGTTTGAGAAGTCATACTACGAGTTGATGAGTAAAGCTTTAAAACCTCATGGTGTCTTATCCTGTCAAGGTAAACCAGAACAAAAATCAAAGCTCTTAGGCTTTTAAGGGGAATGGGAACACCTGGCATAGTTCTACCATTTTTCAAAAGGAGAGAACTTTCGGGACTTCCTGTTCGCTTTTCTATAGGCTCAGTCCCACTGAAAAAGGGGTCTACTCTTAAAGGAAAGAATTTGCTCCTAAGGAGCAAATTCTTTCCTTTAAGAGTTGAGCCCTATTGAGATGGGAGACAAAAATACTTTTGCAGGAGTTGCCTCCCCTGAAGGTGTTCCCATTCCCCTTATATCTATATTTTAAAGCACTTGCTAGTGTAAAGCAACCTGTGATTGGCTAACATAAAAAATTTGCCATAGTATATTCTGTGATATACTGTCGGAAACCCGACGTCAGCATGTAACATCGCTTTCCATTGGCTGGTATTTGGTTTTTACACAGCTCACAGCACTTGCTGCTCTGGGCAAAATAGCACACTTCTTAAGAAAACAACCGAATAATTATACCCCTGGTATACGAAGTATGCTTTGGGGGTATAATGTTTTCGTCCTGCCGTTCGTCCGTCCATCCATCCGTATGTCCGTCTTTCCGTCTGTCCGTCAGTTAACATTTTGGATAATGTTTTGCGTCAAAGTTTCTAAGAGATTGTATCTTCTGAGCCCTTTGATAGATTTAGTTGATACTTACACTGAAGTTACATACTGGTCTAAAAATTTCATTGATGCTTGTCCCACACCCCACAGTGACCTTGAGGTCAAGGTCACAGACTTAGAAATTTTACATTTGGTTAAAGTTGTGCATCAAAGTTTCTAAGAGATTGTATCTTCTGAACCCTTTGATAGATTTAGTTGATACTTACACTGAAGTTACATACTGGTCTAAAAATTTCATTGATGCTTGTCCCACCCCGGACAGTGACCTTGAGGTCAAGGTCATAGACTGAGAAATTTTACAATTGGTTAAAGTTTTATGACAAAGTTTATAGATGCCTGTATGTTCTTAACTCTAAGACAAATTCAGTTGATACTTTCATCAATGTACCAGTCCAAACATTTTGTGATGTATGTCCCTTCCTCCACCCACGGTGATCTTGACCTCAAGGTCACGGACTTAGAAATTTTAAATTTGGTTCAAGTTTTATGACAAAGTTTATAGATGCCTGTATGTTCTTAACTCTAAGACAAATTCAATTGATGCTTGCATCGATGTTGCATACCAGTCCAAAGATTTCATTGATTCATACCCAGCTCTGATGCTTCAGTAACAGTGATACCCCCACCCCTTCTGTAACTTTGTTGCCCTCACTCCCTTGGTCCATTTTGAAATTTTATGTTTGGTTTAGCTTTTACAAGCACATTTACAAATTCTTATAGCTTCTTGACATCTTCATTCATATTACATACAAGACATATCAGAGTATGGCACTGGCGGGGTATACATGACCCACTGGTCGCTTTCTCTAGTTGCTTTAGAATGGAGATAACTGCAGTGAAAATTGTTATGTCCGGAAGTAAATCGTTGGTTTTACGGTGGCGTCGCCGTAAAACTAAATGTCCGACCTTAAATCTCTGATTTACCTCCTGAAATGACAGTTTTGAATACAGTTATCCCTTAATTCTTACACGTTCAGCAGCGTCTGATCTGGGCCTGCACTGTTTGCCAAGGTACCCCTTTAGGTGTCTCCCGCATGCATGGGTTAAGGACTTAACCTTTTCATTGCATTCTCAAATGTTGGCCCCCGCCAATTGGGGCTTGGAGAAATACATTGAGCTGTATGGTGCTTCCATGCAGAGACAAAATGGACCGCACATGAGTACTGGTAAAATCGCTTAGAAGGGCTAAGCCTGCCCTGGCAAAGTGGTGCGAGTGACTGTCCATGCATATAAACCCTATTGGTTTGCTTGGAAGTTAAGGCTTGAGATTTCATTTCATCTCAGTGTTGGGTAAAAAACCCACGAAATTGGAAGCAACATCTCCACAATGATCTAAATAGTGTTGATGGGGATGTAAAGCCTTAATTGAAACAAACAAAACATACTTAAAGGTTTGTCTACTACAATTCAGCCTATGCAGTAAAATTTCTGTATTAAGAACACCTTTGGAACTGTTCAAAAGTGGTCTTTCCGACCACTTTTGAACAGTCCCAAAGGTGGTCCCTGATCAGAGGATATTGTGCGCAGAAAGCACAAAGAGAGAATAGCTGCATCCTTCTTAATAAGCTTTTTAAAGCAGAATTAGTCTTAATTTTAGCTGGGCTTAGTAGCAGAATATTTCACTGTATATGCATTCGAATTAATATCCAGTAAATTATGCAAATTATGCTAATTAATATATTTATCATCCAGGGTTCACCAAATAAAAAGCTGCCTTCCAATGTTCTAACAATGACCCACAATCTATGTTTTTGAGGAGAAAAGGAAATAACATGCAACCTAGTAAAATATGATAAAAAAACCTCACAGAAGTAGCTGTTCCTTATAAAATTAAAGAAATCAGCCAAATGCATCACAAAAACATGCCAAAATAATTTTGACTTTGGACACCCACTAAAAACTAACTTCTATACACAGTAAAATTGGTGTTACAGGGATATTAGGGGTGTTCATTATCTTTCTTATTTCTGCTCCAGAACACAGAATGTGAGTACTCATTAGAACCACCTCGGCAAGGCGGTTCTAACATGTACATGTATACCCTTTAAGCATGGCGCAATATAGTAGTCCGGTTTTCTGTCAGTTTGTTCATCAAGCCGTCAACATTTGGGAACACCCTAACTTTCAGCCTAATGTAAGAGTCCATTTCTCAAGACCTATAACAGATTCATTAATGATAATTGGTACAAACATGCATCTTGGAATGTCAGCTTCAATGCATCCATCCATCCATATCTCACCTTGACCTACATTTCATGGTTCACTGACTGTGAGTTATTGCGACCACCCTAACTTTCAGCCTAAAGTAAAGTCCAGTTCTCAAGAAATATAAGAGCTTCATTAATAATACTTGGTACAAGCTTGCATCTAGGAATGACAACTTCAATGCAAGCATCCATGTTTGACCTTGACCTAGATTTCATGGTTCACTGACTTTGTGAATTATTGCAATCATCCTTACTTTGATCCAAATGCAAGAGTCCATTTCTCAAGAACTATAAGAACCTCATTAATGATACTTGGTACAAACTTGCATCTAGGAGTGACAACATCTATAGGCATCCATATTTGACCTTGACCTAGATTTCATGTTCGGTGGCTTTGAGCCCCAACATGTGCGACATAGACATAGCCTTGGGTGCAATTCTTGTTTAAAAGCTTGTCCAGCAAAGATGTGGTTAGGTAAACTGACTGATTCTACATGATTTGAAAAGTGTAGACTTGGCCATTTTAACCCTTCTCTTGCTGAATATTCAGTTTAGCCACACCCATTTCTGACTTTGAACCAATCAGATTACTTGATGTAATATATTCCTACAAATTCATAAATTGAATGTCAAACAGTGTAGATCCTGATCAGATGGCTTCTTCAGAAGCCATCTGATCTGGATCTGCACTGTTTCCAAAGACAGGGGTTGTCGTGAACAGCAGGATAAGAGTTAACTACAAATGAACAAAGAATCCTCTGTAAAGATTATCTATTATTCTTTATTGTAGGTGAATGTTTGTGGTTACATCTCGATCTCATAAAGGGCATGCTGCAATTCTGTCGTTCATTATTCCCAGTGACAGACTATGCCTACACGACTATACCCACGTACCCTAGTGGTCAGATAGGATTTGTATTGTGTAGTAAAAATGCTGTAAGTAACAAACTAAAACAAGCCTCAATGGTTAAGATTTCTGACTCATAAATATTAGGTCTCTCTCAAGGCTGTGAGACCAAGTCTCACTTGTATCACATGTTGAGCCATAAACGCAAATCACGACAATTGTCGTCTTCTTTGTTGTATGTCGGTTACTTTTAAAAGTCATTTTTGCCAACAGTGTGGACCCAGATCAGACTGCTCCTGTAGGAGCAGTCTGATCTGGGCCCACACTGTTTGCTTGTATGCAAAATTATTTTTAAAAAGTTTGCAAAAAAAAAAAAAAAAAAAAAAAATCAGCATAGGATATAAGCAAACAACATTTTCAGATGTAGTTTGTCTTGGTGTCTTAAGGGTAAAATACCATGTACTGCAACAAAAGGTCAGTTGATTTATGGGTAATATAATGGAAACTTGAATCTAGCAATGGCAATTTTAATGCAAGCATCCATATTTGACCTTGACCTACATTTTTCGTGTCCCTGACTGAACTGTTGCATCAGCCCTAGTTCACCCTTATGTTAACCAGCCCCGATAGCTCAGTTGGTAGAGTGTCCGCTCCGGGGAACGGGAGGTCTCGGGTTCGATCCCGGGCCGCGACATACCAAAGTCGTTAAAAATGGTACTAGCTGCTCCTCGCTTGGCACTCAGATTTACGGGGTAGAGCTAGGACTGGTCGATCCAGTGTCAGGATAATGTGACTGGGTGTGGTATCATGTAATGTGTCTGGGACATGATACTTCAGTGAGCTCCCTGTCGCAACCAGACACCGTCGTGATATGACTGAAAAATTGTTGAAAGCGACGTTAAACCCGAATTCACACACACACACACACATCACCCTTATGTTCAAATACAATTCTCAAAAACTATAAGTCTAGAGCTTCATTAATGATAATTGGTACAAGCTTGCACCTTCGGATGGCAACTTTAATGTAAGCATCCATAAATGACATTTACCTATATTTCAAGATTCACTGAGTTAGCAATTTATTGCTTCACCCTAGAGTTCACCCTAATTTTCAGCTTCATTTCTCAAGAACTATTAGAGCTTGGTACAAACTAGCATCTAGGGATGACAACTGTAATACATGCATCCATGTTTGACCTTGACCAACATTTTATGGTTCACTGACTTTTTGCCTCCACAGGTGAGAAATAGCCTTTGGCAGAATTTTTACCTATTAACCCTTTTTGTACCAAATGGAATCTTCCACCTTATATATAGCAGAGCTCCATTTCAAAATTTCAAGGTGTCAGGTTGTGTTGTCTTCAAAATTTATCTGGAAAACAACTGAATGTTTTGCAAATAGCGTTGGCCCCGATCAGACGCCGCATTCTGCAACATCTGATCTGAGCCTGCACTGTTTGCCAGGGTACTCGTTTCGGCACTTCTGGTACAAAATGGGTTAATTTATTCATCCAGTCAACAATTTCCTTTGAAAATTTTGAATTCTGACATGATAAAGTAAACAATTCTTTTGTAAATCAACAACAGAATTTGCAAGGTAATTGTATAAAATCGGCATTTATCCATTTTTAGCTCATCTGACCGAAGGTCATGTTGAGCTATTGCCACTGAGATGTCTGGCAAGGTCGTTCGTCGTCCTTCTGTCATGCGTGCGTAAACTTTTCCTTGTGAACACTCTAGAGGCCACAGTGTTGGGCCAATCATCATCAAACTTCAAGTAGGTCAGAATGATCATCATGACAATATCTTGGTCACGTTTGAATATGGGTCATGTTGGGTCAAAAAGTAGGTCAGTAGGTCAAATCATAGAAAAACCTTGTGAAGATACTCTAGGCCACAGTTTTGGTCAAACTTGCTCAGATTGATCATCTTGACAATATCTTGGTCAAGTTTGAATATGGGTCATGTGGGGTCAAAAACTAGGTCTGTAGGTCAAATCATAGAAAAACCTTGTGAACACACTAGAGGCCACAGGTTTTATCAGATCATCATTAAACTTGCTCATAATGATCATCTTGACAATATCTCGGTCAATATCGAATATGGGTCATGTTGGGTCAAAAAATAGGTCAGTAAGTCAAATCATAGAAAAATTTATGTTAACACTCTAGAGGCCACTGTTAACTTTTTCTACTGTATTACCTCCCTTATTTCCCAATTTAAACGAAATAGAATAAAGCAATGTGCTTTTACTTGCAACCTCTGCTCTGTGTGGAAGCAACGTGCAGCGCAGTCGGTTTTTCCAAGCCCTGATGCACAGAGGAGATATTCAAATAAAATAACTCCCAAATTATCAGATCATATTTTCACATTTTGTTTACTATTTTAAATCTGTTTGGCTGCAAACCCTGCACGAATATAGATAACTCTCGATAAATATGTGTTCCTTGAGGTCATTATGATAACACACCTGTGTGGCATAGTACATTTGTTCACAACTTCAAAATGACTACATTTCAGATGAAAACCTGTGATATTTTTAGCTCACCAGAGCCGAAGGCTCCGGGGGAGCTTTTAGGATAGGCAGTTATCCGTCGTCGTCGTCTGTCCTATGACGTCAACATTTTCAAACGACATTTCCTCTGAAGCCACTGGGCCGATTGAGCCCAAATTTCATCTGTAGCATCCTTGGGCTGGGGGATTGAAAGTTTGTGTTTTTTATGCAAATCAGCTGATTAGTTTGGTTGCTATGGCAACTTAGAGTTTCCATAGACTTATAATGGGGAAAATTTAAAAATGGAATTAACTGCCAAGCCTTTGCAGATATTTTGACAAAACTTTCATAAAAGTGTACCTTATGCAATCTACTTTCTGCCATGTGATTTTAGGCCTACTGCTCATTTTTGCTGGTTGCTATGGAAACCAAAATGAAAAACTGGAAAAAAAATACTTAAAAAATCATTTCCTCTGAAACCATATGTTCAATGGGGCTGAGACTTTATGGAAATATTCACCATATTTGCCTTTACAGGTTTTGTGTTTTTTATTAAATTTAGCCTTTTTGTTTTGTTGCTATGGCAACTTAAAGTTTCCATTGACTTATAATGGGGAAAATTGAAAAATGGCATTTACTGCCAAGTCATTGCAGATATTTTGACAAAACTTTCATAGAAATGTTCTTTGAGTAAACTTCTCTAAGTCATACGCTTTTATGTCAACCTGGGGGTCACCTAGGTTATGCGGGGTCATACCAAGCCCCTTCAACTTCATAAAATGCCTTATATCTAAGAAACCTTACAGATCCCAACCCCTAAACCATATATATTCTTGTTCCTTATGACAAGATGCATCAAGTGACACCAACCTGCCCCAACCCCTCCATTTCATGAAATACCATTTATCTCAGAAACCATTCAGATCTCCACCCCTAAACCATATATATTCTTGTTCCTTATGATGAGAAGCACTCAGTGACACCAACCTGGGGGTTCCCCGGGATGCGCTGGGGCCATTCCCCACCCCTCCACTTCATAAAAGGCCCAATATCCCAGAAACCTTACAGATCCCCACCCCTTAACCATATATATTCTCATTCCTTATGATAAGTCACATTCAGTGACACCAACCTGTGGGTTCCCCGGGATGTGCCAGGGCCATGCCCAATCCCCTCCGCTTCATAAAAGGCCAAATATTCCAGAAACCTTTCAGATCCCTACCCCTAAACCATATATATTCTTATTCCTTATGATAAGACACATTCAGTGACACCAACCTAGGGGTCACCCAGGGCGCGACCGGGCCATGCTACACCCCTCGACTTCACAAAAGACCATATATCTTAGAAACTATTCAGAGCCCGCCACTAAGCCATATCTATTCTTGTTCCCTATGATAAGACGCAATCAGAGACACCAGCATGGGGGTCCCCCGGGGTGCCACGGGCCAAACCCCACCCCTTTACTTCATTAAAAGCCATATATCTCAGAAACCGTTCAGATCTCCACCCCTTAACCATATATGTTCTTGTTCCTTATGATATGACTCCATAATAAGCCATATATCTCAAAAACCATTCAAATCCCTAGCCCATAATCACATATATTATTGTTCATTGTTATAAGATATATTCATTCACCAGCCCCCTCTTCCCCCCCCCCCCCCCCCCCCCCCCCCCACATTCAAGTGACATCAGACCTCTGAAGACACTAGGCTGATTGGGTCCAACTTTTATCTGTAGCATCCTTGCGAGCAGGGCTTCCATTGTTAATTAAAATAAACTGCTGCCAGTGGGCAGTGCCCCCCTGAGCTCTGGTGAGCATAGTGGCCCATGGGCCTCTTGTTCTTAATTATACTGCAAATATAGGTGGTTGGGGCTAGATAGAACCGCCTCATTGAGGTGGTACAAGTACCCACAACCTGTGCCTTGCAGCAGAAATAGAAAAATAATGTATACCCCATAAACCCCAGTTATCTCTATATATAGTGGGGGGGGGGGGGGGGGGGGGCGTTCATTTCAAGAACATATTCATGTGATGTCAGGGCACAAGCTCTATATGGGCAGCTGAGTTTCTGATGAGCCTACAGGCTCATGGTCCTGCACTTGGCCACCTATTTCATGAGACACATTTTCTTCGAACAATGTGCTTATGATAGCTCATATGGCTCCCGCCCATAGGGGCTTGAAGAAATATATGGGCTGCATGATGCTTCCACGCAGAGCTGAATCCGGCCTGCACACTAGTACTGGTAAACCGCTTGGAGGATCTAAGCCTGTCCAGGAACCGCGGTGCGAGGCGGACTGTCCATGCTAATGAACCCTATTGGTTTCATTGGGCGACAGGGCTTGAGATGTCATTTCATCTCAATGTCGGGTAAAAGTCCCACAAAATTGGAAGCAACGTCTCCAAAATGACCTTTACAGTGTTGACGGGTACGCTAAACCTCAAATCAAACAAACAAATCTTTATCCCTTGCCATACAGTACTGAATAAATTAATTTTGCCACATCCATTTCTGACCATCAGCCAATCAAATTGCTTGATATGATACATTCATTCAATTTTGCAAATTGAATAACAAACAGTGAAGATCCTGACCAGATGGCTTCTCCAGAAGCCATCTGATCTGGATCTACACTGTTTGTAGAGATAGGGGTTGTAATGTACAGCAGGACAAGGGTTAGAGGGTATGTAAACAGATTCTTCAGAAGCCATCTGATCTGGATCTACACTGTTTATAGCGGTAGGGATTGTAATGTAAGCACAACAAGGGTATGTAAACAGCTTCTTCAGAAGCCATCTGATCTGGATCTACACTGTTTGTAGAGGTAGAGGTTGTCATGTACAGAAGGACAAGGGCTAAAGGGTATGTAAACAGCTTATTCACTAAGCCTTCCGATCTGGATCTACACTGTTTGTAGAGGTAGAGGTCATGTACAGAAGGACAAGGGTTAAAGGGTATGTAAACAGCTTATTCACTAAGCCTTCTGATCTGGATCTACACTGTTCGTAGAGGTAGGGGTTGTTGTGTACAGCAGGACAAGGTATAAAGGGTATGTAAACAGCTTCTTTAGAAGCTATCTGATCTGGATTTACACTGTTTGTAGAGGTAGGGCTTGTCATGTGCAGCAAGACAAGGTATAAACGGTATGTAAACAGCTTCTTCAGAAGCCCTCTGATCTAGATCTACACTGTTCGTAGAGGTAGGGCTTGTCATGTGCAGCAAGACAAGGGTTAAAGGGTATGTAAACAGCTTATTCAGAAGTCTTCTGATCTGAATCTACACTGTTTGTAAAGATAGGTCTTGTCATGTGCAGTAAGACAAGAGCTAAAGGGTATGTAAACACCTTCTTCAGAAGCCATCTGATCTGGATCTACACTGTTTGTAGAGATAGGGGTTGTCATGTGCAGCAAGACAAGGTATAAATGGTATGTAAACAGCTTCTTTAGAAGCCATCTGATCTGGATCTACACTGTTTGTAGAGGTAGAGGTTGTAATGTACAGCAGGACAAGGGATAAAGGGTATGTAAACACCTTCTTTAGAAGCCATCTGATCTGGATCTACACTGTTTGTAGAGGTAGAGGTTGTAATGTACAGCAAGACAAGGGCTAAAGGGTATGTTAACACCTTCTTCAGAAGCCACCTGATCTGGATCTACACTGTTTGTAGAGGTAGGTCTTGTCATGTGCAGCAAGACAAGAGCTAAAGGGTATGTAAACACCTTCTTCAGAAGCCATCTGATCTGGATCTACACTGTTTGCAATGATTGGGATTTTTGTGATCAGCAGGACCTTGGCTTAACCCTTATCCTGCTGTTCATGACAAGCCCTACCTTTGCAAACAGTGTAGATCCAGATCAGATGGCTTTTGAAGAAGCCATCTGATCAGGATCTGCACTGTTTGTCATTCAGTTTGTGAATTTGAACAAAAATATTATATCGTGTAATCTGATTGGCTTGCAGTCAGAAATGAGTGTGGCTAATTAAAATATTCAGCAGGATAAGGCTTAAATTTATTTTCTGTTTCAGAATACCAATTTTAAAGAGCCAATACGAAAATTGAGTCCAGTTGAAGTTAGAGATTTAAACCTTAAGTATTACAATACAGATATACATAGAGCAGCATTTGTTCTACCAGAATTTGCCAGAAAGGTTTGTATTGCCATGTTTATAAGGGTGATAACTTATTATTTTGTTTTGTTTTACAGCCCTTTCAAGATTATTGTGTTTATTTTAAGCCAATCTTTAATCAGAGTTGGGCTAAAACCGGAGTACATTGAGAAAAATCACCTGATCTTCCATTGCGGAACTTGGCTTCTCACATGTAGACTGAGTGAGGCTCGAATCACAATGGTGTGAGACCAGTCAGTACTGATGAAGAGATTGTACTCTTATCCATTAGGCCTCAGAAGCCCATTCAGAGGCAGCTTTAATGATTGGCTTTTTGTGTGTGTGTCAGGTGGGGGTGGGGGTTGGATTGTTTATAAATCAACCAAAGTTGCTAACTACATAAGTTTTCCAGCCTGTTTTTGTCCATGTGACCAACACTCACACGCTAAGATTATTTATATCTGCACTAGTTTCATTCCTGTGGCAGTAGATCTGTACTGGGCATGTGTACTGGGTAATTGGCAAACAGTATATACCCAGATCAGTCTTTCTTTCTTTCTTTCTATTTATACGGCGATTGGTCACATTTGACCACTACTCGCAGGTGTACATTACATACACGTCAGGTTGCATAGTTGAAAGCCTACACAGTAATCATGTAATTACAGTAGGGGTCGTGGAGTTTGATAGCGCAGTGGTTAGTGCACTTGCCTCTGATGTTAGAGGTCCCGGATTCGATCCCCGGCAGCGGTGCCAAAATTTCGGTGTCTGAACATGCTCCATTGGCATCATTTGCAGGGATGAATGTCATAAAGTTCACCGTCCTTCAGATCGGGACGTTAACTGGAGGCCCCCCTGAGGGAGAATCATCCCCTGTGCAGGTTAATGAACCTTACCATAATTACATGATTACTGTGTAGGCTTTCATCCTGCAAAAACTGGAGAGTATGTAATATACACGGTCTGTGTCCCCTCCTGGGGTTAAGGCTAAGCTGGAAGAAAGAAAAAAGAAAGGGGTCTATCACCTGCACAGGGGGCCTCCAGTTTTTGTTCGATTTGAGGTTTAACGTCCTCTTCAACACTATAAAGGTCATTTTGGAGACATTGCTTCCAATTTTGTGGGACTTTTACCCGACATTGAGATGAAATGACATCTCAAGCCCTGTCGCCAAATGAAACCAATAGGGTTTATTAGCATGGATGGCCCGCCTCGCACCGCGGTTCCTGGACAGGCTTAGATCCACTTAGGGGTTTACCAGTACTAGTGTGCGGGCCTGATTCAGCTCTGCATGGAAGCATCATGCAGCCCATATATTTCTTTAAGCCCGTATGGGCGGGGCCCTGGGGGGGCCTCCAGTTAACGTCCGATCTGAAGAACGGTGCTCTTTTTGGCATTCATCCCCGCAAATGATGCCAATAGAGCATGTTCGGACACCAAAATAATCACCGCCTCCGGGGATCGAACCGGGGGCCTCTACCATCAGAGGCAAGTGCACTAACCACTGAGCTATCACGCTCCTTAAGCATTTGCAACAGGTAAAGGTAGAGGAGGAATGTTGTTATTTCTTCTGTTTCTTCACTTCTATTCGTTTTCCTCTTTCACTTGTCTGACTCTTTTGTCTCCTCTGCCATCTCTTTCTGGTTCTTTTCTCCCTTCCTCTGGGAGACCACAAAAAATGACCCACAATAGTTGACATGTTTTAAAACCCCAAACAGTCAATCAGTCAATCTCTGGTAGACAACACAAAATGACCTACAAGGTTTGGTGTGTTGATAAACCTCAATACAGTCAAGGTCATATGTGAAACGCCGTGTTCTGCATGGAAGGTCGGATGTTTTTTCTCTGGGTACTTTGGTTTTAATCAGCTCAAAATAAGTGAAATAATCTTGAAAGAGCCGTACAAAACAACAACAAGAAACAACACAGTCAATCAAGTGCCTACTTATCTGCGAAACATCATAAAGGCAACATCCTATTTCAAATGAGGGCCTGTCCGCAAGGCAATCCACATATGTTTCTGCAATATAAATACCATAATGATCCTAATAATTATTGGAACAGACACCGTAGACCTATACAAACAGTGCATGCCCAGATCAGACTACTCTTCAGGAGCAGTCTGATCAGGGTCTACAAGGTTTGCCAGGTCATCCGCACGTTTTGGACCCCTTTGGATTATGAAACTAATTTGTTAAAATTTTAGGAGAACAACAGCAAGTCCTGAAGGTGTCCAAGTTTTAAGCTCGCCGTCACGTAGTGACGAGGTGAGCTTTTGGGATCACTTTTTGTCCGTCGTCCATCGTGCATCCATGTGTGCGTCCATCCGTGCGTGCGCAAACACTTTCTTCAAACGACATCTCCTCCAAAAACACTGATCGGATTTGACCAAACTTCAAAGGAATGATCCTTAGGTGGTCCCCTTTCAAAGTTGTTCAAATGGTTCCGGTCTGTTGCACATATAGGTCACAGGAGCCAAAAATAGATTTTTTTACTGAAAACTTATCTTCTTCTCTGAAACCGCAAGGCCCAGGTCTTTTATATTTGGTATGAAGCTTCATCTAGTGGACCCCTACCAAGATTGTTCAAATTATAGTGCTGGGGCCAAAAATGCCCCCGCCCCAGGGCCCTTTGGTTTAACATGGACTTATATAGGGAAAATCTTTAAAAATCTTCTTCTCTGAAACTGCAATGCCCTGGTCTTTGATATTTGGTATAAAGCTTCCTCTTGTGGACCTCTACCAAGATTGTTCAAATTATAGCCCTGGGGCCAAAAATGCCCCTGCTTCGGGGCCCTTTGGTTTTACATAGACTCATAGACTTATATTTATATTTTACTTTTGGTCCTTTGAGATCAGTGTGTATATTCTGATAAATCAGAAATAATTATTGGTTTAGACTCATATTCTAGACAGGTTTTAATTATTTGGACCCCATTTTGATTGATATCAGTCCTTGAATCGACTGCCTATTCGAAATTCGCAAAATTAGAGTATGTTTCCTCTGGCTTTCTTTGCCGGATCTTTCAGGGTCACTGATGAGGCTTTATTAGCCGAAACTACGTAGTATGACCCATCTTCTTTCTTATGAATGTTTTCATTGCTCTTAAAGGAACTCATTTTTGATTTTAATTATATAGGGAAAATCTTGAAAAATCTTCTTCTCTGAAACCACAAGGCCTAGGTCTTTGATATTTTGTATGCAGCTTCAGCTAGTGGACCTCTACCAAGACTGTTCAAATTATAGCCCTGAGACCAAAAATGCCCCCGCCTTGTGGCCCTTTGGTTTTACATAGACTTTTATAGGGAAAATCTTTAAAAATCTTCTTCTATGAAACCACAAGGCCTAGGTCTTTGATATTTGGTGTCAAATTTCATCTAGTGGACCTCTATCAAGATTGCTCAAATTATAGCCCTGGGGCCAAAAATGCCCCCGTCCTAGTGACCCTTTGGTTTTACATAGACTTATATAGGGAAATCTTTAAAAATCTTCTTCTCTGAAACTGCAAGGTCATGTCTTTGATATTTGGTATGGAGCTTTATCTAGTGGACCTCTACCAAGATTGAACATATTATAGCCCTCGGGCCACAAATGCCCCTGCCTGGGGCCCTTTGGTTTTACATAGACTTATATAGAGATCATCTTTGAAAATATTTTTCTCTGAAACAGCAAGGCCCAGGTCTTTGATATTTGGTGTGAAACTTCATCTAGTGGACCTCTATCAAGATTGTTTAAATTATAGCCCTGAGGCCAAAAATGCCCCCGCCCTTGGACCATTTCGTTTTACATAGGCTTATGTAGGGAATATCTTTAAAAAGATCTTCTTCTCTGAAACCTCAAGGCCCAGGTCTTTGATATTTGATGCGTAGCTTCATCTGGTGGATCTTTGCCAAGATTGTTCAAATTATAGCCTTTGTTGATATTTGGTATGAAGCTTCACCTTTTTAGACCTCCCTCAACATTATGCACAATATAACCCTGGTGTCAATAATGGCCCTCCCCGGGGCCCACTTGTTACTCTATGGCTCAGGTGAGCGATCTAGGGCCATCATGGCCCTCTTGTTAGGATTCTTATGGTAGGTCTGATTGTGTAAATTTGAGCCAACACATGAAAAAATGGCCCTTAACCCTTTTTGTACCAAATGGAATCTTCTACCTTATATATGGCAGGAGTCCATTTTGAAATTTAGGGGTGTTGGGTTGTGTATTCTTCAAAATTCATTTGGAAAAAGGCTGAACTTTTTGCAAACAGTGTAGGTCCTGATCAGGGCATCTGATCTGGGCCTGCACTGTTAACATTCTTCAATTTACATTCTTCAAATGCTATTAAGCCAACTAACAGGCTAGACACATGGGTCGAGTTGTTCAAAGCCTCTTTAGCTTAACAAGCTCGTTAGTGGTCATATTGTTAACATTCTAGCAAGTACAATATCTAATATAGTGTTATTTTTGCTGAAAAAATGGGAGCAGATTGCAAAAGCTGCTCACCTTTTTTCAGCAAATGTATGAGTAGATTTGCCCAATTAAATGATCAAAGTTTTAGTGATACGTTAATTAATGAAGTTGTTAGCTTTGAATAACCTACCCGAGTGCCCCCATCCATTGGGACTTGGAGAAATAGATGGGCTGCATGGCGTTTCCATGCAGAGCTGAACATGACCACAGGAGTACTAGCTAACTTCTTAGAAGGACTAAGCCTGCCCAGGCAAAGTGATGCAAGTCAGACCCTCCATTGAATATAAGCCTCTTGGTTTCCTTGGGCGACAGGGCTTTAGAAGGCATTTCATCTCAATGTTGGGTAAAAGTCCCACAAAATTCGAAGCAACATCTTCAAAATTATCAAAATAGTGTTGACGGGGATATTTAACCACAGTTCAAATTGCCACAGTGTCGTAAACTAATTATGTCGTAAGTTAACAAATCATTAAAACTTTGATCATTCAACATATCAAATATACTAATATTTTTGCTGAAAAAAAAAAATAAAAACATGAGTAGCTTTTTCTTATGCAAAAGCTCACATTTTTCATCAAAAATAACAAATTTTAGATATTGTACTTGCTAGAACAGTAATCAGTTTGACCTCCAGCGAGCTCCTTAAGCTATCAGGCTTTTGAATCGTTTGTCTAAATTGAGACAAGTCATGGATTGCGGCCGTGTAAAATCGATTTTAAGCCTCCCTGTGGAATTTGTTTCACTGACCATTCCAAGGTGGTTCTTCTATCACAGTTTATTTTTTAGCTCACCGTCACGTAGTGATGAGGTGAGCTTTTGGGATCACTTTTTGTCCGTCGTGCGTCCGTGCGTCCGTCCGTGCGTAAACAATTTCTTTAAACGACATCTCCTCCTAAACCACTGCTCGGATTTTGACCAAACTTCACAGGAATGATCCTTAGGTGGTCCCCTTTCAAAGTTGTTCAAATGGTTCCGGTCCGTTGCACATCTAGGTCACAGGAGCCAAAAATAGATTTTTTTCACCAAAAACTTAAAAAATCTTCTTCTCTGAAACCACAAGGCCCAGGTCTTTGATATTTGGTATGAAGCTTCATCTAGTGGACCCCTACCAAGATTGTTCAAATAATAGTGCTGCGGCAAAAAATGCCCCCGCCCCGGGGCCCTTTGGTTTTACATAGGCTTATATAGGGAAAATCTTTAAAAATCTTCTTCTCTGAAACCACAAGGCCCAGGACTTTGATATTTGGTATGAAGCTTCATCTAGTGGACCCATACCAAGATTGTTCAAATTATAGTGCTGGGACAAAAAATGCCCCCGCCACAGGGCCCTTTGGTTTTACATTGGCTTATATAGGGAAAATCTTTAAAAATCTTCTTCTCTGAAACCACAAGGCCCAGGTCTTTGATATTTGGTATGAAGATTCATCTAGTGGACCCCTACCAAGATTGTTCAAATTATAGTGCTGGGGCCAAAAATGCCCCCGCCCCGGGGCCCTTTGGTTTTACATAGGCTTATATAGGGAAAATCTTTAAAAATCTTCTTCTCTGAAACCACAAGGCCCAGGACTTTGATATTTGGTATGAAGCTTCATCTAGTGGACCCCTACCAAGATTGTTCAAATTATAGTGCTGGGGCAAAAAATGCCCCCGTCCCAGGGCCCTTTGGTTTTACATAGGCTTATATAGGCAAAAACTTTCAAAAATCTTCTTCTCTGAAACCGCTAGGCCCAGGTCTTTGATATTTGATGTGTAGCTTCATCTTGTGGACCTTTGCCAAGATTGTTCAAATTATAGCCTTTGTTGATGTTTGGTATGAAGCTTCACCTTTAAGACCTCCCTCAACATTACGCACATTAAAGCCCTGGGGCCAATAATGGCCCTCTCTGGGGCCCACTTGTTACACTATGGATCAGGTGAGCGATCCAGGGCCATCATGGCCCTCTTGTGTTAAGGTTTGTCTTTGAGTGTGTGTATCGCTTATAATTTTTGTTTTGGGTAGCCAATTGGCCTTTTTGTGGGAAAGTAACTGTCCTTTTGGCTTTCTGCTGTTGGTGTTTCCATTAGGGTCTAGTTATTTATACTTGTGTTTCTTTCCCGTTGGTGTCTGGGAGCTGTTGGTTAGTTGTATCAATTCCTGATCATTGCCTTCACTTCTGTTTTGAACACTTGGACACATAATGTTTGGCATGAAACTACCTTAGCCCTTTTTGTACCAAATGGAATATTTCTCCTTATATATAGCAGGAGTCCATTTCAAAATTTAGGGGTGCCAAGTTGTGCTTTCTTTAAAATTGATTTGGAAAATGGCTGATCTTTCTGCAAACAGTGAAGGCCCTGATCAGACACCACGTTTTGCAGTGTCTGATCTGGGCCTGCACTGTTTGCCAGGGTACCTGTATTAGAGTTTCTGGTACAAAATGGGTTAGTGTCTCTTTTATATGTCTCAGTGATAATTCTGGTTCATTTATATGGCCAAGACTGAGAAAATTACATCTTCAGTGATGAATCTACCAAAGATTTGTTCTACATCCTGAATTGCCAGGATGGCACTGGGGTTGGGGTGTGTGTGTGTTGGGTGTGTGTGTGTGTGGGGGGGTGTCTCAATCAGACAATGTACCTGATGTTAGTTGTGTCAAGTCATGTTCAAAGGTTATGATATGGGGTGCCATGAGTGTTAATGGATTATCTAACCTTCACATTGTTCCCACTAGAAAAAACTATACCATCATGTTATTGCATGGACAATATTTTCATGGAAAGAGTTAAAACCAGCTTTAATCTGTACAAGGTCTAACAGGAGAATTGATCAACAGAGACTGGTACCCTACCCTGGACAGGCAGTGTTAATGCAAGATAGGGCTACCCCAAATAAGGCAGCAGCAACACTGAACTGGTGCAGCAAGAACCTACCGAACTTTATCAGGAAAGACATGTGTCCTGGCAATTTGTTTGATCTTAATTGCATTGAACATCTATGGAGTATATTGGACCACAAAGCTTTCAAAGACCCTCGCCCCTCAACCATGGCACTGTTATACACTGTATACCAAAGAGAAATCAAAATGTTATAAAGAATAAAGGTGGACCCTCTGGATATTGACTGTGTAAATTATTCAGTGCTAGCTGCTTGATACCATTTGAAATGTGCAACAGATTTTCTTAACACCCTTTCTAGTGGTAAAACAGGTCAGGCTGCGTTAATCTTAACTCAGATATCTGAGTCATTACTGCGACTTATATTGTATTGTCATTAGCGTGTTGTATGACTTGATTTGGATTAATTGCAGTCTCTTGCAGACAGCAAAGGCACTGATCCGACTGCACAAATTCACAGGCTGATCTGAACCTTAAATAGCTATGCATGGTATAGAAGTGAAGGCAATTATCAGGAATCAATACAATTACCAACACCTCCCATTAGAGATACCAAAGGGAAGCATTAAACATTAAATAACTAGACCCTAATCGAAACATCAATAGTGGAAAGCCAAAAGGACAGTTACTTTCTCACAAAATGGCCAATTGGTGATCAAAAACAAAAAAGATATAAGCGATACACACCATCACGTGAAGAAGTCAGTAAAATGAACACCCCACTAAACCCCATTTTATGGGTGTGTACATTATTTTTCTTATTTCCGCTCCAAGACATAGGTTGGGGGTACTCATTAGAACCGTCTCAATGAGGCGGTTCTAACGAGCACCCACAACCTTTGTTGGAAGTAAAAATAACAAAAATACAAAAGATTTTTATCAGGAAAGAAGCCATTTTGGACATGTGAAAAATGCACTATGTCGCATGGGTGTGCTATCCCATTGCATTCATTTTCTCAAGGCAGTTGAATGTGCCACATATGTGTAGGACCCAGATCGAGGGCCGGTCCCAGATCATGGGCAGATTTCCAGATTGTGGGCCGATTGTATAGCCCATCGAGGGCCGATACTGTTTTCCCCAAATTGTAGGCCGATTTTTATCTTCTTGGTATTAGGCTTACGTTTCCCGCTAAAGTTACGCTTGAATATGATAAAAAACGTTAATTTCAAAACAAATGAACAAAATGAATGCGGCGTCGCAGGGTTTCAGCTGAAAAATAAAAGATAGAAGGCTTAGTCAAAATGATCCCAGTACTGTTAGATGGACGTTGAGGTTTCGAAGCTCAACCTACTACAGAAGGACTGACACAATCTACAAAACAGAAGTGAAGGCAATGATTAGGAATCGATACAATTAACCAAGGGAAAGAAACACAAACCTGAAACAACTAGACCCTAATTGAACCATCACTAGCAGGAAGCCAAAAGGACAGTTACTTTCCCACATAATGGCCAATTGGCTATCCAAAGCAAAATAATTTAAGCGATACGCACACTCAAAGACAAGCCATAACAAAAATAAACCGAGATAGAAGAACCGCCTTGGAACAGTCAGTTACACGAATTCAGCCTGGGGGGGGGGGGGGGTCATTGAAACAAATTTCACTGGGGAGGGGGGGGCTTATATCGATTTTACGTGGCCACAATTCTCACCCTTACTTCCGTAGCAGTTTAGACAAATAATTTGTTCAGTCTGCATGAAGGCCTCCTAACTCATCAGTGCAACATCTCCGTGAACACAAAAATCAATCAACCACAGAGATGAAACAACGGTGAGGACTCAACAGCAAGTAACCACTGAAATACTGGGCAAAAGAAAACCAACAGTTCGACTCCGATGGGCCCAACCAGAGACAGAGCATCAGGTACCAACCAACATTGCATGAAATTAGTTTCTCTCTGATTCATAGTAAGCCTTTACGCTTGAGCCGTCATTGAAACTGAGGTCTGACCCACCGGCGTGCAATAAAAGAGGGAAGCAAAGTTGTCAACCGTGATTGGGTTAACTACCATGCAGTCTGTCGTAGATGCCTTGAGTAGAACTAGTCTTGAGTAGAACTTGAGTGAATTAGTCTTGAAAGCCTTGAGTAGAACTTGAGTGAGTTAGTCTTGAAAGGGCTGTAAAACCAAAGTCATGCGAGGTCGGTTTCGAATCTGCGTGACTCTACACGGAGCCATCATGCAGCCCAACCTATTTCTCAAAGTACCGATTGACATGACCGGTAGACAGAAAAAAGAACGGCTACTTGTCAACACTGCTGTGATACGATAAACAGCTCAGCATGTGAATCGGCCCGCGTTGTGGAAATACATTGTCATAATCGGCCTCCGTTATGAAATCGGCCCACGATTTGGAAATCGGCCCACGATCAGGGACCAACCCACGATCTGAGTCCTACATATGTATGTGTGTTTTGTCTTTGTTTTAGGCCCTATATGAAGACAGTGACATAGCAGATGGCTCAGGAGACAGTATACAAAATGTACAAAAATAGTAAATAGCTGTGATAAGGACTGGGATCAAATTTCATTGTCATGATACTGACTGGAATCAAATTTCATAGTCATGATACTAACTGGAGTCGAATTTCATGGTTATGATACTGACTGGAATCACATTTCATGGTAATGATACTGACTGGAATCAAATTTCATGGTCATGATACTGACTGGAGTCAAATTTCATAGTCATGATACTAACTGGGATCAAATTTCATAGTCATGATACTAACTGGAATCAAATTTCATGGTCATTATACTGACTGGAGTCAAATTTCATAGTCATGATACTGTCTGGAGTCAAATTTCATAGTCATGATACCGACTGGAGTCAAATTTCATATTCATGATACTAACTGGAGTCAAATTTCATAGTCATGATACTGACTGGTGTCTATCATAATACTGACTGGAATCAAATTTCATAGTCATGATACTGACTGGAGTCAAATTTCATATTCATGATACTAGCTGGAGTCAAATTTCATAGTCATGATACTGACTGGTGTCTATCATGATACTGACTGGAATCAAATTTCATAGTCATGATACTGACTGGAGTCAAATTTCATAGTCATGATACTAGCTGGAGTCAAATTTCATAGTCATGATACTGACTGTTGTCTATCATGATACTGACTGGAAACAAATTTAACCCATAGTATACTAGTGCACTCTTCCATTGCTATATGTTGGAGAAGTTGATTTGTCATACATTTATAAGGTTGGTTGGTTGATTTGAGGTTTAACTTCCCCGTCAACACTGTAAAGGTCATTTTGGAGAAGTTGCTTCAAATTTTGTGGGACTTTTACCCGACATTGAGATGAAATGACATCTCGAGCCCTGTCGCCCAATGAAACCAATAGGGTTTATTAGCATGGACTGGCCGACTCGCACCACATTGCCTGGGCAGGCTTAGATCCTCTAAGCGGTTTACCAGTACTAGTGTGCGGACCGGAGTCAGCTCTGCGTGGAAGCATCATGCAGCCCATATATTTCTTCAAGCCCCTATGGGCGGGGGCCATCACATTTATAAGGGGTTTCAGGCCTATATTTTTGTTCTTATTCTAGTTTTGACGGACAATTCTGTTACCAAATAGTGCAGGCCCTGATCATACGCCACATTCCTGGGCCTGCAGTGTTTGCAAAGGTACCACTTTAGATAGAGAAAAAGGAGAGAATGACCATAGAAAAGATATAATGATCAATCTCCACAAAAGAATGCTGCCGACCCCAGCAGGTATCGAACCCGCATCCTCCTGATCACCAGTCAGATGCGCATCTGAGCTACCGAGGCCAGCCCATGGCCTATTGGAAAAATAGCACTGACTCTTAATCATTAGGTGCCTTACGTTATAGTTCGAGCCTGGCTCTGGTCACATGTGAAACAAAAGTTATGTAACAGAAGGTCAGGTGGTTTTTCTCCTAGTTCTCCAGTTTTCATCCACCTCTGATTACCATTCGGCTCGATATGAGTGAAATAATCCTGAAAGGGCCGTAAAACTAAAGCCAAAAATATAAAAAAATCAATGTCGAAGAAGAAAAAATTGACCATTTGCAACAGGAAAAGGCTAGTTCTTTAAGAAATGCATCACCTGAACAAGTCTGTGAAATTGTTTGTTTGTTTGTTTGTATTGGAGTTTAACAGCCCAGTCAACACAATTTTAGGTCATTTTTGAGCCGGTCAATTTACGTATCCACACTTTTCCTGGGCAGGCTTATATGTAAGCGGTTAACCAGTACAGGGCACATTCTTTCGCCAGAATTGACAACTGCCCTTCTTGAATCAGTGGAAGGGAGCAAGTCCGTGAAATAAACACCCCCCTGAACCCCACTTTATATATATAGAACTGGGGTTTATTGGGGGTATACATTATTTTTATGCCCCCGAGAATCTTTGATTCGGGGGGCATATACATGTAGTATTTGCCCTGTCTGTCTGTCTGTCTGTTTGTTTGTCTGTCAGTCCGTCACAAAAACTTTAACCTTGATCATAACTTCAAAAGTATTTGACCTAGCCCCATGAAACTTTACACACTTATTCACCATCACAAGGGCTACATTCTGACCAAGGGCAATAACTCTGTTGTCATTTTTGGCTGAATTATCTCCCCTTGAAATTTTGCAAAAACTCAGAAATTGGCTCCCACGGGGGGCATTGGTCACCTATAGTGACAGCTCTTGTTCCTATTTCTTCTCCAAGACATGAGTTGTGGGTACTCATTAGAACCGCCTCAATGAGCACCCACAACCTATGTTTGGAGTATAAGTATTAAAGAAAAATATCACTTTTTAACAAGAAATGTAGCCATTGGGAAATGTGAAAAATGCACTGTGCATATTGGAATGTGATTCTTTTAACCCACAGTATGAGGAAACCCCTAAAGGAGTACCTTGGCAAACAGTGCAGGCCCAGATCAGACGGCGCGGAACGTGACGTCTGATCTGGGCCTGCACTATTTGCTAACAGAATTTTACGTCAAAAATAGAATAAAAACAAGGCCTGCCACCCCTTATATGACAAATAGACTTGTCCAACATATAGCAATGGATAAAATGCGGGGCTCTGTAGCTCAGTCGGATGCGCGTCTGACTGGGGATCAGAACTCGGGTTCGATACCTCCCTGGGTTGGCAACATTCCTTCGAGGAGATTGATCATGAAATCTTTTCTATGTTCATTCTCTCCCTTCCGCTGATTCAAGAAGGGCTGTTGTCAGTTTCTGGCTAAAAGAATATGCATTGTACTGTTAGCCGCTTACGTATAAGCCTGCCCAGGAAAAGTGTGGATAGGTAAACTGACCGGCTCAAAAATGACCTAAATAGTGTTGCGGCCCCCGCCCATAGGGGCTTGAAGAAATATATGGGCTGCATGATGCTTCTACGCAGAGCTGAATCCGGCCCGCACACTAGTACTGGTAAACCGCTTAGAGGATCTAAGCCTGTCCAGGAACTGCGGTGCGAGGCGGACCGTCCATGCTAATAAACCCTATTGGTTTCATTTCATCTCAATGTCGGGTAAAAGTCCCACAAAATTGGAAGCAACATCTCCAAAATGACCATTACAGTGTTGACGGGGACGTTAAACCTCAAATCAAACAAAACAAAACCTAAATAGTGTTGACTGGGCCGTTAAACTCCAATACAAACAAATAAACAAAAACTAGTATACAATTGGTTAATTAATGTTCATTGACATACGAATGATTCAACTTTGGGGTTCGCTTACTTTGCTTGTAAGCCAATGTTGTTCATATTTCTTATATGTATATTTACATTGCATGTATTTCCCATCCATCATTTACGAAAAAAAATCAGGTTAAAGGGTTAACCCTTTTAGTACCAGCAACCCTAAAACAGGTACCCTGGGAAACAGTGCAGGCCCAGATCAGATGCCGCAGAGTGCGGCATCTGATCAGGGCCTCCACTGTTTGCTAAAATTTCAGTCATTTTCCAAATACATTTTGATGAAAAACACAGTCTGACACTCCTTAATTTTGAAATGAATTCCTGCTATATATAAGGTGGAAGATTCCATTTGGTACAAAAAGGATTAAAATTGAAACAAGAAACCACTTGCACGCAGTTTTGCTACTGACTGCGGAACACCCTCCTTAGCGCCATAACATTGATATGGCCCAATGATATTGAAGAGATCCATAGTTTCTTTTGACATCACTGATGTTATGCGAGTCAGTGAATTCTTTGAAGTATGAACAACATTACGTCGCAAAAGATTACTCATTACGATGACAAGTGCATTTTTCACATCTCCAAAATGATTACTTTTCGGAAGAAAATCCATCACCTGTGTGACATACTGCAATTTTTTCATATCTTCGAGGTGGTTACTTTTCTGATGAAAATTGGTGATATTTTCCTTACATACAGTAGAATTCCTGTATTAAGACCACCTAAAATAAGACTAATTTGGCTTTAAAAGCTTATTTAGAAGGGTGCAGTTATTCTTTCTTTGTGTTTTCTGCACACAGTGTCCCCTGATTATGAAACACCTTTGGGACAGTCCCAGAAGTGGTCTTACAGTAATCATCCCGAAAACATGCCTATATAAATTTTACCCCCTTAAACCCCACTTTTATATGGTAAAACTTGGGTTTGCAGGGGTATACACTATTTTTCTTATTTCTGCTAAAAATCATAGATTGTGGTTACTCGTTAGAACCGCCTCATTGAGGCGGTTCTAACGGGTATCCACAATCTATGTTTGTAGCTGAAATAAGCAAAATATCGAAATTTTTCATCTGAAATTTTTAATTTTTCGGTGGGAAATTTACAATGTATTTGTATAGGCGTGTTTTCGTTATGATAGAAATTTTACTGTTTACTCCAGTCATTATACCCCCGCAAACGAAGTTTGAAGGGGGTATATAGGAGTCAGCTTGTCGTCTGTCGTCTGTCGTCGGTCCGTTACAAAAATGTCCTTTACAAAAAACTTTAACATTGCTCATAACTTCCTTATTCTTTGACCGATTTCTTTAATATTCACACACCACACACCTTGCCACTAGTACTTAAGATTGATATACACAAACCTGACCTTGACCTTTACGTTGACCTTCC
This sequence comes from Lucinisca nassula, assembly GCA_963580285.1. Lineage (NCBI taxonomy): Eukaryota > Metazoa > Mollusca > Bivalvia > Lucinida > Lucinidae > Lucinisca > Lucinisca nassula. Next base: position 12,176,973 of record OY757023.1, read on the forward strand.
TCAAGGTCAAATACTTGTAAAAATTTGTCGGTAGCGGGGGTATAATTGGCGCCCATTAGGCGGCAGCTCTAGTTGGTTGTGGACTCATTGAAGAGGTTATAACGAGTATCCACAGCCTATGTCATGCAGCAGAAATAAGAAAAATAATGTCTACCCATGTAACACCCCAGTTTTCTCTATATAAATTGGGTTTACAGGGTGTTCATTACATTACGAAAACACGCCTATACAAATAAATTGTAACCTTGATCGCTGAGAAACATGGAAATTTTAAGCTGAAAAATTGAGATAATTTTCATATTTCTGCTCCAAACATAGATTGTGGGTACTCGGTTCTACCGAGTACCCACAATCTATGTTTTGCAAGCAGAAATAAGAAAAATAATGTATGCCCCTGTAAACCCCAGTGTTACTATATAAAAGTGGGGTTCAAGGTGGATAAATTTATATAGGCATGTTTTCGTGATGTCATGGACTTTCTAACATGATGGAAAGAGACAGAACACAGTCCTATAACAGTAAAATATATTTATTTCTTATTTCTAACATTACATATCACAAAAGTAAAGCCACAGCCCTGCTAGCAGTATATACCCATATTTTTCTACACATTTCAATAACACATTGTGCATTCTTTCAGATCTCCAAAATGGTTACTTTTCTAATGAAAAATTGTAATTTTTTAGCTCGCCTTATGGAAGTAAGGGGGAGTTATTGCCATACCCCTGGCATCCGTCGTCAGCATCAATGTCCTTGGAGTCTCCATTTTGTTTAAGTTTACTGACTGGTACAACTGTGGCTTATTTTTTCTTGATGAAACCAGTAAACAGTTACAACTGTGCAACTAGCAGTTTAGCAATGTGCAAATGTAAAAAAAAAAACAATGACATGCCGAACAAGAACATGCCTCATGAGTGACATGTTTGTCAAAGTACAAAGAAATCATAATCCATATTTAGCATTTTGAATACCAATAAATGTTTCACACAGGAAGTCAGGGTGGAGCTTAGAGATTGACAAAAAAATCTAAATCACTGCAATCCCTTCTTCTTCAGATTTGCACTGCCTATTAAAAATATGATGAACATCTCGTCAATTGTCGAAATGTTTCAGCCAATCAACTGAGGACCAGCTATCATTCCTCCTACATTGTCAAGCTGTTCAGAAGCACATGATAGAAAGTTCAACAGGGTGTGACAAAGCGTTTGGACATCTTTGATTTACATTGCAATATCACGTGAACAAGTCCATGAAATAACCCACCCCCTAAAGCCCACTTTATAACGAGAATGCTGGGGTTTATGGGGGTAAACATTATTTTCCTTATTTCTGCTCTAAGACATAGGTTGTGGGTACTCGTTAAAACCGCCTCAATGAGGCAGTTCTAACAAGCACCCAAAGCCTGTGTTTGGAGTATAAATAAGAAAAAATATCACAAATTTTCATCAGAAAAATTATCTTTTTTAAGGTTTGAAAAATGCACCATATCACACGGGTGGATAATAATGAGCAGCATTAAATGTGGGACGGGGAGAAGTCTTATTGCTAAACTGCAGGTTACGCAGTTGTATTGTGACTTGTAACTTTTTAGATTTTTTTTCTCCTCAAAAACTGTAAAATATGAATTTCATTAAAAAAAAAACAAAAAAAAAAAAAAACAGAATTTCTTATTCATTTGTTCTTGGGGGTATGTTTTGTTTCTCTTTCAAATACTGCTATCTGTTTAGCTCTTATGCATAAGAAAATAGCGTTTTGGGGCAAAATGTGCAAATTGATTTTTTTTTTTTTTTTTTTTGATTTTTTTATAACTTTAAACACTTAAAACATTTCTTGTTTAGTGGTTCTTAGGGGTACTCTCTGGGTCTCCTTTAATTGCTGCAATTTGTTTAGCTCTTTTACAAAAGAAAATGTCATTTTTTAGAGGAAAAAAAACCCTTGCAAAATATGTATTTTATTTTTAGTAACTTGCTCCCATCCAACTTAGGCCCCCATAGGCGAGCTTTGTTGTCTTCCTACAACTCTTAATCTTATATATATGTGGTGCTCATTAGAACCACCTCATTTAGGCTGACTCTAAAGAGATTCCACAACCTATGTCTTGGAGCAGAAATCAGATTAATGCATACCCTTGTAAACCCCCGTTTTCTCTATATAAAGTGGGGTTCAGCGGCATATACATTATAAGGGCTTGTTAATGTGACGAAAACAGACAGAATGCAGTCATATAACAGTAACATTTATTTATTTATTATTTCTAACATTATATATCACAAAAAGTAAAGCCACAGCTGCATAGGCCCAGATAAGGTGATTTTTTTCAACCGAATGGTATGGATATTTTGCCTATTTCTTACATGCTTTTCAATGAATGATAGAGATTTATCAGTGAAATATAAATCAATATTTTCACTGTTTGAATTTTTCACTGTTTGGGACTACTTTTTTCTTCAAATCTAACTCTAATTTCAATTTTATCTTTGTCAGATAACTGAACAATACTGAAATGTGTTCTAATTGACGCATAGCCCGTTCATGTGTGACGGGGAAGTTACTGACGTCATTTATGACGCTGACGTCACGTCTTTTGTCGCGCGACGTTAGACTTGCCAGCAACTTCTTTGGAAAACTACTCTCTCAATTATTTCATTAATCATTCATAATAATACCATCCCAGGCCATTTGTCAGGTGCAAACTTTCAGTTTCCACCCAATAGTATACCCACTAAACACGATGGACACCACTAAATTGACGCGAAACGAACAGGAACAAAGATAATTTTCTCCGAATGTGAGCGACACCATTAAAGACGCTAAATATTGCCTTTTGAAGCATGTAAGAAACAGAAAATTTGATTTTTTCAGTGCAAGATCAAATTTTATTTCACTCATGAACACCAAAACTGCTATTTTCACGAGTGGCTACGCCACTCGTGAAAATAACAGTTTTGGTGTTCATTCGATGAAATAAAATTCGATCTTACACTGAAAAAATCAAGGGCCAGTTGTTCAAAGCATCGTTAGCTTAACGAGCTCGTTACTGGTCATATTGTTAACTGTTCTAGCAAGTTTACTATGTAAAATTTTGGTATTTTTGCTGAAAAAATGTGAGCAGCTTTTGCGTCCGCAAAAGCTGCTCACATTTTTTCAGCAAAAATATTAGCATATTTGCCATAATAAATGATCGAAGTTTTAACGATACCTTAACTAACGACGTCGTTAGTTTTGAACAACTGGGGCCAGTTGTTCAAAGCATCGTTAGCTTAACGAGCTCGTTAGTGGTCATATTGTTAACTGTTCTAGCAAGTTTAATATGTAAAATTTTGGTATTTTTGCTGAAAAAATGTGAGCAGCTTTTGCATTCGCAAAAGCTGCTCACATTTTTCAGCAAAAATATTAGCATATTTGCCATAATAAATGATCAAAGTTTTAACGATACATTAACTAACGACGTCGTTAGTTTTGAACAACTGGTCCCTAATATCCTCTATTTCTGCACATTGAAACGTTTTGTTGGTACTATTTGAAAGCGCCACGGCATATGTTTTTTATGCAGAAATGAGAAAAATAATATGTGGATACCCCCTCTTATCTGGAGCTATGTAGCACTACTAGTAATAATTAACCCATTGAGTACCAGAAACCCCAAAATGGGCTGGCAAACAGTGCAGGCCCAGATCAGACGCCGCTCAATGTGGAGTCTGATCAGGGCCTTCACTGTTTGCACAACTTTAACCAGTTTCCAAATAGGTTTTTGAAAAAAGCACAACCTGACACTCCTAAATTTTGAAATGGACTCCCTATATATAAGGAAGAAGATTCCATTTGGTACTAAATGGGTTCATATTTATTTCTTTTTTTCTAACAATACATATCACAAAAACTAAAGCCACAGCCCCGCTAACAGTATATACCCATATTTTATACAGAGGATAAAACAAAGCTTCTTATCACATATCTTCTATCAACTTTCACATAGCCTCCGCCCATCGGGGCTTGAAGAAATAGATGGGCTGCATGATGCGTCCACGCAGAGGTGAAACCGAACCGCACACGAGCACTGATAAACCGCTTAGAGGATCTAAGTCTGCCCAGGCAAAGTGGTGCGAGTCGGCCCGTCCATGCTTATACACCTTATTGGTTTCATTGGGTGGCAGAGCTTGTGATGTCATTTCATCTCAATGTCAGGTAAAAGTCCCACAAAATTGGAAGCAACGTCTCCAAAATGACCGTGCTAGTTAAACAACTGTGTTATATCCAAACAAAAATGTGAAGATTTTATAGAAAAATGACCATAAATGGTCATTTTCTATATAATCTTCACATTTTTGGGATCCATCTTGAAACCGTGTTATATGACACAGTTTTGAATATAACGCAGTTTCAAGATGGATCCCAACAACAGTGTTGACGGGGACGTTAAACAGCAAATCAAACAAACAAACTAGTGTAGTAGACTAGATAAGGTGCGTATTTGCTGATAATTGAGGGATAATTTTCCTTATTGTTCAACAAAAACATATGTTGTGGGTACTCATTTGAACCGCCTCATTGAGGCGGTTCATATGAGTACCCACAACATATGTTTTTGTTGAGAGATAAAGAAAATTATCCCTCAATTATCAGCAAATACGCACCTTATCTAGTCTACTGCAAACTACTCTTCTTATGCCATACATTTTATCAGCTTTCACAATGTCCCTCAATGGCCACTACCTCCATGGCCTAGTGCCCATAGGTTAGAGCACTGTCTCTTTAACCATTAGTTCTCTTACAGCTGTGGGTTTGAGACTTGATTGGGTCAGACTGGGTCACATGACATTGGGAACAGTCAAGTTATGAAATGGAAGGTCAGTGGTTTCTCCGGAAACTCCCATTTTGACCAGCCTCTGATTAAGGATTGTTGCAAAATAAGTGAAATTATCTTTAAACAGCCGTAAAACAACCCCCCCCACCCACACACACACAAAATAATAATAATAATAATAATGATAAAAAGTACAATGTGTGTTTGAGTTTTATGTCCTATGAATACCAAAGGTCACATATAGACAAGACCTCAGCTAAAGGTCTGAAGAAGCCTAAAATTGAACTTGTGTTTCGACATTAGGAGCTGTATCTCAAAAGGCATTAGAGTTATGGCCATCACAAGGGAGATAATAAAAAATCAGGGTACCCAGAGTCCTGGTTCTTGCACATGACACGCCTGCTAGAACTGTTTCAAGTACATGTACCATCAATATATCTCAGAGTATTGGAGAACAATTGTGCCAGGAATAGAAATTCTGTTCTAACCCCGATTTTCTTACCCAAAATCGAATTTTCTCGTGTGTTTGATAAATGCACTGGTTTAATACGACCTCATATATGCCGTCTTTAAGGTTTACAGCCCACATGTCTCAAATGGCCATCACAAGGTAGTCATTGTATTTTGTTAAAAGGGGAGATGACTAAAAAACGATGGCACCAAGATTATAAGAATCTTATATGGGTGTGAGGGGTGGATGGAAAAATCCGTCCCGAGGGTCACTGTCCGGCATCACAAGGCTTGCCGAGTGATGAATCCACCCCTCACACCCATATAGGATTCTTTTTCTTGCATACCTTCCATTTTTATTGCGAATTTTTAATGCTGCTGTCACTTCGGTTACCGAAGTCCGCCATTTTGTGATGACACAACAGGAATGTTTAGTGACATCACACCTGACGACGCCGCGCATGAGGTTGTAATCAACCAGTGCATTTATCAAACACGCGATTATATTCGATTTGGGGTCGGAACACCAGGGTCAGAACATAAATTTCTATCCCAGGGTAAAATCACGGATTTCCTTGTCTGGTGTGCAAGAATATTGGTTCTTGCACATGACACGCCGTCTCAGCCTTGTGAACAAGAACCATCAATGAATCTCAAAGGTTATTGGAGTTATGGCCATCACAAGGTTGCATCTACAGACGGACGGACACCAGGCTGATCACTATATCCCCCGAACCTATTCGGTCGGGGGATAAAGAAGCACCTACCTAGCAGATAATTCACAAGAAATGTCAAGACCCTTTAGGAAATATCTATTAATGTTGTTTACTATAGCTGTACATGGTGAATTTAACATTAAAGTTTGTTAACCCTCGACTAGCAGGCAGCATTTTAAAGTGTATTTGACGGACCTCCGTGCGCTGACTTAATTATTAGGTCCCTCACCAATAGTGGTTCGAGCCTTGCTACATAGAGGCACACACACAGAAACATCAGATGAAACATGAACCAATGCCACAAAGCCGTTTAAAACAAAAACATTTATGACATTTGATATTGCTAACAAAATACCTATTTTTTCTTGCACATCAGACGAGGAAATCCATAGTTTTTGCTTGGGATAGAAATTCTGTTCTAACCCTAATCTTCTTACCCAAAATCGAATTTTCTCACTTGTTTGATAAATGCACTGGTTTAATACGACCTCATATACGCCGTCGTTAAGGTTGACGTCACAGCACATTACACGACGCCGCTAAACACTTCTGTAGTGTCATCACAATATGGCGGACGTCGGTAACCAAAGTGACTGCAGCATTAAACATCCCCGCTAAGAAATGGAAGGTATGCAAGAAAAATAATCCTATATGGATGTGAGGGTGGATAGAAAACCTCCGTCCCTCGGGATCACTGTCCGGCATCACTCAGCAAGCCTCGTGATGCCGGACAGTGACCCTCGGGATGGATTTTTCCATCCACCTTTTACACACATACAAGATTCTTATAGTCTATCAAACTGTATATTAATTGCTTGCAACTTGACAACACGGTTCCAGGCTAATTTGTTATTTTATACGAACATACAATCTTTTTCCTCGTATTATGCATCATACTTGTCCAGTGCTCATGCGCAGTGGCATCAAAATTTAGTCCTAGATAAACTCGACCAATCAGCTTGCTCCTTTTAATTTCCTTCTGATAATGGCACACAACCAGTGAGAAATAGACATTATCCAGTTCATTCTGGGGAACGTCAAATGAGAAACTCTCGTTGAAGACCGGGTTCAAGCTAGCCGCACGGACAGTTGTTTTGGCACGCTTAAGTTGCTTACCGTCATACATCAGAAATGCTTTCACACAGGGGTCTGAAACAAATCGTCAGAATAGAAGTGAACGCGTTGATCAGAAATCGATACAATTAACCCACACAAAAGGGAAAGAAACACAAACATGGAATAACTAGACCCTACTGGAAACATCACTAGCGGAAAGCCAAAAGGTCTGTTACTATCCCACAAAATGGCCAAAAAAAAAAAAGATATAAGCGATACACACATTTAAAAACACAGCAAAAATAAACCGTAACAGAAGAACCACATTGGAATGGTCAGTCAGTATTTCACTCGGCCCCCGCCCATGGGGGCTTGAAGAAATAGAAGGGCTGCATGATGCTTCCAGGCAGAGCTGAAACTGACCGCACACGAGTACTGTTAAACCACTTAGAGGATCTAAGCCTGCCCAGGCAAAGCGGTGCGAGTCGACCGTCCATGCACATAAACCCTATTGGTTTCATTGGGCGACAGGGATGTCATTTCATATCAATTTCGGGTAAAAGTCCCACAAATTGGAAGCAACGTCTCCAAAATGACCTATACAGTGTTGACAGGGACGTTAAACCTCATATCAAACAAACATTAACACACGATGTGCATTTGTGCCAAAAACAGTGCCCAAAATTAATCTTTCTAACATAATATGGTGAAACTTCGATTGCTCGTTCACCACGGCTGTCTTGAACTCGTTCTAGTGTCCTTAACCCTTGTCCTGCTGAATATTCATATATGCCACACCCACTACCGATTATCAACCAATCAGATTAATTGATGCAAATTATTGCAACAAATTCACAATCTGGATGGCAAACAATGTAGATCCTGATCAGATGGCTTCGTCAGAAGCCATCTGATCTGGATC